>CM061166.1:7129573-7534573 GCA_030710495.1 Labroides dimidiatus
ATGTTCTAGAGGGGTTGTATGGCACTACAAGCTGTCTAAGATAGACTGGGGCTTGTCCACTGAGAGCTTTATAGTTATGGAGAAGAATCTTGAATTCTATTCTAGCTGCTGAGGAGACCAGGAGGAGGTTCTTCTTAAACGGTATGGTGTTTTCTAACCCATGTCCTCTGCACTTCTTCTGATATTTCCCTTTCCATTACTTCAAAGTGCACTAATCAAGACCTTGTTAACAGACAATGGTCCATAATTCTGTCAATCCACCAGATATTTCACAAATTAAGCACCAATTACACACCAAGAAAAGTACATCCAACTTCATAATTACACACTCTGTGCTGCTCCATTAAGCACTAATTAAAGACATTTATAATCATCAATCTGTGTGAGACTGAATCCAGCTGTGGATGAGGACACTACTCACACTTTCAAAATCTGACCAGCAGGACCGTGAGCTCACCTGATTGGAGGCCTCTCATTGTGCCTCTCTATACAGTTCATCTGAAGATCAACAGAATAAACAAGTGTCATAAGTCTCACAAGTGCTTGTCTGGATTTTATGCTGAGTGCATTAAAACATTTCCCTTTATCAAATCACTCTCATCAGTCAGATATCTACCAGCCACTTACTCTGTAACACAAATTATTAATACTATGAACTTTAAAATTTCCATCACAATCTGCAACAACATTCTACCTGTTACACAGAAATTTCTGCACTGCATCACACTGGCCCTGATTAAACCACAAATACAACACAAGAAATTTGAAAAAGCCACTGCAAAGACAACAACACTACAGAAGGGTTCACAAAGGACACTTGTTGTTCACACACATCTTGATGTTCTTGGTGATCACTGATGTTGGAAACTGAAATAATAAAAAAGTGTGTCTTACTTATTTCAACATGGTAATCACATGACTCAGACATTAGCAACTAAGAAAGGTGCATCACTTTCAAATGTCCTCTGGAAACACTTCCACCATGTTGTGCTCCTTACACCACATTTCTCTAATGTTTTCTGAGCTGCTCCTCGCACAACATTTCTCTCATTCCGCTTTCAAATTCAGGACATCACAATTATCACATAATTTGCTTGTGTTTTCTATTTTTACAAGCGTTGGCTGAACTTACAGTGCTGTGAGCTCTCAAGGCCACCACACCAAATGAAACGCACACAACACATCTACGTACAAAAGCCATAAATCATACTAAACACTCATCACTCTAAACAGACCACAAATAGACAGAATATCACAAATGTGTTCAAAACCTCTGAAGACTCATGACATGTTAATAATATTACTGAAAAAAAACAACAACATACAGAGAAGTTGTGCATACATCATGCCACACAGGGTGGTCAAATTTACACCTGAACGCTGTACACAAACCCTCTCTCCCCACTCCTCCCCCTGCTGCTCCTCCTCCTCCTCCTCAGAGCCCTGATCTGTCTGTCACTGTGTTGCCAGGACTCCCTGTGGACTCCCTGTGGACTCCCTGTGGGCAGCCGTCTGTTTGAGGCTCTTTTAATTAATTTCCAATCACTAAATACATTCATTAAACACTCACAGCTCTGTTTGAAGACAAACACACAAGCATGTGTGTGTGAACCTTTGCATTAAACACACATTAAAGACTTTAAAGTCATCACTTCAGAAATGCATTTACCAGCATCAAAACACCAGAGTTCAGAGGGACACTGGGGGAAGAACACAGCACAAATACCTGACCCATCCGTGCATCAATTCTACCAATCTCCACCCATTAGACACAAACACACACAAAGCAACCCTGGTTCACTCCAGAAACAAACACTTCTCACATCAACACAAATCTCATGACTCTGCTCCATACACAAACACAAAACAGGTACATTAAGCTCCCAGTCAGTTACAGAGGAGACACAGAGAGAGAAAAATGAGATCAAGAAACAAAACACAACACATCCCAGAAAACAAAAAAAAAACTGAGGAAACAAGCCACAGGGAGAGAAAAAAAAAAGAGGAAAAGGAGAAAAAGGAGGAGGAGGAGGAGGAGGAGGAGGAGGAGGAGGAGGAAGAGGACAGTCTTCTTAGAGGGCTAAAAGGATTAGTCCTCTCATCTCTCATCTCTCCTGAACCACAATGTTTCCCAGCAAGTGTTTGATCAGTGTGTGTATGTGCATGTGACTGTGTGCACGATGTTAGCTCTGATATTAACACCGCCTCATCCTGATCCTATTACACGCCAATAAACATCAGCTACCAACGTGGGGATTACCAAGTGTGCATGTGTGTCTATGTGTGTATGACTCTCATGGTCTTTGCCTGGACCACTTATCCTCCCTATGTCACACACACACACACACAGCTCATATTTCTCCTCATCTCCCAATTGAAGAAGCACAACATAAACAAAGCATCACCAGAAGAATGTTGAAGATTCACAAGTTAAAAGTCTTTACAGTACCATACAAAGCCCCTTCAAAATAAAAACAAAACAGCTCACAATAACCTAGTCAGAAAAAAAAACTACACGTTCCAAACTACCTTTAATCAACAGCACAGCCCCGACACAAGGGTATCTCTCCATGTTTCAACAAACACACTCTGTTGCACTTGTAGTGAGCACATTTGAACACCAACAAGGACAAAAACACTCTGTCAAGTGCCTCAAATTGATTGCTGTGGATATCTCATTCTCTGCACTGATGAATTTTTTTTACCTTCTCATTGCACCACATCTTCAACATTTCAAAACAAAAGCATAAACGCCGCTTGGGAGAAAAGACATCAAATTGCCACCGCTCAATCAGAACAACATGGACCAAAAAAAACATATTTCTACAAAACACAACAAGCCACAAACTGCCAACAAACACATTTCACACCACTGACATGACATCTGTGCTCACTTCACCAAAAATCATGACAGACAAGCACAGACAAATGCAAATATTGCCACTTCCAAAGCTTTTCCAAATGAATCTA
Source organism: Labroides dimidiatus (assembly GCA_030710495.1). Classification (NCBI taxonomy): domain Eukaryota; kingdom Metazoa; phylum Chordata; class Actinopteri; order Labriformes; family Labridae; genus Labroides; species Labroides dimidiatus. The sequence continues at coordinate 7,132,544 of CM061166.1, forward strand.
AAGAAAAACAGGTCTTCAAACCATCATCCACCATCACAAGCTATCCTCTCTTCCTCTTTCTTTCTCTCTCTCCCTCCTTCTCCACCCCCCCGTCCCTCCTATTGCCTTTCTTTCACAAAGAAAATCTAAAAGGCTGACATGCAAATGGGCCTTATTAAATCCTATTAGGCCGTCTGTCACAAGGCAACAGACCGAGGGAAAGAAGGAAAAATGCAGAGCCGAGAAAAGGAGGGCTGGACGTATAAAAACCAGAGAAATTATGACTTAAAGAAGAAAAAGAAAGAAAAAGAAAAACAGAATGGTAAAAAAAAAAAAACATGCTCATTATTACACAGATGTACAGAACAAGTTCATGAAAGGGTACATTTACCTTAAGGTGACTTGACACATGACGTTACAATCAAAAAAATTACCTTCTCAAAAACACACAAGGTTTTAAATGTTAGTCACTCAAAACCATCCATTTACCATCAGCTCAACTCCCTGATAAATGCTACGATGAGTAAAGAACTATCCAGTCTGGAATTCACTCATCTTATAGTTAGCTTCGACAGAAACACACGATGCTATGCTACAAGTCCCACAGCCATCTCTACAACACACACCTCAGTCACAACATGAAAACAGTTACACTGATCTCAATTACAAAAAAGCCATTACACTACTGCAACGATCAACAAATTCACAAACAGCACCAACAGTCCATCCATCCATCCATCTTTTGCCACTTATCCTGTTCAAGCACAGGCATGGTTACTAATTCTTTCCTAAGGGACACAACAGGAAAGCCATTACACCAACAAGTGTACAACTCTGGGACAAAAACATCGGTGATTTATGGAAACCATTTCCTGCAAAAAAAAAAAAAAAAAAACATCCTCAGTTAGAGAACTATCAGCTAAGATAAGAATAATACAACTTCTTGATCACCAGTAACAACACACATTTCATCAATTCACATGCCATAAACAGTTGCTCTTCACATAGTCCATTAGACTATCAAAACCTGTGCTCTGCTCATGATGGCCGAACACAACCCCAAGGTAACACAGTCACAAACACCTTTGGGTCCAGAGGTGGAACTCACCTTAGACTAATCACCAGTCAATGACAAGCCCAACAGACAGAGACACACAACCTTTAAGCAACACACACTCACCTACCAAACATTCATAGCTGTGAAAAGAAGGCAAGAAACCCACCAAAAACTCACACGTACACAAGGAGATGAGAAACATCAACAAAAAAGGCCAAACTTTCCTTAACTCAACACTAAACCACCATGCAGCCGACTGTCAGCACTCACGACATGCAAAAAGACCAATCTAGCTGTCTTAGAGCCACTTATGACCACACTAACACATAAAACCAACTTATGGTCAGCCTCTTAACTCTTCAACTACCACTACAAAAATGCACAAACATCTCAAATCCACAAAGCTTTCACCATTTAAAGTACCATCCAAACAAACAAGACACCAAAACATAAACATCAACTCAAGAACTTTTGGTTTGTGTCAACAGAAACAAGACAGGGGAAGAAAAAACTACAACCCAAAAACCCACACCATGACACTTTCAACACCTTTGTGGCCTTTTTAATCACAATGCAATGGCTTCAGGTATTTCCACATGCTACATGTTACACATCACAGTGTTTAAAAAGTTACACAATAAGAATATATACAGATCACACAGGATATTATGTTAGAAATTGTCCTAAATTTTCTCATCATTAGCCACTTAAAACAGAGAACAACAAACTCTCAACAATGATCTCCAACTGCAGAGACAAAACAATCCGATACAGTTTCAGCCAGTACAACACACTTCATATGAAATAAGCAACATGGGAAAAGAGCAGCACACAAGTACACTTTAAAGAAATTACATTAAACACGTTTTATATTACTAAAAAGTGACTGGACCTGTGACAACATTATGCCAAGGGACTGCAGTACTAAAACTTGATGGATTGCTCAAATATGACAAGGCTTGGTCCACTTCACAATAACATTCACTCAGAAATCAGCTTTGGAGGACACCTCCCTTTGTTGGATCCAACACTCCAAAATCATGTACATGAGCTCAAACTTCACCTCATCTGATTTCCCCTGAAAAGCATCACACAGGTTGTTCCTCCTCTCCTCTTCCTCTCATCCCTCACTTCTCCTCCTCTCTGCTGCCCCCTCTCTTTCTTTTTCTTCCTCAGTGATGACACAGAAAGGAAGAACCGCGCCTTTCTCCTGCCTGTCAATTATCCGTCTCTCCGTCCAGCTTAATTGGCGTTTTGGAGACACGAGTGTCGTCCCAGTGGGCTCGAACAGAACAATGGCCGCCCGTATAACTGACCGGCCCTCGTCTCGGCCCAAATTGAATTGGAAATCTTCCATCTTCTCTTTAGCATAACAAAAGGGGTGCAGGCTTTTTAGACAAAGGGCCCCCTTTTAATGGAGAAAATCAATCTCAGGGAGGAAGCGGTAGCATTGTCTCCCATCAGCTGGACAGGTGTGTCTCACCCACACCGGGCCTAATCGGAGGTGGCAGGACAGAAATCTGGAAGCAACATCTCTGTCACTGCTGGAAGACAAGAAGGAAGACAAAACATGAATCTCATGGTTGTGCAAAGGAAAACGCTACGATTACACACTGATTATTATTAAGAGTCCAACAGGTGACCTAGACCTGCCTCCTTTTAAAGCGTCTGACTTGGAAATACAATCACGACTCTTTCAGAACATCAGGTACTAAAATACTGCTCAGAACACGAGCACTTTACCACTCATTCTCAGAAACATGGAGTCACACTGATCTGCTGTTACCCTCGGGAGTTTAAACACAGAGGTGAAAAAAATCACCAGGTCAAATTCTGCTCAAAACAAAAAAGCACAGACCAAAAGAGAAGATTGAGGAGCAGATATTGTTGTCAAAAACACACACCCTTTCCCAGTCAACATCATCATAAAGATGGAGTGTGATGCACACACATTAGGGCAACAGAAGTAGCATTTAGCTCACTTCATTCAGACAAGTTCTCGTTCTTTACACAATAAAATCAAACTGTAACCAGCATGAAAATGTCCAATTATTCTGTGGTTGGTTGTCAGAAACGATACTATACCATGGAGTCAACTTTGACCAAGTTCAGACCTATACACAGCAACAAGTGCTTTGGAGTACAGACTGACCATGCTAACTGGTAACTCTCAGCTAAACATGTCAATGATAATGGCCTGAGAGTCTCTGGTTAGCAGGCTCACACTTAACACTCTAAAGACAATACTTTTGTATTACATCCTCTCTGTTCAGTCTGATCAGTCAAAGACAGACATCAGGAAGATTGGGAAAAGTACCGCCAAAACAGTTTTTCAACAAATTAAGGCATCAAAACTCACACCATGGAAGGAACCTAGAAAGCCACATCATCAAACAACTTCATGACCACCATTTTATCCCTAAAATACCAGGATCCCACTGGACCATCAACTCCTGCCTTCCCAAATGTGGAGGATGCATCTTAAATGACTTCATTGTCCAACATTATTTCACAACAAGGCCATAATCCACCTCCGCAAACTGCCATCTCCTCGCTCTCAGCCTTCTTCCTACGGTCTCTCAGCCGCTCTGCCGGTGCAGTTAAGGACTACTCTCTCAGGCCTGGGTGCCACGATAAGGTGAGTGTTTGTGTTTATCTGCGCGCTCCCAGCTACACGCATTACCATGAGAATGGTTTAAGCCCTGTGCTAATCCTCTGTGTCTGCGTTGTAATAAATGTCTTCATTCACACACTCTGCGGCACAGAGGAGATGGGGAAACACAAACCGCAGCCAAACATCTCACCTTCCACAGGATGATGCAGTCAAACATGTCACCTTGTGCTGACCCGAAACTGCACATTTGATTTCGGGTCACAGAAAGCACATCCTTATTTTAACAAAAAATGTCTCCACTTGATCATAGAAAACATGACGTTTCTCGCTCCGTTCCTACTTCCTGATATTTCAATATGTTGTTGAATGAGCAGCAGAGCAACTCACACACATTCTCTGCTCAGTTAGGTTTTCAATGAGCCATTTATCCTCCACCGTGGCTCCCCAGGGACCCCGACCCGTTACCCACAGTCCTCCCCTCACAAAGCAGTCCATTAAAAAGCCTTTAGAGACACCATTCAGCCAGTCTGCTCTCACTCAGACAAACAAATGGGGGGGATGTGTTGACGTTCAGCTTGTGGCTCTCTGGAGCGTCACACCGCACATGTTAAACAGGACATGTCCTGTAATCCTGAATAATCCCACACAAACACTTGGACAAATGTCTTCATGTGGCAGTTAAAATCAAATATTCAGCCTGTGACATTTAAAGAGAAAAAATAAATTCATGTGGCACCACAACATGGAAGACCAAAGATCAGCTCCGTTTCTGTCGCACATACTCCACTAATAGCCAAGACACAACCGAGCACGTCTGAAACCCTCACTTAGCCTTTGCACTCCGCCGTTTGAAGAAGATGAAGGGATCTGCAGCAAGGAAGCCAAAATGGCAAAACCTCTTCAACACCTTTGATGCTCAGGCGGCTGCAGGAGATCACACACAGAGTGGACAGAGGAGGAGAAGAGCAACAAAGATGAGATGGAGATCTACAGACGTCTCCACCTGGGTGGAGTGTAAAGCTCTCTGTTTGTCAGAGCAGGGAGCTCACACCAACACATGAGAGGTACTGAGCAAGACTCTCCATGCAGGTCTGTTTGTGTTCACATCCAAAACACCACATACAAACAGCTCCGGCTCCTAATACAACAGTTAATCCAGCAGGAAAAAGAGCAACAGGCTTCACATGAGAGTTGAGTACAAGCGCACACACACCTCTGAGCTATGAGAGATGGATGGGCAAATATTGAACAGTGACAGAGTAAACAATGCCCTGGTTACCAGATGGCTGCACTGACACACACACACACACACACACACACTTCATAGAGTCCATCAAGACTAAACAGCTTTACAAACACTTCATGACGAGACAGAATCACACGCGTCTTTATCGTCTCTTCAACATCTCACCGTCACTCTCTGCTTCTCCTGTATTTATCTCTTCCTCCTCACAGCTGAGACAAGATGAGCTCTGAGAAGATTCATTAATAAAAAAAAAAAATATGCGCAAGATGAGTAAACAAGCTCATGAAGTAGAAGCATGTGAGAGGAGCAAAGCAAGTTGAGTTCACAAGCTTTGCAACTTAAGAAAACATGCAAAAACAAAACAAGCAAATTAAGAAAACATCTTCATCAATTTGACAACATGTGCAGAATTTAGAAAACACACTGCAAAGACCACAACATAAGACATTAGAAAAATGTGCTGCAAACCAACAGAAGTGTTCCCAGAGGACACTTAAAAGTGATGCACACACATCTCAACAGGCTTGTCAGCTATGTCTGAATTCAGGAGCTGCATCCTTTGTGGGCCCCATTTAAAGGCCAATTACATCACAACGCTGCACAAAGGCTGTTCATATTCAAAGGCTCCTTCAAATGCAGCCTTCTTTTCCCTCTTTTTGAAGCACACACCACTACTATCCTTTGCGGCCTCCCAAAACCCAAGATCCTTTGCTCAACGCTGTTCAGTTCAACAAGAAAAAAAAGGGAAAATTGCACAATGATGACATCAAGGGGCGTGGATATGACTTTAAATGTAAGCATTGGATTTATACTCAGTTTTTACTCATTTGAACATCCAACACCAGATACATTAAACTTCAGGGGAATTGGAAAAACATCAAATTTAAAAGTAGCATTATGTTACGTTTAACATTTTGACTGAGTAAAGAACTAAGTTTAGGATTATGATTAGGTGGCAGAAATCATGGTGTAAGGGAAAGGGCGGGAACATCTGTTGACAAAACCAGGAAATAATCTGAAGGCTAGACACCAGTTGTCACAGCCTTTGCAGCCTCCAAAGGACTCACCTTCGGAGGCCCGGTCTTTCAAAAGATGCAGCCCCTGAATTTGGACACGTTACATTGTCATGAATTTTGAGTCACATTCCCTATTAAGGTTCTCTTTCCATCAGTAGTGTTGGAAATTATATAAAACTAAGTACTTAAGATTCATTTTAACATTGTAATTGCATAATTCAGACATTAGCATATTAGCTAATAACAGACGTGTGCGTCACTTTTAAGTGTCCTCCAAAAATCTTCGGTTGAGTTGTGCTCTTTCAGCAGCACATTTTCTAAATTCTGCTCATCATTATGGAGATGTTTCTCTTAATTTGCTCGTGTTTTGTCTTTTTGCATGTGTTCTCTTAAGTTGCGGTGCTGTGAGCTCTCAGGGCCACCGTAATTTTCCCTTAAAATATGACAAACATGCAAAACAACTTCTTAAGAATGAAGAAAATAGAAATCGAAAGTGCCATATCAGAGGAATTTCCGATTCAGGCGGCAATCGGAGATAAGGGATTGACGAATAATTTCAAAGCAGTAGGTAACCCGTGGTTATGTCTGTCACTTAAGGTGTGGAACAAGGTGGTAATTCAAAATCATTTGAAAGAGGAGGTGAAGCTTCTGAGATGGTGTTCATTTGACCCAGATTTCTTGCCTAATCAATGGGACACAAGATTTAAGAGATGGAGTGCGCAAGGTTTAACAGCATACTGCACATTTTTACATAAAGGGACTATAAATAGTTTTCAAAATCTAAAGAGGCAGTTTGGCTTAGATAAGAGTGATTTTTATAGATATCTTCAGCTTCAGCATTTCATTAACCAAATACAGAAGAGATGTACAAAAGCAGGCTGGGACAATATTCTGTTAAAAGTGTTTATAGAAGCTTATGGTGCAGGCTCTAACCAGAAACTCATCTCAAAAATATATAAGGGTTTAGAACAAACAAAGTGTGGTATGCTGTATTCAAAGCAAAAATGGGAACAGGAAGGTCATTTTGTTTTAAAGGAAGAAGACTGGGAAAACCTATGTGAGATACAGTGGAAAAAGTTAAATTCATCTGCTTGGTGAGAATTTTGCTGGAAAAACCGCATCAGGTTTTTCATCTCTCCAGCTCAAAAGAGTCATTACACAAATTCTTCTGCATGCTGGCGACAGTGTGGAGGCCTTGAGGCAAACCATTTTCACATAATCTGGTCCTGTACATCATTGGTACCTTCTTGGCAGGAGGTTCATAAAGTTTTGCAAAGCGTTTTCCAGACAGACGTTCAATTTAAATTTGAGACATTATACTTTGGTGCCATTACATCTGAAAATGGTTCTTCTGATCTCAAGTACTTATTCAGGATACTAAGTGCTGCTAGCAGAAAAGCAATTACTAGGAGGTGGTTAAAACCAGGAAAACCTACAGTGGAGGAGTGGTTCGATGTGATTTATGATATGTATTATGATAGGATTACTTTGGCTCTAAGACTCCAACGAGGAACCTTTTTAAAAAGATGGGAAAGATGGATCATGTATGTCAAGCCAATACGACCATCATTTGTCTGAAGTGAATTTTGTGTCCTTTTTGTTTTTTGTTTTCTTACATAATCCCTCTACAGAGGGTTTTATATGCCATTGAAATTCACCCCATTATGCGTTATTTACTAGTGTTCTTGTTTTATGTTACTTTTATTTTATTGAAAAATTGTTAAATGTAAATATTACTGATAGTTTAGATATAGGATGGGTTCCTGCACCCCTCTGGACTGACTGCTGAATTCCGGTCACAACTGTGTGTCTACAGAGATACAATATATATTATCACAGTTTGTGTGGACCTGGACTTTAACAATGAAAAAGAATAAAAAAAATGAAGAAAATAACACTCATAACACAACCTTATTTAATAATAGAAGCAGAATGTGTGTATAAGATATGCAACAAAGGCTCAAATAGTACAGCTAAGCAGTTTCAGAACCAGGGACAGCTCCTGCGCCGTTTACTGGGTGAGCTTCCATTTCAGCACCACAGACAGACACACTCTCCAATCACCTTCATTAAAGTAAATCTGTGGAATTACATCACAAACTGAACCACTTCACTTCTCCAGGACTGACATGCACAACCTCACACACACACACACACACACACACACGGATCCTCACACACACCTGTCAGCTGCTCAATATGCTGAACGTCTATCTCCCATAGGGCAGCACTCCAGCTCCATCACAGTCATAAAGAGAGCAGACTAATAGAGCCGTGATTACAGAGCTGCCTCCACGCTCACTTTCCATCACTCTGTGAGCTCCTCACCTCCTCCCTCCCTCCTCCCCCTCTCTCTTTAGCTCTTCTTCATGAAGAATCAACACATTAGACACCTTCCTGTCCAGGTAGAGCACTTCCACTCATTACACTCACACGTGAAGCTCATCCAGGGAAACTTCTCTTTCTGAAAGTGATACTTAACTCATGAGGACATTATTTCTTCTACACTTTTCACACAGAATCTCTCCTTTCATCTCGTGTACGAACACACACTCGTGCGCCCTCGCAACCACCATCTGCTGCTGCATCTGAGGCCTCACCTGTATAATAGGTGTCACATTAGCAAGACAACAAATCAAAACCAGCCTTCATTTCCCAGGCCTCTCCTCTGCCGCACAGCTGTACGCCTCTCTTTGTTGTCAGGAGGGGGGAGGACTTTCTAATTAATATGATAAATAAGACGGCGGGTTCGACTCCGCGGTGCTTTTTAATTGGAGGAAGCCTTGAATGGCACGCGGGCCAAGGCAGAGATTAGCCCGTTATTTGCGAGTGTTTCCTCTATGAAGGGGAGAATTTTATCCGCACTGTGATTTCCTGTCTTATTGTGGTACTCGGCTCAATGCGGGCAACACACTAACACACACAGAAAGTGGTAAACACAGCTGACAGTCTAGTTGCTGTAGCCTTCCTTGTGCGCTAAAACAAATTAGCATCCTTCTGTTTCCCACTGGCTACACCAAAACAACACTAAATCAGGTATATTTCACCTGGGAAGTACTCTTTTTACACCTTTTTGTGTTAACAGATGAAGAAATCCTTACAGTGTCACAATAAGGATACTAAAACATGTACAAAGTTGACACAACTTGACCAAAATATGAGGAAATGCCCTTTAAATTGACATTACAGGAAACACAACAAACTCTCACATTGATTTCAAGAACAAACAGACACTTTTTTAACATAAAATTAAAATAAAGCAACAAATTCAGATGAAAATAAACTTCTGTGGTGTGTGTTCAGTGTGTGTGTGTGTGTGTGTTTGTGAATCCGTCATGGTTTGTGTTGCACCACCTACAGAACCCGACAACAAAATTGGTCGAATATCTGACAGCTTCGCCTCAAGCGTCCACCAATCAACAGCCCACTTCTCCTCAACACACACACACACACACACACACACACACACACACACACACACACTGAGTCACACACTCTGAGCTCCTCATCCTCAGCTAATCCTGCTCCATCTAAATCACAGCAAACAACCCGCAGGGGACAAACCGCTGTTGTTTCCCGCTCATCTAATCCTTCTCACCATCATTCTCATCTCCTTCTTATGTCTGACAAGAATCCTCTACATCGCTGCAAATCAACAACACACAAACTGTGTGAGTGTGTTTCTGTATCAATGTGTGTGTGTGTGTGCAGACATCTAAAGGGGGATTTAACTCCAGTTTCTCCAGGCCTCTTTCAGCACCGCGTGTCAAAATTCAACAGCTAAGAAAATCCCATCTTGACTGGACAGTGAAAAACCTCTCAGAGAGAAATTAGAGCGTAGATCTAAACAGGAGCGAAATCCTCTCCTGGCAAAGACGCCGCAGTCGGAAATGAGAAGGGAAGGATGATACAAAGAGCGAAGAGGAGGAGATAAGAGATGAAGACAGATTAGTGGAGGAGAATGCAGACAAAAAATAGCCAAAAACACAAGTTCAGCTTCTCAAATCTCACTCGGCATCTTTAGCACGGGGTTCAAACTCAAACATAAACCTACCAAAGACGGTCTGAACTCTTTGATTACTCACAACCCGCATTCCAGTGAACTTGGGACATTGTGTAAAATTGTCGTATTTTGTGCTTCATAATGCTCCATACATTTTCAATGGGAGACAGGTCTGGACTCCAGGCAGGCCAGTCTAGTACCTGCACTCTTTTACTACGAAGCCACGCTGTTGTAACGTGCACAGTGTCTTGATGTCCCTGAAAAAGACGTGGCTTGGATGGTAGAGTTTGAACTGTCACTTGTAGATGTAGTGATGAACTGTGTTAACTGACAATGGTTTTCTGAAGTCTTCCTGAGCCCACGTGGTAATATCCTTTACGCAATGATGTTGGTTTTTAATGCAGTGCTGCCTGAGGGGTCAAAGGTCACGGTCATTCAATGTTGGTTTTCAGCCTTACTGCTTACGTGCAGAGATTTCTACAGATTCTCTGAATCTTTTGATGATATTATGGACTGTAGATGATCAAATCCATCAATTCTTTGACATTGTACGTTGAGAAATATTGTTCTTAAACTGTTGGACTATTTGCTCACGCAGTTGTTCACAAAGTGGTGAACCTCGCCACATCCTTGCTTGTGAACGACTTTTATACCCAATCATGACACTCACCTGTTTCCAATGAACCTGTTCACCTGTGGAATGTTCCAAACAGGTGTTTTTGGAGCATTCCTCAACTTTCCCAGTCTGTTGTTGACCCTGTCCCAGCTTTTTAGGAACGTGTTGCAGACATCAGATTCAAAATGAGTGAATATTTACAAAAAACATAGTTTATCAGTTTGAAGAACAAATATCTTGTCTTTGTGGTGTATTCAGTTGAATACAGGTTAAACAGGATTTGCAGATCATTCTAATCTGTTTTTATTAACATTTTACGCAACGTTCCAACTTCATTAGAATTGGGGTTTTAAGGCACAAAAAAAGGAGCCACAAAAAGAACGACAGACAGGACCACACACACATCTACACATCCACTCACACACACACACACTGAGCAGCATTTAAAGCTGTAATGACAGGCCACACAGTGATAAGAGAGTGTGAGTGGAGAGGCCACTATAGCTGCTCTCCTCGGCCTGCTAACAACTGTAATTATCCAAACTCCACACTCACTACTATTGATCTCTCCCCCCGCCTTGCCCGCACATGTGTGTGTGTACGTGTGTGTGTGACAGCAGCGAGCAGCACAGTGCGTCCCTCTCTCAGCACAAGAGCTGTTCACACCTGCTGCCGGCTGGATGTGGAGAGCACGGACGAGGACTCGGACGAAAACGTGACAGGAGGCAAACACAAATATTGGTGCTGCTCCAAATATGTGTGTGTGAAGTAGTAGGAAGGTTGTGTGTGTGTCTGTGTGTCTGTGTGTGTGCTCTTATGTGTTTCACACCTGGTTGGGAGAACGTGGATGCAGCTTCGCACAAACAGGTTGCAAAGCTGCATTAAAACCACACAAACACACACGCTGCTAGAGGACCCCTGCTGCATTCACAGGCAGCTTTTTTTCCTCTGCAGGCTTCCATACTTTTGCGTTTCCTTCATCAGGTGAGCTGTCACCTCAAGGGAAAGGTTAATCACAGCTGACACAATCATCTCCAGCACACAGCCTGATAAGAACGCCTCCTTTCATGAGCAACCCTTACACACACACACACACGTCAGCGTCTCAGGACACATAAATACTCCACACACTCGCACTGGCCAGGGTGAGGGGGGGTGGAATCAATGTGGGAGATCCGTGGACCATCAGATAGCACCCATTCAGCCAGGGGGAGGATTTACAAGTCGCGCCGTGGCCTCGACACCCACACAAAACCCCTCTTTTGTCCCCCACATCACCTCTTCCAGATTTATGACATCCAATTACAAACGCGGATGCTAACAGCTCTCCCCATTAGCCTATCAAATCCTTTAATGCTCGCCCCCTCAAAGGTTTATCTGGCCTTTCAGGAAGGGTGCAACCAATTTACACCCCCCCGCACACCCCCCCGAAAAAAGACCTGAACAAAGACCTCCCTGCTTTGCCTTTTTGTTTTCCTGCACCGCTCCCCAAGACAGGTAATTAACAGGGAAGGAGTTTGTGGTTAATTTGTGAGATAATTATCTAAATTAAACTGCCTTTCCTCACACTATCTCCTCCTCTCTCTCTCCCCCCGTCGGTTGACGAGGGTGGTCAGGGTATTGTGCCGCTGTAGAAACAAAACCAGTAATGACATGTTCCTCTTTCTCTCCCCTTTTGTTTCCCGCAGCTTTGTTTTGACTGGTCTTTGTTTTCCAGTCAGAGGAGAAGAAAGTGAAGACGCTGCAGGAGCACAGAGGTAAGGAGGAGATAACAGGGAGAATCAGTTTACTTACACACTTCACAAGAAAGGACAGCCCCATTAACACACACACACACACACACACACACACACACACACACACACACACACACACACACACACACACACACACAACAATCTGATCCACTGAGGTTCGTATTTATCAGGTGTCGCTGAATACAGATGTGGATCTGTGGGTGCAGGATCAGGAGATCACATCAAGAAGAACATGTGGAATCAGTCTAAAGGAGGAACATCTACCAAGACTGCAGGTCTGATTAGACTCTGAGAGGACTAACTCATGAGAGCGCAGAGAAGAAACAACCACATGCAAAACAAAGTGCATGATTATGAGCCTCAACTGCATCCCAAAGATATGACATCCACACAAACAAACAAAAACTTCACATGCACAAAGAGTCCACTTTCTGCAAACATGCATCGCCTTGAAAGCACACGCCTCAGGTGTTAACCAAAAAACTACAGCTAGGGTTGCTTTGGGCCAAGTACACACAGCAAGAACACAGAAGATCCAAAGGAAGACGTTTGAAAATCACATTTACATCTTTACTTCATAAAGTACAGATCTGTCTGAATGTGAAGGCCAAGATCTAAACACCTAAATACCAAACAGACCATGTCACCTCACTTCTCCACACTGTGCACACGAGGGGTAACCCAATGGCAAAGAAAAAAGAAAAACCCACAGTGCCTTCTTAAAAACAATACCTGTACATGCTGAGTGCCCTCTGGGGAAGCTGAAGCTGTCTACAAATTGACTTCAGAGAACAGAAACACACACTAAAGGGAAAAATCAAAAAGACTACATTGAATACTGGGAGCGAAAATCAATGCTAAAGAGAATTTTGGAAAGCTAAACACATGCTAAAGTAAAATTTAAGAGGCTAAAAAGTTGCTAAAGTCACTATAAGAAGGCTAGACACATGCCAAAGTAACTTTAAGGGGACTTAATACATGCTTAAGTCACTAGAACAAGGCTGAACACATAATTAAGTAAGTTATGAGAGGCTAAACAGATGCTAAAGTGACTATAAGAAGGCTACACACATGCTAAAGTGACTATAAGAAGGCTAAACACATGCTAAAGTGACTATAAGAAGGCTAAACACATGCTAAAGTGCCTTTTACGGGACTTAATACATGCTTAAGTTACTACAACAAGGCTAAACACATACTTAAGTAAATTTTAAGAGGCTAAACAGATGCTAAGGTGACTATAAGAAGGCTAAACACATGCTAAAGTGACTTTGAGGAGGCTAAACCCATGCTTAAGTGACTATAACATTGCTAAACACACGCTAAAGTAAAATTTAAGAGGCTAAACAGATGCTAAAGTCACTATATGAAGGCTAAACACATGCTAAAGTGACTTTTAGGGGGCTAAACTCATGCTAAAGGGACTTTTAGGGGACTTAATACATGCTAAAGTGACTATAACAAGGCTAAACTCATGCTAAAGTGACTTTTAGGAGGCTAAACTCATGCTAAAGTGACTTTTAGGAGGCTAAACACAAGCAAGAGTGACTTTTACCGGACAGAAACACAGATTAAAGTGACCAGACAAAAACACTTTCAGGAGGCTACACACATGCCACACACGGGGCGGCTGTGGCTCAGTTGGTAGAGTTGTCGCCCCACATTCAGAAGGTTGTGGGTTCGATCCTTGAGCAAGACACTGAACCCCAAGTTGCTCCCACTGTTGTTCAGTGGTGTATGAATGTGGTGTGAAAGTTAGTCTTAACGGTGGTCTGATTAGCTTATGTCGGCCATCTGTGTGATTGGGTGAATGAGGCTAGCAGTGTAAAGCACTTTGAGTAGTCAGTAAGACTAGAAAAGCGCTATATAAGTACATGTGAAAGTTTCTTTTACCAGACAGACTTATGCAAGACCAGTGAGTTTCCAGAGCAAAAACACACTAAAGTCTCTTTTAATAAACCAAAAAGTATGAAAGTAAAAAAAAAAAAAAAACTACCTAGATTTGGATTGACTTTGGGAAACCACAACACACTCAAATCAATTTTGGACAAAAGAAAACACTTCTTTGACTTTTGGGGGCAAAACTAAATGATTTCTGGGACAGAGATACACACTAAAGTGTGCTCACAGACATGTAACTTAGCTCCCCTTCACTGGCAAACACCCATGTTGGGCCTTTTTTCTTTTCTCACTCCTGCTCTCCAAAAACTCTGAACACACCACTGCTCTGAACTCCCTCCATGTGTCTTTTAAAACCTTTTAAATCTCTTTCACGTCTTTCTCTCTCAAAGTTTTCACTCATATTTGACAGATTTCAATCACACTTTATGAAACTTTCAGGGAAATTTCACTCAACAGCACATTTCTTACGCTGCTTTTAGATTCAATACGTGATCAATTTGCATGAAAAAAGAGAGCAGGAGAGTGTCTCTGTCCTCATCTGTCCCTCCCTCTCTCTCTCTTTCTCTCTCTCTCTCTCCCTCTCTCTCTCTCTATCTATCTATACTGTATGAAGGAGGGATGATCGCTCGCTGTCACATCTGTTGGCACGTTGCCATCAAGCCTTGACAGGAAAATAACACTCTTCAGGGAAAATAATACACTCGTTCTGCCGCCGGCGCTCCCAGACACATGCCTCTATGCATGTGTGTGTGCGAGTGTGTGTGCGTGAGTGTGTGTCGTCTAAAAGCCCTCGTCGCTGCTGTCAACCTGAGTACAAAGGATCACTTTATATGATTAGTATGCATCTCTGAAAAACACACTGAACAAAAAGCCCTGCCCCGCGCGCCGCTCCACGCCAATTAATGGATTAAGAAATTATTTGGAGGACACGCTTGTTGTGAGACAGCCATGATACGTGGCTGGAGAGGCTTCTCTGCTGTGCTTCACATCCCACAATGCATTTAGATCACAACATACACAAACACATGTTTGTTGGAAGAGAGCGGCGCGGCCTTGAAGGAAATCAGAAAAAACTTTTTCACCTAAAAATGCAGATTTAAAGCTTCCTGCTGCATCACTTCACCCCCAGCAGAGGACAAAAGCTGCTCAAACGCTGCAGTTAACCCGGGTCCTGCAGAGTCCAAGACCCCCTTTGACATCCTCAACAGGCGCCAGCTCATCCAGCTCTCAGGCCCGCGTTAAGAGCTGCGTTTAGAGATCCTGGAAACAGCAGGTGTGTGAATCCTGCCTCCAAAAAACTGACCGATGAGCCACATGATTCTGAATTTTCACAGGATGCACAAAAATATTTAATATTTTGTTGGTGTTTTTTTTTTTTTCTTAAGTTGCCTTTAGGGCCTCCGTACACTCAGTGTTTGACCTTAGAACACACCACAAAGGTCAGCTAAAGAGGGGACGTCTGATCCAGCCAATCCTCACTCAAACAACAGACATTAACTCTTTCCTCTCCACCGGACACCAAACACAGCTCCGTGTTCCTCTCACAGGAAATCTCACAAACTGGGTTAAAGCAAAATGACTGCTTTACATAAAACGCTCCTGAGCGGCGTCTATATTTGTCCGTGCTTCAGAGGTAGAGCTCTGCATGCAGCTGCAGGCCCCGTGTTTGTCAGCTCCCACATTCACTGCGTGGAGAATGAATGCACAACGCAGGGTATCCATCACATTAATGCGCTTTGATAGCAGCCTGGCACTTTGAGGCAATTCAGTCCACGGGAAGGCTCTCGTATCCCACCGGTCCTCTGCTCGCTCTGAAAACGCTTCACGACGCCATGCGTCACTCATGGCTGCAGCTTTTACTCAAACACTCTCCCTCTGATGCATTTCATGTACTGGAAATCTGTTTGTTTGGCCTCTGCTGCGCCGCGCTCACCTTTAAACGGATGAGTTTCAAACATCTGAAGATAAAAAAAGAAAAAACAGCAGCAGGCCTTTTCCTCTGCTGCTGCTCTAAAACACAGCTGACATTCAACAGGTGCTCTCAGAAACACAGAAGCAAACACAAAAGGCCGAGAATAAAGAGTCTGATATGAAATCTCAAATTAGAGGAGACATTTGGACTCCTGCTTTGATGCATCCCAACAAACAGAAAAACTCTACAAACAGCAAAGTACAGAGCATGATCACAACTGAAAAAATGGATGGAGATGTTAAGATGTCAACAAAGCTTCAGCAGGACACAAATGAGTCTCAGGAAGGCCTCAGAGTCATTTAACACGCAAAAAATAATGAGAATTTCATCAAAAGCTTCACAAAACGACTCACTAAGGGACCGACTGCTCACTGAGCCTTTGGACATTTCTGCACATGCTCAGTAGACGTCTGTTCAACAGCATCCTGCACATGATGCTCAGAGTTTGGACACAGAGAGAAAAAAAAGTGACAGATCAGCCTTCAGAGGCCAGCCTGAGTTTAGAAGTGAATGTAGAGCTCCATCTAGTGGACAAAAAGGAGAATAAAGACCTCATTAACCTGCTTCTGTGTGACTTCAATCAATGACAACAGACTTAACCCTTTAACCCACAGCTCTACTCTTTGGAAGATCATTTTATAAGTCACTAGAAATATGTGGAACTGAGAAATGTACTGTATTCATTTTACAAACCTTACCCGTCAATAAACTCACGGACATTTCTACTTTTTGAAATCAAAAATGATTATTCAACCTTAGTCTTCACTGTATGATGATCATATGTTTTAAATGTCCTGAACTCTCTTCAGCAATAAAAAAAAACGTCTGACCACAGGAGACCCTCAGGAGAAGTCAAGACGACTTCATCACCAACATGTTTGTTAGACTCTGCTGCCATCTACTGGATCTGAGCAGGAATTACAGCGTCTCTCCTCCACTTTAATCAGAGCTCATTCAAACACACAGACTTCACTCCAGGATGATTACAAACCCTCAACCTCTCACACATGATGGGACGTCTACAGCCTTAAAGAACAGATTCCAGACAAACTCAGGACACCAAGACCTGCACATTACTGTACAGACTGGTGCCCCCACACACACACACCAATAACATCAGTGTGTGAATCTGCACCTTCTTCAAACAGCACAGAGAACTATGAGCTGACCTACATCAGCATCAGATATCTCAAACATCACACACTCCAGAGAAACAGCTCCACTCATTTCTTCTTACACACTTAAAATACTACATAATGCACCTTTAAATAAAACAGATTAACCTTTTAAAGACTACACACTGAACTTTCAGATAAAACACACTGTGTCCCTATCTATGACCAACAACACCCTCAGATACCACAGACTTCACCTCGGAATAATACACACTGTGCCTTTAGAGAGAACTTCAAACGTGTTCAAAGACAACACACAGCACAGACTATATGTAAACACACAACACACCTCATCTTAACAATTCATACACAGTTCATTTAAAGAACCCTTTACAAACTACACCATAACTCTTAAAAAACATCTAACTGCACCTGCCAACACAACACACTGCACCTTTTACAGAACACATAGAACCGTAAAGTACAAAATATATAACACTCTGTACCTTTAAATGCACAATACTGAACCCATAAATACTGAAAATTAAATATTCAAATACAATACACTTTTTATTTAAAAACTAAATACTGTACCTTTAAATATGACACACACTACCTTTAAATAACACACTGGAAGTTTAAAAATGATACACTGTGCCTTTAAATAAAACACACTGTACCTTTAATTAAGACAAACTATCTTTAATTATGACACACTCTACCTTTAAATAAAACACACTCTACCTTTAAATATGACACACACTGCACCTTTTGATAAAACACACTACACTTGTAAATAAAACACACTGAACCTTTTAATAAACACACTGCACCTTTAAATGACACACTCTACCTTTAAATATGACACACTGTTTCTTTAAATTAAACATACTGTACCTTTGAACATACAATCTTTTTTTAAATGACACCCTGTACCTTTAAATACGACACACTGTACCTTTAAATACAACACACTGCGACTTTAAATGTCACACTGCACCTTTAAATAATATACACTCTACTTTCAAATATAACTCACTGCACCTTTAAATAATATACACTCTACTTTCAAATATAACTCACTGCACCTTTAATTATGATACACTGTACCTTTAAATACAACACACTGCGACTTTAAATGTCACACTGCACCTTTAAATAATATACACTCTACTTTCAAATATAACTCACTGCACCTTTAAATAATATACACTCTACTTTCAAATATAACTCACTGCACCTTTAAATAATATACACTCTACTTTCAAATATAACTCACTGCACCTTTAAATAATATACACTCTACTTTCAAATATAACTCACTGCACCTTTAAATAATATACACTCTACTTTCAAATATAACTCACTGCACCTTTAAATAATATACACTCTACTTTCAAATATAACTCACTGCACCTTTAAATAATATACACTCTACTTTCAAATATAACTCACTGCACCTTTAAATAATATACACTCTACTTTCAAATATAACTCACTGTACCTTTAATTATGATACACTGTACCTTTAAATATAACAAACTGTACCTTTAAATGATCAATAGAAAACACACAGCACACTATATGTTTAAAACATACAAATTGTATCTTAAACTATATCTCATTCTTTCATTACAACACTTATACAGCATTTATAAATGCTACACAATGAATAACGCTATAGAAAAAACTTAAAAACAAGTCAAACTATGTTTTTAAATACTTCACCCAGCACCTCTAAACATCACATACGGCATCTTTAAATGCTACAGACTTTATTCTCAATACAACACACTGCTACTATAAAAAACACACACTGCACAGTCAGAAAAAACCCCCATAATAATTATAATAAGAAGAATACTTTTTTAGTGGTAACACTTTTATCATGGGATCTGCAAGTGATGCTGATTAAACAAGTTTGAGACAGGTTGAAATTCAAAGAATACACAGTATACCTTAAATTAAGACACACTGCATGCTGAAACACTACAAATTATACAACAAGAGGACGTGTATGAACAAAAAAAATGCCTCACACAAAAACACACACACACACAGCATCACATGACACGTGAACAGAAAGCTGCCAACATTTCCACATGCGTGTGCTGAGAGCGTCCTGCAGGCTTCAGACTCCAACACCACTTCAAGGCAAAACCAGGCACACCTCACACTTCAAGAAAGTCAGCCTCCACTTCCTCAAACAGCCTCAGCAGAAAATCTACGACTAAAGACATCAGGCAAAAAGCAGAACTCACATCACGTGGCATCAATCCAAATCCAGATTGAGATGTAAGGATCCAAACTGCTTCAGGTGCTGCGTCCTCCCTGTGACACCCAGAAAAGTTACATCCACAAGACAGAAACGATGACATCCAGAGCAATGACCAAGAAAAACACAAAGTCTCCAGGCTGCCAAAGGAAACTGTTGGAGGGAGAAAGTTGGACTCACACTCCAAAACAAGAGAGAGGAGAGAGGAGAAATGGATGGAGGAGTGGAGCATCCTGCTGACTCTCATCCAGCACTGTGAATGGAAACCTCTCCTCTCTGCCTCCTTTTATACTCTCCCTGCTGCCTCGCTTTGGCTTTTACCCTCACTTCACTATGTATGTGTGTGTGTGTGTGTGTGTGTCAGTGTGTGTGCACAGACAGAGAGCCTTTCAGAGCAGCAGGAATATATTATAACCCAAACAAAAGGAGCCGGCTTATTGTTTATGAATTACTAGCCTTCCAAAGCCAACAAAGGCCCCTGTTTTCAGAGAAAACCCCATTTTCATTTCAGCTCCGTTTGATTAGCAGAGCAAAGACAATCAGAAAAGGCCCCTCCAGTCATGGCGTCCCAAAGGGATTCATTCCTGCGCCTCTCGCTCTTTCAGCACAGCTGAAAAGCTGCTTTATTGCTTTCTTTTCAGGACCCACGTCCGACGTAAACCAATGATGGAGGCAAATTATTGCAGGGCTTTCTTTTTTAGCGACGAGCGTGGAAGAAGAGAGAGGTCCTGTGTCGTCTTTGTCATATTTCCTTTCTCTTCTCTTTCTGCTGCTTGGAGGGGAAAATTGCGGAGGCTGGAAATTAATGGCAAGAGAGAAAACGAGAGAGAGGGGAAGGAGACAAAGCAACAATACGAGTCAAATCTGAACGATCGCCGGCTATTGAACGCAGCACAGAGACTGAAAGGTACTGTAGAGAGGCCGAGGAGTCTGGATGTGACATGAAACACACACATATACACACGCATACACACCTGTTGGTGCTGCGCCAGAAAAACAAAGAGAGCCGCTGACTCACTGTCATTTCAAGCACAAAGGAGGAATGAGTGCTTCACAACAGGCCGCATCTCAGAATCTGGGTCTGATTCAACACAGAACACGTCACGTTGGAGTGGTTATGAAACAGATTCATGCACCCAACTGGTAAATCACCAAAAGAAAGAAAGCCTTCAACACTGTGGATCACGTTGTCCTTCTCACTAAGCTTTCTCGGTACAACTTCTCCCCTGGTACCATCAGATCACTTGAGGTCTTATCTTGAAGGTAGAACTCTGAGAGTACGAGCAAACGGTGGGTTATCCTCTGCTCTTAGCTGTAGTTTGGTGTCCCCCAAGGTTCTATACTAGGACCACTGTTGTTTAGTCTTTACATAAAGGATCTTCCATCTGTATGCAACGAGTCTGACATCAAGATGTATGCAGATGACACATTCATTTATGTTCATGCAGCAAACAAGTCACAGCAGCAATGACCCTGGTCGTTGATCATTCACTGAAATACTAAAAAGACGGTACCATGGATGGAAAGTTGACAGCTGTGCCCGAATATGAATACCTCGAAATGAAAATCTCACAGAAACTTTCTGTCAACAAAAGCAGCAGTACTGTATTTTAATCACATCTGTCCTACTGTCTGACGAGCTGGGCACAAGCCTCTTATACGAAACTACAACCTGTGTAAATAGTCGACCAACAGGCTGTGACACCTTCCTTTATTTTAAAAGACTTTTATTTTAAATCAGAAACATCATATCTGAGCATCTCATGTGGACCTGTGTGAAGCTCTGTTGGAGCGTTACCTTCACAGCTTCATGACATCATGACTTGGAGGACTCCACAGGAAGAAGGGACGCCGCTTCTGCTTCACTACACGTCTCTGCAGCTTCATCCACGCCTCTCCTCTCCTGCAACACAAAAACAAATCTTTACACACAAAAAGCTTTGCACCAACTCCCTGAAACAATGACAGAAAAAACTACTTCAGGTGCTTCCTCTTCACTTCCTGGGGGAGAAAAACTGCATGAATTTTTGGGCTGCAGACAAAAAGGTGAGCCGATCAATTATTCCTCTCACAGGGACTCGGGTGCTGTTGTGAAAAGCGTTGACATTTGAGCTCCCCAGACGACATCTGCACATTCAGAAGCCCTCCATTGTGCCAGGCAGCCGGCGCCGTATCAAAAGGCCCCGTCAATTCAGTCCGGACAACTCCACAAAGACGCTTCTCTCCTCTGTTGTTCCGAGAATAATGCTGAGCGCTGCCTACCTGCCAAAACCTGTTGGCAATTCAGCCACGAGATGCTGCTGATGGAGCCGATAACAGACATCTAACCATCAGGGTGACAGTGATGCATTGTGGGGAGAAGGGTGATGTTTGGATTGAGGGTTGGAGGAGGACACACAGGTTGCCACATGACATTTCTGCAAAAATATGAGCAGTTATTCCCACACAGTAGTAGAACACCAAAGCATACATGCAATCACTAACATGCAGAATACAGGGACAGAAACAAATCCATCCATGTAGATATTTATTTGATATTTACCTGCAGACTGTAAAGGTGATTATATGAAGCTGCCCAGCATGAAAAAACACAGAAGAAGTCCAGACAAGTACATCAACACTTCAACAGACCATAAGTATACACAGGTGCTGCACAATGCTGCAGGTATAATCGATAATACATGTGTTACATGCGTCGCGTGCAACTAACACCACTGAAGAGTAAACAAACAGCTGACAGGCGGCAAAACAACCAACATTCACAGAAACAAACAATAAGCTAAAAACAACAAGAAACATGAAGAGTATTATTCACAGAGCGAAATGACAGATTTAAACCCCCAACAGACGAACACAACGGAGCTAAACTTAGCAAACAGGCGGCAAAAACCAGGAAACAGTCAGAAAATCATCACTTTAAAATAAACAGCACGTTTACTTTGCCTCTCGAAGTGCTTTAATCTACATTTCATAAAGGAAAACAGCTAATAACCGTCCAAAAATACAGTGTTTACTCACAGCTCCTGTTTGTTTGACTCCTGTTTGTTTGACTCCGCACTACCGGCACCTACTACGTCACAGGCTCACACGTGCGTCTGGTCCGAGACAATTAGGGTGCAGTACCCTGACCGACCGCTGGAGCGAGGGGGTCGCTGTTTCACTGAATGAGGAAGATGGATGACTGCGTGGAAGAGGAGCGTTTTATGACGTATTGCACTTATTCAAGTAAAGAAAAAAAAAATGGAAAAACAAATAATACTACATATTAAAATGTCTAAAAAAAAAATCATGTAGAAAAGTAGAACAACGGAAGAGATTAGGGCCACGGAAAAAAAACTAAAAATAGATAACGTCCAATATTTTTAAGTCAGAATTCTGTCTTGAATTTCAGAATAATAATAAAAAAAACAGTTAATTTCTAAAGCGGCCCTAATCGTTTTCAATACAAAAGACTGCTTTTAAATTTAGTAAAAAAAATAAATAAATAATAAAAAAAAAGCATTTCCACATTAAATATCAAACATGACAAGGCTAATTAACTTCCACATGCGAAATAATGTGTTATTTTATTATTGTAATTTGTACTAAAATTCCTTATCTGAACCTATTCATTTACTGTTTTAAATTACTTAGTAGTTTAATCACTCAATGGCAAAGAAATAACAGTTTGGGATCTTATTTCATCATTTTGGAGCATTACTATAATTTATCTACTTATTGATTTCATCCATAATTTCCACTTTTGATTATTTTACATCCAAGCTGCTCCAGAAGGATTACAAAAAAAGACTAAAAAGCACTTGAACAACTTCAAGTTTCTGTTCTGCAGCAGCAGAAACTGAACAGGGCATGCTACCACGCCAAGTTCTCTGGCGTTGTCCTGCAGAAAGTCATGTTACACTAAAAATGAGCAGAAAAGACGATTAATGAAGAAAGAGAGAGAGAGCATCAGAACATTTACAGAAACAGGTCTCTACTCCACAGAAATGAAGTCAAAGAAAGTCAAGGTGAGCTCAGTGAGGAGAGTTTCCTTCAGCATTCAAAGACACTCAGAAACTGGGACTGGAAACTCTGACAGGGCCAAAGCCAAACCAGAACCAGTTTCTGAGAGTTTCAGAGAGGTGTCACAGTCTTAGTCTGAGTTACTGTGAAGAGAAGACTTTGAGAAAGAGACGTGCTAACTTCAGAGATCAAATAAAGACACACAGACTGAACCCTTTGATTCACCTCTTTATTCACAGACACATGAGGGAAATAAATACACACAGGAATGATTCTTCAAATACCAGGTCACATCAGTCACTTTCAGTTAAATACAGTCAGGTAGTGAGACATCAAACATACCGTTTAATGACTTCGTTAGTGTCAGGAGGAAGTTCTCTGTATAAATCATCTTCAGTGTGATCGAGCGCGCTCAGTAGAAAACAGTCACAAATTAAAACCGGCTGTTAGGAATAAAAACCATCACAAATATAAAAATAAGAAACTCTTTCACACAGAGAGCTGCAGACGTCGTAAAAATCATAAGAAAACTATTTCACCGTGTTGCATTGCTTCCATTTGGTCTTCAAGGAGTGCGGACTTATTACAGATTTGGTCAATGAAGTGAATGGATAAGAGTCGAGACGAGGATTATTGTTAAGGTTTCAGTGCTGCATACATCCTAAATCCATTCTCAAAAGATTTGATTATCATATATATATATATTTTTTTTTTTTGCTTTTCATTCATCAGTGCTGGTACGTTTCACGTCTTTAAGCTCGCCTACATTTGGACGTGAAGATGTCACACAGCAGAACTTTACGTCTTCTTCACAATAAGATGATTAAAGTTGTTTTCATGAGGACGTCTTTCTCTATTTTCTCAGTGGAATAAATAAAAATCTTACTGAAGGGATGTTTGTGACGCACCAGGCAGCTCAGTAAACACTTCCTGGTTCTTCCAGATGACACAAACGCACACAGAGGAATGAGGCAGAAACACAAAACTAAATAATGATTGGTTTGTCAGTGCACTATAAAAAAGGCAGAAGCAGGAAGTGATGTCATCGTACCTACCAGCTGATTGGATGTCACAGCGTTGAGGTCTATTAGATGGCTTCACTGACGGCTGGCAGGTTCTTCTCTTGGTCCAGTTTGCTTCAAGTCAGAGTGTTTGATTGGCAGCTTTTGTCCCCAGTTCAAAGGTTGTTTACTTTAAGGAGGTCAGGTGACCTCACAGGTTCGTCTCGTCCCAGGTGGGGTCGTTCATGCTCTTCAGGACTCTCCTGATGACGCGCTCCAGCTCCTTCCTGGCTCGCTGCTCCTCCTCCAGCGTCCGCTTCATCCTCTTGTTGTCCTGGAGAGAAGAGAGAAGAGATGCTGAGCTTTGGGACTTCATGCTGGGTGTTGAAATGCTGAGCCCTAACCCTAAACCCTTATGACATCATCAGCTGTTCAGGTTTCCATGGTGATGGAATTTGAATGTGAACAGTCAGTCCAGCAGGTCTCCCTCTGTCCCTTATGAGATCATCAGCTCTTTCCTTTATACCATCATTGGCTGTGTGGTTTCTATGGTAACGGATCATTTCAATTCATTTTAATGGGGCGAAAATTTTTGGAAAATGCAGAAATTTAAAAAAAGTACAAGGGTTAGAAATTTGAAAAACACACACACACTTCTCCTGAACATGCTGAACATTTTACAACTTGAACCATGAAAATCGGTGATTATTTGTAGGACGAGTGACGAGCTGTGTTCAGCGTTTCAACACAATAAAAGATTTCCCACATCCTTCACTTTTGACACTCTTCACTCATCAAGATTCCACAAACACCTCCACTCATACTTTCCCTTCTTCATGACCGAAGCAGGGACTGAGAGGAGAGCTCCACACTCACCTGTTTGAGCTCCTGGACTTCATCTTTCAGGCAGTACACGGTGTCCACCAGACCCCTGCAGGAACAAACCACATCTGTTTCATCACATTCACATCCTTCCCTTAAAGCTCCGCCCCCTCTCCTCTCTCACCTCTCCTCCACCACCGTTTGTCCGTTGCTCTTCGTCTCCTCCACGATGATCTTCTCCTCCTCGGGGAACAGCATGTGGACGTTCTGCCTGCTGGATCCTGAACCGACAGTGACGACAACACTTTAAACATCTACACTTTGCACAGAACGATAAAGACAGCATGTCGCTTTGACTTCTCTCTAAAAAAACAGGGGGCTCTTGTTTAGGACGGAGGATGAGGGCCAAGGTAGCACCGGGATCTTACGAGAAAACGAGGCGGTCCTGTAACTAGTAGCGGTCCAGATACTGTCATAATCCGAGTCCTCGGATTGGTCAGAACAAAGTGGGTTAGCAGGGTTAGCAGCGACAGTGAGGCTGGAGTCTGCCAGCACGTGGTTGTGCATCAGATCAGTCCCCTGCCAGGCTGTACCATAAAGTGGATGTACGGGGGTCGGGATGAACCAAATTTAACAATTCGGGGATGAAGGGAGGGGTAAAAATGAAAACATTAGGAGGAAACAAGCAGGAAAGAAAAGGAAAGAAAAAGGGGTTAACAGAAAATATTTGAAGGACGAGGAAGGAAGAGAAGAGACAAAGAGAGATTGTTAGATGTCAGCAGAGAGAACACAGCGGCTAGCTTTCACGCAGACGATAGAGGAGTGTGTGTGCGCTCACTGGAGTTTAGAGTTTGTCGCGTCTTGGCGCTGGTGCAGTACGCTTCGATCACCTTCAGAATCTGAGCGTCCTCCTCCAGAGCCGCCGTACCTGAGAGATGAAGACACGTGCTTTAACTCTGATCGGCTGAAGCTACGAGCTTCATGCTGTGTTAGGATCTCACTTTTCCTGACGGTGAAGTCCTCCTCTGACGGTTTGCGCTCTGGTTTCCTCTTTGGAAGCAGCTTCTTCATGTTCTTTGGACTTTTACTCAAGTCCTACGAACGCAAACAGAAACACACTCGATTACACACTCATACTTTCAGTAAAGAGTCAGTGTGTTAAAGAAACAGCACCTCTTTCTGGCAGAGCGCAGCAGACGGCCGGAGAGGCGGCGCAGGGCGCAGGCAGCTCAGGCTCCAGGGTTTGGGAGTACTCGGTGGCTCCAGAGGCCCCCACGTGGTGCTGCTGGTGTGTGTGGCCCCGAATGACGGATGAGGAAGAGTGTGGTACGTGCTTCCTGTGCTGCCTCCACGAGATTCAGAGTGTCTGGACGGAGTGACGGGGTGAGAGGGCAGCTGGGAGGAAGAGGAGACACGAGTGTGTTAGAGGAGGACGACGGAGCTGAGAGCTTCAGCGAGGACGACGTGCTGCAGACTCACTGTGTGACAGACGGACTTGTGCGAGTGTGTGTGCGCAGCTGAGGTGTGTGTGTGTTTGGTGAGGAGATCCAGCCAATCCTGCAGATCCTGCTGACTGTTACACGCCACCTGCATCCTGTCACACTGACCACCTGGAGAGAAGAAAAAAAAAAGCACACACACACACACAGTGTTTTAGAAGCTTTCACGCACTCCAAACACTCTGATGGGACGAGAGCGAAGGCTGACCGGAGATTTCAAAAGCGTTCTTCAGGTTTTCTCCATCCTCGATCCTGGAGATCAGCATCCCAGTCAGAGGGATCCTCCCCTGTGGATAAAAAAAACAGAAACATTTCAAAAGCAGCAAACAAGAGAATGGAACGCTCCCCACGTCTTTTCCTGTAAACACACCTGATAGATGAATCCACTCATCCTCAGACTGGCAGAGAGCATGAGCAGAGTGTGAGGGAAGAGGACGAGGTAGCGTTCGTTCGACTCCTGAAACAAAGTCGGAACACTTTAGTTCTGTTTATTAAGACTGAAAATGACTTTAAAGAGGGGGGTAAAGGACTAAACACAGCACAGTACCCCCTCTTTAACCACGTTTCCACTGAGCAGTCCAGTATGGATCAGAACGATTTGGAACAGGTCAGATCAGCCTGATGCTGTTTTCTTTTCCCCTGCCGACCGTGCCCTTCTTGGAAGACGGTGTGTCAGTGGGGCAGTGGAACAGTCCCACATTAGAAAAGTAGTGTCAGAAGAAATCAAAGAAAAAAAAATATTGGAGATCAAATCAAAAGGGAGAAACTGATTTGTATCGATACTGTAACAAAAGGTTTGTGTTTTTTTTAGTTGGCCAGCACCTGCAGCACAGAGGAGAGCACGCGTCTTATTATGGCATCGCCAGCGTCATCGGAGAGAGCCAGGGGATCGTTGACGTTGGCGACAGAGTGAAGCCACACCTCATGGTTTGTTGCCGTTTGTCTTTTAAGTTCAGAAAAGTTGGACCCTCACAGCGTTGAACTCTGCTCCAGTATCCCTTGTGGATGACGTGGATTTAAATGAGATTCTCGGATTGTAGATAAAGGGAGGAGGAGGTCGACCGACTGACTAACAGCTGACGTTTTCTTTTTGACTGACAGATAAGTTTAGCGGATGTGAGGGTTTTATTGTCTGTTTTTTCTCTTTCTATCTCCTCTCCGTTCTCAAACTTCAAACTGAGCATTGTGGGAGAACTGAACTGTTTTGCGTTTGAATTAAGTTACAAAAGTTTTTGCACCAGTGTGCAGCCCGGATCTTCCTCACATTGACAGACTCACCTGGAAAAAATACAGATTTCCATATTTGGGGATGTAACTCAGGGTGAGACTGTTAACTTTTGTTTTTGTTTGGCTGGTTAATTTTTTATTCGACTGATCGGCGGTGGAGGATTGGATTACTTTAGTTTTTCCTTCTTTCTTGGACTGCGGATTATTGGACATGAGATCAACAGAGTGCAGTCGGGCGTTAAATCAAACGGGGACGTTTAAAGGATAAAATAAGACTGTCAGACAGCTGTCGCATGGGAAGTGACGATTCTTTCGACCAATCAACAGACTGCAGTGTGTCTAGCTCCACCTTCCGGGGTCAGATCGGTATGTCTGGCACCACAACAGAAGGGGACCAAAAAACTGGTCGGTACACGTTGGTTATTTGGGGACCTGTCCTGATTTTAGTCGAAGGAAACGCTACAAAATGCGAGACGAACCGAAGTGAACTGCTTGGTGGAAACAGGGCTTATAACTCTCAGGCTCGGCTCACTACCTGACAATTCTGCGTGTGGATGGTCGTCTGCGACATGTGGAGGACAGGGCCGAGGGTTCTGATGTCATCGCCCTCCCAGTTCCTGATTGGCTCGGTTAGAATCTGCAGCTCCAGATCCTTCTTCTTCCTCACTTCCTGACAATGAGCCTAAAAAGGACAGTATGATGACAATGTAGCATCTTTAAAGAGGTTTAAAAACACTAAAGGGTGATTTTCTGTGAGAAAAACGGGAACAGAGGGAGGGTGTTTGATCTTACTGCAAAGCTTTTAAAGGCTGTAATCGAAGTATGAAGATCAGCTCTGTCAGGGTGCTGCTCCTAAAACACACAATCAAAGAACACATGTTACAAACGTGTCAAATACACACACACACACAGAGTGAGGGGTTACAGCCCACCTCCATGTGTCGGTCCAGCTCTTTGAGCAGCGTCGGGTATCTCTCCAGTCTGGTGAAGGGTTTGCTCAGGCTGGTGGTCAGAGTCAGGATGCCTGGAGACGACGCCCCCTTCAACTCCATGTACTCCCCGAGCTCCTCACTACACACACATGCACACACACTCCTAAGCACAACGTTGAAGCTTTTTTTCAGGTCTGAATTCATGCACGGGACAGCTGGTACCTGTGCTGTGTGAGCACGTGCACGGCACACGGGTGGTTAGAGCAGTACGCCACGTACAGGATCCTCATCTGAGGCATCAGGTTCAGGAAGAAGCCGCCGATCCTCTGCTGGTTCTCTGGCAGTCTGCACACAGAGGACACGTTACACTGGAAATCAAAACCAGGAGCGTGTTTTCTACTCATTTAGGAATATCAAAAATAAAGAGAAGGTAACAACGTGGACGATGACTTCAGATGACCACCAGATGTCACTGCTGCTTCAATAACTGTTTAAACCTCTGATTCATGAATGTAAGGTCTTTTTATAATCATTTCAACATCATCAGAGCTTTTTTCATTGATTTTGATTTGTTTTTCACACATTTCTATTTATAAAATCTTTGGATTTGCTCATAGTTTGAAGATATGTCTGTTTTTTTTGGCTGCCTCTGATAAGCTCATCCATGTAGATGTTGCTGCACTGACTTGGTGTGCTCCTCCAACGACTGCACCAACATCTGCTGGAACGTGGAGATCTCCTCCAGATTTCCCTGAATGTGAGTGATGTCGACGCTGCTGAGTCTGCAGAAAACAGGAGGAGGAGGAGGAGGAGGAGGAGGAGGAGGAGGAGGAGGAGGATGATGATAGAGGGCATTTCAGTTTAGATTCTTGGGCGTCAGTCCAACATTTACACTACAACAGCTCAAATATTACAGAGTCTTCAGGTCCAGTTTCTATTCAAAACATCTCATGATTAGGGCCCGACTGATATGGATTTCATTGAGTTTATAAGTAAATACATATTAAATTGGATCTGGATATCTCTGGATGTAAATAAACTAAAATAAGTAACAAAAACACACGTCATGTGACCTGGATGTATTGTTTCACTATATCATATTGACTGAAGTAGGCTATCTATTGTCTAGCATTGCTTTGAGTTGTCTGGAACCTTCCATGAGCCTGCATGTAACTTTCATTTTATCTTCCTGTTAAATTTTGACAGTTAGAGTTTTCAGTATTGTTCACAAAGAGTTACTGTGATATGTTTCTGTGATTAAAGCTGAAATTCTGTTTTAAAACCAAAGTTATACCGATGTATGCTAACCGCTAGCATATCAATGCAGTTTCCCATACACGTTAGCATAGAGCTAGTGCTGTTCTATTCTGTTTTCAGTACATTAGTAGATGCATAAAATGTTGAATGTATTGAATAGGAATTTATTGTGAGATATTTATGCTCATTTATTTGTGTTTTAAGTTTTACAGACAAGGAGGAACTTAAGCTAGGTTAGCACAACAAACGTGTCACTCATTGGCAAAGAGAGTTCAACCGAAACAGGAGACATGTTGAGTTGTTAGTTTCAGAACTTTGTTATAAAGTTACCTGTCAGCAAGCTTCACTCAGCCCACTCCTGTAATGTTGATGAGCTGTAGCTCACTCCTGTATGTTACTGAGAAGGCAGCAGCAGGAACTGAGGATTAAATGGAGTCAGAGCTCCGTCTAGTGGACAAACAGCGCAAGGAAATCAGCGCTGAATCGACAGAACTCCTGCCGATGATGATAATTTTAAAAAGGGCTAAAAACGAGGGATTAATCAGTCGGTCCCTACTCATGACAATTAATCTAAGAAACATTCACCCAAACATGAAACCTTGTTAGCTAAAAATAAAGCCTGAACCCATCCAAGTCGATCCTTCACTTGGGTTTATAATGTCTGGAAATGAGTTTGGTTAACCGCTGCCTCGATAATCTGTTCAACAAAACAGAAGTTTAAAAATAACTCCACCTGTCCGTGGGGTGAAGAGAGCGCAGGTATGAACCCAGCAGACTCTGCAGCTCCCTGGAAAATTCACTCTCTGCTTCCAGGATGTTCTGCAGCACCTAGAAAAGACAGCTTGATGTAAGTGATGAAACAAGGGTTTTAAGTTTTACACCCGTACCACACATTCGTGGTCTGACATTTTACAGATATTGGGTTCTGAAGCTGTAAAAAAAATGAACCCAAGGAACTCAAATTATGTTTAATATTTATTCATTCTGCATCAAAAATTCATGAGTTATCATAAAGTGAAGGCATTGCCGTGAGAAAGATGCTTTATTTATCTTTCTTTCTCATCTACAAGCTCAAACACAAGCAGTCAAAATAAAACAAATAACAAAAAAGGCCCAGAGGATAAAACGTAAAAGCTTTTTCAGAAGCTCCATTTTAAAAAAAAGGACAAAATTTCCCTTTAAAAGCTTTTTTTTTTGTTTCCCGTTCCAGCTTTGACTTCAGGCAGCGTCTGTGTTGACGTGTTTGTGTCTGATCCACCAGACACACTCAGGTATCTGTGCTGGAGATGGGCTGTCTAAAGGGGCTGTGGCTGCTTGTTGCATTATTAAAAACACACACACACACACACACACACACACACACACACACACACACACACACACACTCCAGCAGAAACCCACCCTGCAGCAAGGCTGCCCCAGAAACCACTGGAATGGAAGAGATAACCTACATTTCAACCATCGCACAGACGACACAAGCAGGGGAGCCGCGCTAGAGATTACTCACACACACAGCTGCACGATCATTAATTGGGTGTGTGGATGACGGGTAATTGATTGTGACTGTTTCAGAAAGCACACACGCAAACATGTGACAGACTCAGATCAGACGAGCGCTGGAAACAGAAAAAGAAGCGATTGTTTAATTTCAGCAAAATTATTTTTATAATAGAGCTGATTACAGCTCAAATCGCTCTTATTTTGAGGTTAAAATCCCCAAATATTCAGGTAATAAAGGCAAACCTGCAGATTTCCTTCCTGTTTCCATTGCTGTACAACATTTTGGAGGATAATGGAAGCTACTCACCACATTGTAGTACGTCTTGCTGATGATGGTGGTGTCAAAACCTTTGGGCGGACTCTTCAGAGTGCCGGACTTCTGCTTCTCTAAGGTCTTATCTACAAAATAAGGAAGGTGTAGCTGTCACTTATGGTGGCATGGATTTCTTTAGCCTTCGCCCTAATCATTTTTAGAGACACTCTCTCCTCCACCTCCATCATGCAGCCTGGTCCTTTTGCTGTCCTCCTTTAAAGAGATGTTGAATTTTGGTTTAATGTTTTCACCAATCTCTCACTCTCTTGAGGTCGACAGAGAAGTGTTGAGTGTTTGCACATTCTGCGGTTAATAGGGATACAGCAATTAAAGGAAACACAGCTGTTATTTGGGTTTTTAGGCACTGGCTTGGAACAAGCACCAAACCAGCCCTGGTGGAAAAGAGGTTGAGTCTCACTCCAACAATGACGACGCCTGTAGTGGCAGAGCTGTCACTCCCATTCAATAAAGTGTCTCTTTTTATAGTTCAACCACGCCCTGTGGGGCCGTTCCTCCAAATGTAGGACGACCAACGACTGAATGCTGCTTTCATTTCATGACTCATGTTGACAGATTTCTGCCCTGGTTACTTCTTTTACTACATTATCGGCTAAAAGCTGAACAGAACTGAAAGAACTGCCACTCCTCCACCTCTGCTTTAAGTCAGGATGTTGATCTCTTTTCAGCAGCTCTGGAACTTCCTGTCTTTGTGCACTTGGAGAGCTTCCTTCCTTCCTTCCTTCAGGATAAAGGAGTTAAAGCCATATGTACACAGAAGTGTTCACACTGAGTTTAAAAATGTGAAGTAAACCTTTTCCATCTCATTTCTACACTTCCTGTGATTTGGGACGCTTTCCGTCTCCACCCACCTCCTCCTTTCAGCTCCCGCACGTAGTTGCTCGGGAACCACCCGGACTTGCCGTTGATGGAACCCTCCCACCATCCCCCGTCCTCCTGCCGGCTCACGCTGATGATGTCACCCTTCGAGAAGGACAGCTCGTCCTCGTTGGTCTGCTGGAAGGGAAAGCGCGCCTTGACCAGGATGTGGCCACAGCCGCTGCCCTCCGACATGTCCTGAGACACAGACAGGAAAGAAGAGTTGAGTCTTTCTGTGGACGATGAAGCCTCTGTGTTATGAAAAGACTCATCTGTGTGGAAGCAGCAGGACATATTACACAGACAGACAAATTAGTTTTCACCTCAAATCAGAATGACTCACCAGACTTCGATACTGAGGCTGCAGCAGCTTGGAGGAGCGAGTCTGAGTGTTCAAAGAGTCGAATGATTTGATCCTGGATGACGAGGAGTGTGGCACACACACGCTGTCTTCAGGAACACCTGATTCTGCACAGAAAGTGTGTACATGTTCTAAAAATACAGCTTGAAAGAATTCATCACGTCAGAATCATATCAGCTATTTTTTCCTTACTTGACAAAGGTTTCAATATCAATCAAAGCTGCAAGTGGAGACAAGCGGGCCCTGCACATGTGTATATGAGTCCAGAGCGGGACTGTGATCATGTGTGTGTTACATTTAAAACAGATTGGACAATATATGTGAACTATACTACCATGCATATGCAGAGGGTGGCGCTGTTGCAGTAGCAGAGAGTTGAACTTATGGATGTGTTTGGAGGTGGACCTTGATCATGTGTGTGAAATTAGCATCAGATTGGCCCTCATATGAAGGAGCCACAATGACTTCCTGGTTTATGGTGAGACTTCAGATTTTGACGCAGTGCCATGGACACACCTCTTTATACAGGACATGACCTGATCAATGATGCTTTATATGGCCTGAAAAACATGACTGAAAATTAAATTTTTAAAATAGGAGGATTTTCAATGACAAATTAAAACATATGACCTTCTGTTGACAGTAGGGGGGCGCTGTGCCCATTGAGTTACAAAAAATCCTCTGATAAGTTTTAATCGTCAGTGTGTCAAGTATAAACCAAAAATTCTGAAAGATGATCAGGAATAAAACTGTGGGACAAGTTCATTTAATTAGGTACCATTAAAATAGCAAAAATCTGCCATTTAACTTAAATATCCAAACTTCCTGTTTGGAATTCATTATGGTTATAAGAGACTTTTTGTTAGGTCTTGGTATGATAGTTATGCACAAAAAATTTCAGGCCCGTAGCTGAAAGTAGCCTGAGGGGCTGCAGTTTTAACTAACTAGGGGGCGCTGTGGAGCAGGTATTGGCACAAAAACACTGGATTCATACATTTTTTGCCATGACTGAATTTTGTGGCTATTTTGAAAAAAAGTCTAATAATAATCCCAAGGGTTTTTATGAGGGCCTTTGCCCAGATTTTCAGGCTCGGGCCCAAAGAAATCATTGCACAAAATCCCGGTCTTACCCTCTGTGGCTTTGCTGAGGATGACCAAAGAGTTCAGCACCTTGGAGAAGTTCAGGCCCTGCAGGAGGTCGTTGACCTCAAAAGCCTGCAGGAGAAAGAAGGGGAACGATTTTAGGAATGCTATAAATACAAACAAGAGGGAAAAACACTCAAAGGAAGGAAGAAAGTGACCTCTTAGATCCAGAATACAACTATTACATCTGAGACACATCAGTTTGCTTCATGTTTAGTCAACAGAACAAGGAATCCAGGGGGGGTTTGTTCCACACTCCAACTGCAGTCTGGTGCAGGATTACTCAAAGTCTGAGCTCCCACGCCTAATCTCCCCATCAAACACACACACACACACACACGCAAACACAAACCAAAATACCTCTGAAGCCCCCTAATCCCGTGTGCACCTCACTGCCTGATTTCCACATTTGCAGGGCGTGAAGGTGCAGCAAAGTCAAAGCTGCTGATCCCGTCCTGAGTTATTTCAAATGAAAACCCTCGAGGGGAGGACGCTGAGAGCTGCCAACGGAGCGTCCGTCGTTTTAATCACATCATAAAACCTCTGCTGCTCTTTAATGCAGACGCCTTTAAGGAGGCACTCGCTCTGATTAATGTACACAGCCTGATTAGCATTCAGAGGGTCCCACTGTTAACACACACTCTCATTTCTTCAGCTGGCACGAAATGTACAGTATGTTGAGAGCTGCAACAATAAATCAAATGCCTTTTTAATCGAATTCTAAATTAATCATCTATTATTATAATATCTGATTTTGGCTTCATAAACGTGAACATTTTCTGCTTTTTGCTCCTGATTATTTTTGGTTTGTGGATATAACGAGACATTTGATGATGTCATCTTGGACTCTAAGAAACATTTTTCACTATTTTGAAATTCTATGGACCAAACAGCTACTTGATTAATCAAGAAATTAATCAATAGATTAATCGATCATGAAATCAGTTGCTAGTTGCAGCCCTAGTTGTGTGAAGTAGAGCCCGACCGATATGGATTTTTTGAGGTTGACACTGGTCCCGATATTAGACGGAAACAAATCTGAGAACCGATTAATCGGTCGATTCATTTAAAAAAAAAAAATTTTCCTTTCGTATTTGTTTACTTTTACAACAGAGAGAAATTTTC
Organism: Labroides dimidiatus; assembly: GCA_030710495.1. Lineage (NCBI taxonomy): Eukaryota > Metazoa > Chordata > Actinopteri > Labriformes > Labridae > Labroides > Labroides dimidiatus. The sequence goes on from CM061166.1 coordinate 7,168,154, forward strand.
AATATGTATAATAACATGCAGAAAAGCATTAATTGGGCGATAATTGGGCGATAATCGGGCGATAATCGGGCGATAATCGGGCAATAATCTGCCGATTATCGGCGGAACTCCTGCTGATTATTATTATTTTTAGAAGGGCTACAATCGGCCGATTAAATCGACCAGCCGATATTTCAGTCAGGCTCCAGTCTGAAGCCTTTTTATGTCCTTAAATTCCTCTTTGCATCCGTGCACATTTAGGTGTTTACCTGCACCCTCAGGAGCACTTACAGGGGGAATGTGTGCACCACTAATGGAGTTAAAGTGGCGGACACAGAAATATCAGACAGCTCCGGAGGATAATGGAGGATTTGCGTGACGGATATTTTAATTACAATGAAGAATGACTTCATGGGGGTTATTAGAGGCAGAGGACACACATCCTGTAGGTGGATTTCAATTACAGGAGCTGCTGCTGAGTTCAACTCCTCTGCTTCAACAAGACAGACTCATTACAGTCGGCTATAAAAGGCTGTTCATGCATGAAGACATGACAATAACTACACTAGTGCAATTACAAATCGTACATTTTCTTCATCTCGCAAGCTCAGGCCAAACGTCTGCTTGTTTTTGGCTAACTACACACTAATTAGCATCCCAGCCTTATGCTATGGGAGAAGCTTCTTCCTCCTGCTCACAACAGTCCTCCAAAACCATCATTTAAGGAGATGAGAAATCCAACCAAAACCTGCACTAATCTTGCAAAAACTTCACGTGATATAAATATCAGTCGTGCTGCTACTTTTGAGAACAAAGCAAAGATATTAATAACTACAGTAAGCACAGTGTTTCATGTGCATGTTTGAAAATACTCCTGTGCAGCTTTGGAAGATAATCTCAGCATGTTTAGAGTAAAACAAAGCAGTGTGATCACTCAAACACAATCGAAACACAAATAAAGCCTCCTAATCCTGTGTGAACACTCACAGAGCTCTACAAAGTTATCCTAATTTAGTTAAATCACAATCAGATTAATGCTTTTAACGATGAAAAGGACATTTTCAGTCGTCCTAGGACTTCATCCGCCCTGTAATCCTGCCTGTCTGGAAGAATGATGGCGATGATGTCAGCCAGGCTGCTGGAAATGAAGGCCGCAGCCTCCAGAAACATGGATGACATGCCTCTAATCAACCTGATTGGAAAAATCCACTCGCTGCCAGGCGTGCTGCATCGCATCAGCCAGCCCTCCTCCTCCTCCTCTTCATCTTTTCCTGGCTTTGATTTCTCAAGCCATCCCTGAAAATCATTTCAAAGTCCGGAGCAGAACCTTGTTAAAGGTCTGCAGCGATGGCCTCCTGTCTTGCGTAATCCGCCCCTAAACGTAATGATCCAGAGGCTTTTTCTGCAGCTAAGATCAATACTGTGAGTGTATTTGTCTGAGGTCATTTAGTACCACACCACTCACTTATCATTCTTCTTCATCCACTGTGCTCTGAGTAACATAAGCGAGTCTGAAGGGAAAAAAAAACAGCCAAACATGTCCCACAGACTTCACTATTTCCAGCTTTGGATTTCAAAAATCTTTGAGCCAAACGATCTGATCGCTTCTGCACCAGAGTGGGAAGATTTCAGAGCATCACTGAGATGCACTCGTATAAATATAACCACGGGTAGCAACAGCAAGCATGGAGACCACCAATGAGATCAAATTCTGATACAACAGACTTGAGAAGCTTCAACATCGAAAAAAACTGCGGACCTCATGAGTCAACTTTTTGACTGACTGCTTTCCAAACCTGGCGCCTATTTTTAGCTTTTCGGAGGTGTTAATGACTCACAGGTATGATAGTTTTGCTGCAGCAGCGGCGAAATTATTACTGCAATGACTTCATATTAATACTGGTGTCTGATCAAAATCCATTTTTAGCCACCAGCAAACTTAGCAAATATACTGAATATATATATATATATATATATATATATATATATATATATATATATATATATATATATATGAATAAAAACATCAATTTAAGCCAACAAACCATGGGAGCTCCCATCTACCACTGCCTCTACTGAACAGATACTGTGACTTTAACAGCAAACATTACATAATAACATGAATAAACTCAACAACTGAGGCTTCATTTAAAATGAATAACCTTTTCCATTATGTTTTGTATAAACATTACAAAGCCCAGGTCCAAGACCTCTTTAAAAACCCCTTTAAAAGGTTTCCAGATCTGCAGGCTTACTTGAAAATCAGAAAAACGTGAGTATTTAACAACAGATTAGTGATCTCTAACTCTATAATAGGTAAACAAAAAGGATCTCTCAGCCAAGGACTTACCACAGCCTGTAAACCCAGCCTGGAAGTTGATTCACTGATTTACAACACTGTTTACAAACCGAGCCCGGGGATGACTTTGAACATGCCTGACTTTAATAACCATGTTTACATGCAATTGATCTAAAAAAAGAGATTTACTTCACTATAACTCTTCATTATATATTTTTGTATTTATTATTTATAATGCTCTTTGTAATACCAGAGAGACAAGAACCACAGCAGCCATGTTTACTGATAAGAAATCAGCGCAGGTAAACAGAGGAAGCCACCTGTTGAGGGAGTAACGGCTCACTTAGACTTTACTGATAAACACTGCGGTAATTAAGTTATAAATGTCGATTTGAATCAGAAAGACTGTCGTGTATATAAAGACTAACCTGTTTCATTAGCTTCAGTCTGCTTGAGTGTCATAATAAACACATTGCTGATGGGTAAACTCACCTCCACACCGAAAGCTCCGCAGCCGCTGATGAACTCGCTGATGTTTCTCTGACACTCGCTCTCGTTCCTCGGTTCCGGGAAAAACTGCACAAAAATTACAAAAATACTTTATAATAACACCACGAAATGATACAACGCTCTGTACAAAGGTGTTTAGGCTATTTTCCGCTTGAAACCCATCTTATCCCAACGCGCTGTTTACACGAATCAAGCTAATCAGCTACATTTCCGGACTGTACTTTCAAAATAAAACGCACGAGCGCTAAATTGTTTGAAACTAATTTACTATCATTGTATTTCATTCTGAAACATGAATGATTAAAGTCTTTATATCGCTATCTCATCCTTAGATATGCTGTAAAACACTGCAGAGTAACTATTAAAGTAAACTTTGTAAATCTGACATCCTGTGTCAACATGAAAACCAACTGAATTTTGTGTATCACTGAGAAAGTTGACAAGTATAAGTACAGAAAGAGAGCAAGAGAAAAATACATTTTAAAAAAGGAGCAAAAGATGGTGAACAAAAAACACCTTACTGCAAATAAATAAATAAATAAATAAATAAAATAATAATCACTAAGATTTTTTCTCATCAGATGTTCAATATATCAAGAATAACGTAATTTAATTAAAATAAAACATAGTTTTCCACAATGCAGGCTGTACACCTCTCTGATTTGGAGTAATAATGGATATTAATATATAAAGACAACAATCAGGCTCAAAAAAGTGTGGACAAAGTGGTATCTCTAAGCTATTTTGTGTTTTCTGCCACAGATTGCATCATTTTCTTGTTTAAAGCTCAAACAAAACATCCACCAACAATTCCATACATGGAAAATATAAATAAAAGCTGTTTTTGCAGCATGCTTTCCATCACAAAAGTGATTTTTAGATACTAAAAATAACTTAATAAAAATATTAACCTTCATACTGATAGTCTGGTTGGCTTTGATGGATTAAATAGAGGCATCTGTATTAATTTAAGGCTGTTTCATAAGCAGATAAATGTTCAAATACAACATTTTATTGTGTACAAGCATCAAAACAAGAAAATATTTTCTTGTTTTACGTGTGTTAAGGCTTCCACCTTGTATTAAACACCGGTTTGTTTTCGTCCCACAGACCTCCTCCCCTCCCTCTACTCACTCTGTCCACCGTCCCGGGTCGGAGGCGCTCAAGCAGCCGGCACAGCACCGCTCCATCCTGGAGGGACGTCTGGAGAAAAGCCTCCGGATCCGAGATGCTCTTCTTGGGAGACTCCAGTACCCCCAGCGTGATGAGCCATGTGACCGTCTGCTCGGCTGAATTCATGTCTGTACTATCATGAAACAACAACAGCAGCAGCAGCTTGTTCTCCTCGCTCACTGTCTGCGGCACTCCTGGTCCGTCCAAAGCGGGACAGGAGAGTCAGCCCCGCCTCGTTTGATCATCACAGTCCGCAAACACTGGTTGGATGGAGAACTGTTGGTCAAAAATAGAAAAAGAGGAAACGAGAATAAAAAAATGTGTTTCCTTCCTTTAACAGCTGTGTACTGTCCCACACTGGCTGCTTTCTCTGTCCTCGTCCTCAGGCGGATGTTGGTTTCACCTTTGCTTCTGTGCACAACTGTGGGACACAGACAGCGTCAGCGCGGACAGGGGCCGGCTTTTCAAAATAAAAGCAGAAAAGGAAGCACGACACATCAGTGAGGTTTTCGGATTTGTCTGCATTAAAACGAATATTCTGCTTTCATTTAAAGCTGTTTTTTTTAAAAAATTCAATCAAATTTAATAACACAATCAGGAAAATAATAGTGGTAGTGAACAAAAAGAAGAAACTTTTTTCTTTTATATATTTATTCCTGCGAATTAGAAACAGTATTTAAATGACGGGGCTTGAACGCCCTCTGGTGGACAGTGAGAATAACTACAGTGGCGGCTGCTTGAGCGTATATTCATATAAAGTTACTTATTTACTGATAAAAGGACCATTTTCTACAGTTTTTCATTAAATAAAAAATTCTGAGAGCAAAACTTGACCGTTAGAAGAAAATAATATAAAGTAATAAAAGAGGCACATGGCATGAAAAAAGAGATTTTATTGTTTGTTTTGGCAACAAAATTCACATTTAATCCCATAAATTATGTGAAATATAAAACAGAATGTAGAATGTGGAAGAATGCACAAAACACAAGCTTTAATTCTTATTTTATGGTTCGTCACTGAGCATGTGCATGATAAATTTCCACATGTACTCCTTTGTTTATAACAAAAAAATTGACCAGTTTTATTCTTCAGTACAACTGTGCACATTAATATGTTTGTTTTTTAATCGCCTGCATCATCTGATGGTCAAAGGGTCACTTTTTCTGATAGCACAGGCTGTCACGCAGCTCGCAGTCGTTGTCTCGGGGGGAGTTTTTCTCGTCTGGTGAAGCGTCTGTTCTAAAGTGAGCTTCACAGCTCACACAAACGGTGTCAGAATTTATTAGATGTGCTCAGCTGAGCAGATACGAGCTTCAGTTTTCTGAATATTACAGACACTTGTCAAGCTGTGGTCACTGCTCCGCCCCCCCCCCCTCTTTAACCCACACATTCTTCCTGCAGAAATGACCCAGATCACACTAGACACTACAGCAGAAAGCTCAGGGTTATTAAGTTTTGGAACTTTAAGCAGCTAACTTTAAGTTTGCGCTGCAGAGTAAGAATAAATGTTTAGATGAGAAATGTTTTGACTGTGAGACTGATTATTTTCACCTGCTCATCAGACTCTGAGAGAGGAAATTGGTGAAATGTGGGCCATGCCCTATTTGCACAATGAGAAGCTGCTTGTGGTAATTTTTTTTTTTTTTTGGTGAGTGCCATCACATGTGAGCCGGGGGTGGAGGTGGGGGGGGTGACACGGCGGTTTCATCAGTCCTCTCAGTTTTTCTGTGAGCTGCTCTTTAACTTCCTCATTCGGTCGTGTTTCCTCTTTCGCTTGCTGAGGAAAGCCAGGCTTGCTTCGGGTACTTCTGCTCCTTCAAACTGCGACAAAGAGGATAAATGTGCATTTTTACATGTTAATATGAAGGCCGTCTTTAACTGGCGTCGACTTGTTTTCAGTTTGTGGGACTGACTGTGTGGATTTCTCTCGCCGGGCGGTGGAGCGTTTGCAGGACTGGTGAGTACACAGGCGTCGCAGCAGAAGTGACGATCACAAACATTATTACTATAATCATTGATTTTCCTGTTTCGTCCGTCTGAAGAGACAGTTATGGTGAACTCTGGCGTGACAGTAATGTAACGTGATGTCAGGAGACACCAGCACCCTGTCCTGGAGGAGCTTGTCTCCTACCATCCGATCAGACGCCTCAGATTTGTCTCCCACGACCAACCTGGTCAGAGAAAGCGTCTTCCCGGTGAAGATCATCAAAGTGTGCTTCCTCAGCAACAGCTCCAACCTCGGCAAGAACTTCAAACTGGTCCGCTGTGAGGAGGGCTGGACCGTCAAGGTGAAACCTAAACTCTAGAGTCAGTTTGTAAACTAAACTAAGTTTTAGAACTAATCATCCTTTGCTGCATCCAGACCATCATCAACGTGGTCCTGTCCAGCGGCTGTGTGGGTCCAGACATCAAGTACAGCATGTGTTACAGCCTCCTCCTCAAACACTTGAAGTCCTCCGAGGTGCACTGGCTCCATGTGGACCTGAGCGTGTCAGAGCTCACACAGAGATACGAGCAGCAGCACCTGGAGGCCGAGTGGAGGTCAGTGCTTGGGTCTGCAGACCACGTCTGTGTTTACAGTCACTCTCTGACACGCCTCGCTTTGTCCAGGTACGATCTAAGGATCAGATACATCCCGTCAGACTTCATGGAGAAATTCAAAGACGACAGAACCACCATGCTCTACTTCTACCAGCAGGTTAGTCACATGTCTAAGTGAGGACTTGATTTGAGACATTCACACACCGTACAGAAACGTTTGTGTCTGCTCCTGTTAAGGTGCGAAGTGACTACATGCAGCAGTACGCCTCCAAAGTCAGCGACGGGATGGCTCTGCAGCTGGGCTGTCTGGAAATCAGGTACAGCTTTATCAAAGATACAGACTGAAGTGAGCAGAATTAAAGTCTGAGGATGTTTCTGTTTTCGTCAGGAGATTCTACAAAGACATGAATCCAAACGGGCTGGAGAAAAAGTCCAACTTCGAGCTCTTAGAGTGAGTGTGAAACTGCTTCAGACGCTTCATTTTCTTGGAAAAGTGTCTCATGACGTGTTCGAAATTTACTTTCCTCTGGTTAGGAAGGATGTGGGTCTGGATCTGTTCTTCCCCAGAGAGCTGATCAACAGCATGAAGGTGAACATCTGACATGTGCTTCTTGTTTTTCTTACGTGCTGTGTTGCAGTCTATTGCAAGGCGCGTTTTTCTGATATATTGTGTTGTGGTCTATTTGCAACGCGTTCTTTCAATGTATTGTGTTGCGATCTTTGCAGCACGTTTTTCTTATGTGTTGTGGTTTTTGCAGCACATTTTTCTAATATGTTGTGTTGTGGCTTTCGCAGCGCACTTTTTAAATGTGTTGTTAATGGTCTTTTGCAGCGCGTTTTTCTAAACGCTGTGCATGTGTTGTCAATTTGATGAAGGTGTTTTTTTAATTTGCTTTTGTTTTGTCTTTCTGCATGTGCTTCCTTAAGTTGCAGTGCTGTGAGCTCTCAGGGCCACCGTATCAATCTGTGAGATGAAAGATTTCAAGCATACCTTTAAACGTTTCTCATGTCCCAGCCGAAGCAGTTGCGCCGGCTCATCCAGCAGACGTTTCAGGGCTACTCCACCCTGAAGCAGGACCAGTGCATGTCCAGGTTCTTCACCACGCTGGCTCAGTGCTACAGCTACACTCAGGAGAGCTTCGCCTGCCAGCTGGTGGTGAGAAACACACTGAAGTTACGCTGAAAGAGACGCTTAAACACAGAGCTAAGAGCGGGTTTGTGAGCTGTGAGGATATAGTTTCAGTAAGTCTTACATGTGTCTGTGTGGGCGTCCCGTCTCCACAGCACAGCTGGAGTCTCACCATCGACCTCGTCATCGGCCCTGAAGGCATCAGTCAGCAAACGGAGAACTCCACGGTGAGTTCATCGCTCTGCTTCTGTCAGCGTTTCACTTTCCTGTTGACGAACGCGTCATCGCTTTTCAAACGCAGGTCACGACAGATCACGAGGAAACTGGACTCTTCTGATCTTGAAGCTGACTCATGAAAATACAAACCTCAAATAAGTGATTCGTGAATATTCATGCACCTTTTTCACATCTCTGTCTCCTCTGCAGCCGGTCCGTTTGGCCTCGTTCTCTCAGGTTCAGAGCATCTCCAGCTCTGCAGACAGCAACGGCCGAGCTCTGCTCACTGTGCACATCGCCGGAGCCAAACAGGTGATACAGGATAAGCATCTGGAAGTGACGTTGTTTTGATAATGCTTTTTCTCACCTGTGAACATGTTGTTGTTGTTTGACCCATCAGCCTCTGTCCATGAGCACTTCTTCTCTGGCGATGGCAGAAAACATGGCCGACCTGATCGACGGCTACTGCAGGCTGGAGGGAAGCTCGGAGGCATCGCTCATCATCCGGCCTGGGAAAGGTACGCTGCACCTGTGTGGAGATCAAGATATGATGAAAGAAGAAAACACACAGAGTTAAACTTTAAGGATGTTGCTTTTGGATTTCAGGGCGAGACTTAAGAACAAAACTCCCTGACATCCCAGTCAGGTGAGTGATGCTTCATCTGACGCTCAAACTCTGCGCTTTAGAGAACTCTAAATATCTTTCTCTCTCTTTCAGTGGAGGCGCCAGAGCTTCGGTTAAAAGTCAAAGTGAGTAAAAAAGCTGATTAACTGTAATCTAAATCCAGACCGGCGTCTGGAGTCTGAAAGTGAAACGTTCTGTCATCCTTCTTCAGATTCAGATATTTATGCAGAGATTCCAGAGGGAGGTGGAGCAGACCCAGGTGGTGAGTGAATCATGATTTCACTCCAAACATCTGGAGAAAGAAATGTCAAAGGAGGACTTCTCAACACCTTTGACTCGTTTCTGTTTGTGCGACCAGACAAGCACAGGATCTCCAGAGATGATGTCGTTCTGGGTCGGATCCTCGGCGAGGGATTCTTCGGAGAGGTTCACCAAGGCGTTTATAAAAGCCCCGTGAGTTTGCTGTATCGTCAAAGAACACGTCAAATCGATGATGTCGGATGTGAGGAGAATGTTTGGAGGGAAAACGAACGCATGTGTGTGTTTTCAGACGGGAGAGAGGATCAGCGTGGCCATCAAAACCTGTAAGGACTTCTGCGCTGACGTGAAGGAGAAGTTTCTGAGTGAGGCCGGTGAGTTCCAGATGATTTCCTCTCATATTTGTTTTTCCTTTAAGATGCTCTGATTGTTAAAAGTGACAGGAAGCAGGCGAGTCAGAGTGAAACGTGAAGCAGGTGGATCACTTCTGTTTGGCAGGTTTCGTCAGTCGGGCAGGTTGCTGCAGTCGTCTTCCTGTTGCTGGGTTGTGGTTTGTAAAAAGTGCAAACTGTGGGCTGAGATCGAGAGCAGAGAGCTCTTTTGATTTTTCCTCCTGATCTGACGAACAGAGTTAAAGATAAGATTAATCTCACTCCTCATCAAGCTGATTTGAACAGTCCTGCTCTTATGAACGTCTCAACCTAGACGGTTAATTTGAGTTTAAAAAAAAAAAAATCATCATAGACTGTGGGAATAAACTAAAAAAAAAAAACAGGATGTTGAAGAAGATCATGTCATGTTTTCGACCCTGATTCCACCCACATCTGTAAACTCTCAGGATTCAGCGATCTCCCCTGATATGAGTGAGTTAAGTAAGGGAGACTGGGAACAGTTGCAACAGGGGATGGTTGCAAGTGCAACATGTCATTTTTCTCCAATCAGAAAGAAAAAGCTAGTGATGTCACTCATACTGCACACGCTCATTTGGATGCCTCACATTTGCAGGGAGCATGAGAGAAGATTTTAAAGCTCCTCTGTGATTTATTGAAAAATAAAAACAAACTAATAAAACCTTCTGAGGTATGACGACATTTTTTTCTGGCGTTTTATTTCCTTTAAACTGTTGTCACTGTTTCTTGTCACTTGTCAATTGTGATATGCTAACTTTTAGCTAATATTGGTTAGCATGTGTCAAGTCACTCTGTTGCCAAAATGCATGCACAGCCATAACTGTTTACAAACAGTGGAGGGGTCTATTCACACTGGTATATATTGCATTGTGATACTGAAATGTAGCGTACTTGTAACATGTTACAACTGTCCCCGTTCTCCCCTACAGTTTAACAATAGGTGTCACTCCGTCTGTTTCAGGCCTCATGAAGAATCTGGACCATCCACACATTGTCCGTCTGATCGGGGTCATTGAGGTGGATCCGGTTTGGATCATCATGGAGCTCTATGAACACGGAGAGGTGTGTGTGTGTGTGTGTGTGTTTTGATGTCTGGACAGCTGATGTGGATCTCAAACCTAGACTTTCCCTCCTCTAACAGCTGGGGAACTATCTAGTGGAGCAGCAGTACGTCCTGAACACGTCCACGTTGATTCTGTACTGTTTACAAATCTGCAAGGCCTTGGCTTACCTGGAGGGACTCAGCATGGTGCACAGGTGTGACAGTCGAGCGACACTCCGCCTACGAGAAAAGAAATGATGATCAGTTCCTTCACTTTCTGTCTCAATTGTTGGTTTGCAGAGACATCGCAGTTCGAAACGTGCTGGTTGCGTCTCCTGAGTGTGTGAAGCTTGGTGACTTCGGCCTGTCGCGCTACGTTGATGAACAAGAGTACTACAAAGGTAAACACACACACGCACAAACTTCTTTGTAACTTTTCAACAGCTACATTTGTCGTTTTTTTCCCCCCTCTTTTTATCTTTTCTCTCATCTGTGTTCAGCCTCAGTCAGCCGATTACCGATCAAATGGATGGCGCCTGAGTCCATCAACTTCAGACGTTTCACCACCTCCAGTGACGTCTGGATGTTTGGTCAGTCAGAGGGAAACTGACAGGAAACGTTTTGAGTGTCATAAAAGCCAAATGAGATGATTATGTCCTCTGTGTGTGTGACCAGGTGTGTGTGTGTGGGAGATCTTCTCCATGGCCCAGCAGCCGTTCTTCTGGCTGGAGAACGGTCAGGTCATCATCCAGCTGGAGTCGGGGATTCGACTCCCCAAACCCCAGCACTGCCCCCCCACCGTCTACACCCTGCTGACGCGCTGCTGGGAGTACGAGCCGGCCGCCAGACCCAGCTTCAGGCGCCTCGCCTGCTCTCTCAGGTAGGTACACACACCTGGACACACATGTCTCTGGATTCTCACTGAGCATGTTTTTTAATCCTGTGTGTGTGTGACAGTGACATCCACAGGACGGAGCTGGAGCAGGAGAAGGAGGGGAGGCGAGACAGATCGCGCTCAAATCCTCCGGGGTTTAACCCAAACCACTCAGAGCCTCCTCCTAAGGTAACACACACACACACACCCACACACACAACACAAGATGTAAATGTCCTCTAACATGACGTCCCCTCTTCCTCTCTTCCACCAGCCGTCCAGAATACAAGGGAACACACTTCCTCGGGTCTCAAACGTTCAGGTTGACATCAAAAAACACTCCTTAAATGACTCCATTCAGTTTTTGTTGGGCTTCTTTTTTAAAATTATTATTAAAGGGATCAAAAAAAGTGTGTGTATGTGTGTATGTGTGTGTGTGTGTGTGAAGAGGAAAAAACAGGACAACAGGCCGGCGTGGGAGAGAGAGAGGGAGCACGTGGAGGATACTTTACAGCGACAAAGACAAGAGATGATGATGGACAACCAGTGGTTAGAGCAGGAGGAGAGACAGCTGGTGAGACACACACACACACACACACACACACACTCATCCTGACCACACTCAGTGAAACTGTCCTCTATTTCCTGCAGGATCGCGCTGTGAGAATAGATGCAAACATCAAGGTGAGCTCTGGGTTGAATTTCTCGTTTTTGTGCACATCACCTGCATTTAATATTTTTCACCACTAGATGGCAGAGCAGTGCAGAAACTGACATGAGGGCTTGACATTGAGAACTTGATTTAAGCTTTTCATCAAGGTAACTTAACTTCACAACTAACAGATTGAAATGTAACTTACGCCATGTCTTCTGAGAAGGGAAGACATCAGGACAGTGCAGCTGGATCCTGGAATTACAAAAATTTAAAAGAACAGGCACACTTTTAGAGATTTAATGGAGTTACTTGAAATTAGCTGTCTTATAAAAATATGTAATAGTCTAGAAAATGACATCCTTCATCTCTAAATTCTTAAAACTACACCTGACGTCCAAGCTTAGGTCCATTATCTCATTGGGCCTGCACAGGATCCCCTTCTGTCCACCATTGATCCTTATGTTTCTTCTCTCTCTGTGTTTTCTGCAGCCTCCTGAGAACAATCCAGAGAACGGTGAGTCCAGATTTCATGGCATTAATCAGCATGTCCTGCAAGAAGTTTTAAAAAAAGACCATTAGCTTCACTGGAATAAAAACCAACTCACATTAAACTGCAGAAATACACTGGAGAATGAAGCATTGACTAAAAGCATTTACAGAGTAACATGTACAATTTCTATGGAAGTCCAAATCCACCATAAAAAAACAAGTCACTCTAATGAGCTACTATCTCCTAAATATGAGATACTAAGTGATTATAATGAGATAGTCATAATAATGGGATACTAAGCTCATTATGTTAGTAAGTGGCATCATGGTAACAACAAGTGGCAACAGGTCACCCTCATGGTTACTGCTAAATCATTACTATGATTTAGTATCTGATTATTATGAGATAGTATGTCATTATAACTTATCATCTCATTGTAATGACTTAGGATCTCACAATTCTGAGATAGTATCTCTTTATTATGACTTAGTATCTCATATAAATAAGACAGCATCCCATTATTAAACTTAGTATCTCATTATGATGACTCAGTATCTCATAGAGATAGTATCTCATAAAAATGACTTATCTCATTATAATGACTTAGAATCTCATAATTATGAGATAGTATCTCATTATAATGAATTAGTATCTCATAATGGAATAGTATCCCATTATAATGACTTAGTATCTCATATAGTATCTCATAAGTATGAGAAAGTTTCTCATTATTATGAGAAAGTATCTCATAATAATGTGATAGTATCTCATAATTATGACTTAGTATCTCATTATTATGAGACAGTATCTCATTCTAATGATGTAGTACCTTGTAATTATGAGATAGTTTATCATTATTAATTAGTATCTCATCATTATTAGATAATTTCTTATAATTTCGACCTAGTATGCCATTATTTTGAGATAGTTTGTCATTATTATTAATTAGTATCTCATTATTATGACTCAACTTTTTTTTTTTTAATGGTGGAAATGGGTTTCCTTAAATATCACGTTGCAAGGCTTTATCAAAAGAGAGAGAGAGAGAGAGAGACAGAGATATTTCAAATACTTTTTTTGAATGCAGAATATGTTAAAAGTCTCCAGAGTCATACCCCTGTGTAGAAAATAGTGAATCCACAAATGGTGCAGCTTTTCCTCTCTCCATCAGGCCCTCCACAGAAGCCCCCCGGGCCTCCTCCTGTAACACAGGTACACAAAAACACTTCAGATTAAATGTGTTGGGAAATACGCTTCCTTTCATCTTAGCATTATGAATGTTCTCTGTTGTGTTTTGCAGCCTCAGCCAACAGCTGAGCTGGACCGCTCAGGTGATCATGTCTACACCGGTGTCATGGCGATGGTCAAACAGGTGGTGCAGCTGAAGAATGATGTCAACACGCTCCCTGTCTCTGAGTATCCCAATGCAGTCAAGGTGTGTACCTCAGGATGCTTCTGTTGCACACGTCTTTAACTTCTACCTTTAAGAGCGAGTTTCCCTCCCTCTCTCTCTCCTCCAGGCGGTGGGTGTCAGTCTTCGGAGCCTGATTCAGAGCGTGGATGAGATTCTGCCCTCCCTGCACAGCTCCGTCACCACAGAGGTACACCTCACTTTCTCTCACTTTGCACTAAAACTCCCTGCATGATTTTCTCACCTCCAAAATCCTGCTCTGCGTCTCAGATCGAGGGCACGAAGAAGCTCCTGAACAAAGACTTGGGTGAGCTCATCAACAAGATGCGCCTGGCGCAGCAGAACTCCATCACGTCTCTGAAGGAGGAGTGTCAGAGGCAGATGCTGGCTGCTGCTCACACACTCGCATTGGACTCCAAAAACCTGCTGGATGCCGTGGATCAGGCTCGAGTTCGAGCCAACCTCGCCAAGCCCAGACCCGAAGAGGATTCTGGGTAATGTGGAAGGCATGCAGGTTCAAAAAGACTAAAACAAGGAAGGGAACTAAAGGGAAGAGTCGTCCGTTATTGTGTGACGTTGGCACACTTCCTGAACCTGCTGCAAGAAAACATGATGTAATATACTTTTTTTTATTCATAATACAACAAAAAAATCTTTAAAGTGAGAAAACAGAACAAATCAAACTAGGACCAAACAAAACAAACTTTACACTGGGCCCCTCTTTTTGACATTAAACAGAAATGCTGCACTCGTCTCACTTTCATTTGAATTTTTGAATGCATACTGATGACACTGTTCAGCTCCTAAACTGTCTGAAGGAAGAGAAAAGACTCCAGCGCTTACAAAGTAACATCTTTATTGAAATTTAGAGTCTATTTTATCAAACATTTTCAAGTTTTCAGGACATACAGTGCAAGAAACGACGACGACAACACTCTACAGACAAGACGTACAAATAAAAAACACCCACGAAGGCAGAAGTTTCAAGTATTGTGAACAGTAACAAGGACATATATACACACACCCAATTAAAGCAACAAGAAAGCCCTTTCATAGTTAACTCATCCCGATGCTAAATGACACACTTAAAATATACTTTAGTTCACACTTCCAAGGTAACAGCTCAGAAGAAGAGGAACTTTTTGAGGAGCACCACTCAACAACGTCCTGTTGAGTTTGTCATCATCATCTCATCCTTAGATTTGATGTTTGTACCCTGATCTTTGGAAAACTTCCAAACTAACGTCCTCAGTTCTCAGGCCGCACACCACACATAAATCCCTCAGGTAAATCCAGAACCTCTGTGGCACAGCTGGCAGCTTTCAAAGTGTTTCTTGGGTTATTTCGTGTCCATGGAGGAGTCGTCGGCACAGCCCAGAATCCTCTGTAGCTCCTGGATGCAGGGCGCAATGGACTGGCTGTGTGACTGAGCCATCTTCAACCTGGAGAGAGAAGAAAAAAATATAGGTTTAAAAATAATGACTGCAGGATTTAAATTTAGCTTCTAAAATTTTTCAATTGAAGTCAGCTGACTACACTAACACCAGGGTGAGCTGAACTAAACACCAAGTGGTGAAAAAAAGAGAGAGAGAGAGTTCCAGGTGAGCCAGAGAAGATCCTCAAGTGGTGATGTAAGAACCGAGGACCTCAAGGTGAGTGGACTTACATCACACAGGTGGCAGACATGACTGAAGTGGGACGCCTCTTATTTTTCCCGGCTGGATATTTATGATGTCAAGTGGTTGCTCACAAGCCAAAAAAAGGAGACGCTTCAAAAATAAATAAATAAATAAATAAATAATCTATCACAATTATCACAACGTGAAGTGGATCTATCGCTGATGGATAGAACGAGCCGGTGAGGAAAATGAAAAGGAGCAGAAACATTTCTGAATGAGTCCTAGAAAAACGCTTTAGAGGTGGGAATAAATGCTGCTGACCTGGACTCCCAGCGGAAGAAAGAAATCACCAGACAAAATGACAAGCAGAGGTGTGCCATATCATACTGTCTGCATTAACACTGATATATATTTTTAAATGGTAGAAATTTACACTGTAGGGACGTGAAGGCGTATGACGTTCACTGCTGCATATATAACATCAGTTGTAAGAGCGAGAGCAGCACAGCAGCGTCTATTTCATCTGTACACGTCTCGCACACACAATCTCTGCTCTGCCTCCCTCGCTCTGTGACATGAGACCTCGCTCCTCCCTCCCCTCCACTCACAACTGTCAGATGACCAGCAGCAAAATGTGTTCCGTACAGAACGTTTGAAACCTGTTTCCAGGATGTTGTCATGTTTGGTGCACGATGAAACTGTAAAGCTGAAAGTGCCGGCAAGGAGGGGAAAAAATGGTTGGAAGGGCATCACATCAGCCAATCAGAAAATAATATGGTTGCTATGACAGAGGGGAATTTTTGGGAGCGTGATACAACATGTGCTAACGTGAGCTTTGGATTGATGTGTAACTTTAAGCGTGGCTGGATTACATCGTTGGTGTGTTTAGGGTGTAGTGTCTCTTTGTTTTGTGTGTCAGAGCAGTTCTTTTGTAATTTTAGGTCCAGTGTGTTCACACGTATTTAATCAAAATGAAGAAATATTTGTAAAATCACACAGGTGAAGTGTACTGGAAATAAAAAAGACACCAACCAAGGGAAGGTGAACAGTTTTTAGGGTGAAACATTAATGAAGGTGTCTGTGTGACATTTGGCACGCTGCTTATACTAATAACTAACTGATTCATTTCAAGGGTTTGCCTCTAAAAAATATTGCCATTCTGGTTTGATTGTATGCATCAAAACATCTCAAGGCTATGGCAAAAAAATTGAATCATATATCATTTATCGTGATATGGCCTAAAAATATGGAGATATGAATGAAAAGCCACATCGCCCAGCCCTAAAGACAAGTGAGAGGGAAAAAACCCTAACCAGATTAGAACTGTCAAAATCAAACACCATAAGACTTTGACAGGAACCTCAATTCTTATGGTCTGAACAAAGTTTATGCAGTAATATCCCAGCCCTAAAATTTTAAACCCCTTTAATCAAAATGTGTCTCTATTTTTATTTATGTCTCGCTGTCGAGGGGACCTGGTGACCTGGTGTAGTACCTTCGGAGCAGCTCCCGTCCTCTGCTGGGTTCAGGCCGGTAATGCTGTAGTGCGGCGAGGCTGTGACCCACCAGGATGCTGTAACACTGTTCCCGCAGAGCGTTATGGCTTGCCGTGTCCCACTGCGGCATCTCGCTGGTGTAACGCCACGCCATGAGTGTGTGCTCCAGCACGGCGTCCCACTCTTTGTTCCTCAGGAGAACTTGGCCCCACTCCTGACAAGAAACCTAAAGAGGACGCGGAAGTTATGGGTTGGGTTGATTGACATTTTTTAAAGCCTCATCTTATAGATCTGTGAGTTAGAAATAAGTGATACTACCTTGAACGACAACAGATGAGGATACGCCTTTCTGTAGCAGTGAGCGTCCCTGTTCGAGCCGAACCGTGAGTAGGGTATGGATCTATAAATATTGGTTTTCTTTAGCTGCAGGTCCTCCTGGAGATGCTTCAAGTCTGCTGCCAGGATCCTCGGCTCTTGTCTCTGAGACACACATTAAATGACACTGAATCTCGTGTTTCTTTGATTGTTTCTGTGAAATATGTGGATACTGCTATGAGCCGGGGTGCATACCTGTTCGACTGAAATGAGGGATCTGATGAGCTGTACAAGCTGCTGTTTGGAAAGAGGGGTAGGGTGCTCGTCCATCTTCTCACACTGCTCTTCTATCCTTCTGCTCCACATCCCACCGATGGACAGGTCCACTGCAGGACAAAGGGATATGGGAAAGATGTCAACTTATACAGAAAGGGATACACAACATTCACTTGAGACTAGCTGTTGTTGTGGCACATTTTTCATTATTTATCATTATATTTCCATTTAGATGTTTTATACTCACATGTATGTGCACGCCTTGTGTTTGTTGATGTGTTTCTAGGCCTTGGAAGTGGAGATGGAGCCAAACGAGCACTTAAGATCTCCAGGTAGGACCTCCTCATTCGAGCTGATCAGAAACGTACATTAAGAACACTTCTGTTTGACTGTGGAAGTTGATTTTAAAGTTGAATGTGATTTGTATAAGTTTTACTAATGCATTAACAAGCAGGAGCTCGAACAATAAGTTTGTTGATCCTAGGGGTCGCGCGCTTCTGAATACACTAGCATGATAGCAGAAAAAGCGCCTCGTGCACAAAGAGGCGAACTCGACATACATTTCGCATCTTCAAAGTGATAAAACTGCATCATTTAGGACTTACCGGCAATTTTCGGCTGTGGAGCAGGTATTTCCACCAAGGCACGTCGCTGCTGGCACAAAGCTGCCATTGTAACAACACTTAAGGGCAGAGATAGGAGCTAACTACCTGCTAGCATCCAGTGACGCTCCAGTTAGCTAAACTTTAAACCCCACTGGGAACGACGATAACTTTGCCGCAGCAATAGTTAATAACAGGTAGAAAACTCAACCATTCAGTGGCTCCGACAATAAATAAACGCACAGAAACACGCCAAACACTACAAATAATCATAAACTTGATTTAAATTAACTTTAAACTACAAAAACTAATCTATTTTGCCTCTGAAAGGGGACAGAGAGACGACCCGCACTGCTCTGTTGATAGTGAAGCGCGCGACACGAGTTGCCGCGCGGGCGTAGTTTTCCTCACGGGTCGTTCTGATTGGTCGACGTCACGTAGTGTATGGAAGAGGCGCCGAATATGCAAATGACGTTTCTGCAGCCAAGCTCTTGCTGAATAGAAGAAAGCTCACGTGACACGCTAGATAGCACATGCACGGGCAAAGTCGTAAATCTGTGTGACCGTTCACAACGTACATATTTACGTATATTTGAGTGCTTATTTTATTTTTTTTAGATATATTTATTGAGTTAGTGAATCTTACGTGATGCTTTTAAACTTAACATTTGTGAATGAACGGAAGCCTTCAACGGACACATCCTTACATATTTTCTGAAACTTCAGTTACGCGCTACAGAAGCCCAAAAGGATAAAAAATAACTATATGGAAGACTTACACCAAAGAAAAAAACAATTATGATACAAAACAGATAAAACGTTCAGGTACAGTAATTAAAAGTCAAATTCAATTATGCATTCTCCTAACCTGTCACATTATGCAGGGAAGCTCAACTGTAATTAACTGCACTATTCAAATGATTACACACAAGGAAAAAGGCTGTTTTTATCTGTAAAAATGTGTCTTTAATAGAGTTGTGAAGTACTGAAAAAAATAAAATAAAATGAATAAAATAACAAATAAATGCCTCACCAAGAGACAAAACTGCCTCCTGGTACCTTTTGTGGTATATTTTAAAAACATGAAAGTTAAACATAAAGACTTAAAAATAATTCATACAGTAGTCAATCTGGAATATCATAGTGTCATTATCTTTATATGTGTTTCGCTTCATGAGGTTCCAGCTATCACTCCTCTGAAAATAATCTATGAAGCAGTGGAGTCAGTCTGCATTTCTAACACATCTTGCATCCATTGCAGTACAACACATCACTTTAATGCAGTCATTCAGAAAAACAGCACAACCCAACGTTTATCATGTGAATAGAAAAAAAAAACTCACCTGGATGACTGTGACACATTGTACCCACATGTCAACAGTTACATTTTTTTATAATTATTACAACAATAAATATCTTCAGTAAAACTGCACTTTATGAATTCAGTGAAGTGAAAGTGAATTCACTCCAGCTCTGTACGGCAGCAGAGCAAATAAAGATGAATACTCAGTGGCTTCTTGAAACTGCTACAGCGAATCATATAATTATAGTGTGTCTATGTACATTATTTACATATTTGAAATAAGTTACATAATGCACAGGTAAGAGGGTTTCTATTAGGTACATGTCATAATACAAAGGTCTGTGACAGTATGGCTTTGTAAATACACATTACAATATTGTCATCAGAAAAGCAAGTGTAGTCAGACTGGACAGTCTTTTAGCATTTTGCTCAGTTTTCAGCACTGAATGTTTAGTCTAACTTTATTCATATTGATATGAAGACCCTCAGATTTTCTGTGAGGGATATATGACTCAACAAGATGCTCAAAGACGGACCTCTACTGACTGCTTAGGCCACACTATAAAGCATAAGGAGTAGCCTCTACTTGCTAAGCAGCGTTTTAAGGGAGCGGGTGAGTGCGTTAGCAATGGCCGACATGGTGCTGGAGTGGCGGACCAGGGCTTTCACGCTGTGCTCCCCAGGTGCCCCCACTGTTGCAGCTTCAGCGGCTTTAAGCAAACATATATAGTTCATGACCACCTCGTCGACTTTGGCGACAACCTCTCTCTGTTGGTGTGAGGCTGAAGCTCCGAGCCCTTTGACCAGACACATACAGGCTTCGCAGAGACAGCATAGCACCTGGAAACTACAAGTCACAGCCAGCAGCATCTCCTCAGGAGTACCATGGGCTTGTGCCATCCGGCGGCACGCCCGGCCTAATTCTTTCGACTCCACGGAGAGGAGCTGCTTGTACTGAGATACGTCCTGCAGAGGCATCTGGGCTCCACGGTCGCAGCGACCGATGCTGGATCTCACCAGTGCGATGAGTTCACTTGCATCCCGGCGGACATCGGTGAAGCCAGAAGGGAAGCCGTACATGCGGTCCTTGAGTGCGTTGATACGTGCGAGGCGGTCACTGAAGCTCATGTTGTTGAGGACCTCCCCGTACAGCTGCTCCCCTGCTGCATCCATGGCTGAGCCACATGGAAAGATGGCTGATGCAGTAGCGTTATCACAAGCATTGATATCGCTCCCACCGCGGCCTCGTCTGGGCCTCTCCCACTCGATGTCATCCTCCTCACCTTCACTCTTTCGTTTAAAGAAACAGTAGCTAAATGGTCCGTTGCACCTCCAAGGACTGGTGTCCAGCTTCTGGGAGCCCTTAATGTGTTTCCCATCTTTTTGCAGCGGAAATGCAACAGAAGCCCTCCTGCAGTCCAACCTGCTGCCTGAGGACCAGCAGGAGGTGTGAGAGGACACGGAGCCTTGGGAGTAGCTCTTCGAGAGTCGCTTCCTTGTCTGCCTTCGCTGGACTTTCGTCTCACCTTGCTGGGGCACGGATGGTGTCAAGGGCTGCTGGCTCCTGCTTCGAGTGGGCTTATCGAACAGAACTTCCACACTACCAGAACTTGCAGTCACATTGCTGGTGCTTCTCTTGAGCTCCCGACCCCGCTGCAGGCTATTGCTCAGGGAATCTGGGGTTGGGGTGAGAGCTTGAATGTGGTTCTGATTCGGCCGGTAGAGCAAGGAGTCCTGCGGGCATCCTGAGTTGCTAGAGCTAGTGTTAGCTTGCACAGGAAGAGGCAACAGTGAAGGAGGTGGTGGTGGAGGGGGAGGTGGTGGAGGAGGGGGTGAGTGTGGGTTGCGAGATGGGGAAGTAATGCAAGCCCTTGGGCCAGTGGATGTCTGCCTGATGAAAGCAGAGGGGTGGTCTCCTTTTCCCAAAGAGAGGGAGTTAAAGTCTGACCGCTGACTGCTCTGGTTGGCAGAGAAGCAGAGAGAGTCACCGGGACGTTGATGTGACAACTGACGAACCGGATGCTTTGCTCTCGGTTCTGATCTGAACCAATCCTCTGTCGTCCCACTGGGCTGGCTTCTGGATCGAGGTGGAGGACGGCTACTGTTACCCCCCTCCTCGTGGTTTCCCCCTGTAATGAACCTCTCATCCGGGCTGATACAGCCCTCTCTTTTATACATGGACAGAAACTGCTCCTGGTCCACACCACTCCTCTCTAACTCACTATCCAGGCCAGAAAAGGAGCTTCTCCTCTCAGAAGTACTCGGCCTGAAGTCTACATTTTCATTCAGAGTTTGTGAATGCATCTCTGGGCTTCTCTTCAGCTTTGCAGGGAGTGTGGCTGAATGGTACGAGCGCTGATTCTTATTTCCCAGCTGCATTGGGGCAGAATTAGGGGTGAGAAACGGGGACGATACAGAGGAAGGCATACATGGACAGCGAGCAATCGTGTTCCCTCTATTCTTCACCATCTCCACAAGCTGAGGGTTGCTCGTGATAAAACGCCTGGTGTCCTTTTTGACAGCCGCTCCCATGCCTGCACTGTGCAGCTTCCCGCCCTGGTGCATCTGGCTGACTGTGAGATAGTTTATCAGCTGTCTGTAGGCCTCGCTGCCCTCCTTCTGGTTCAGCCCCTTTAGGGAAGCTTGCTGTTTTGGGTGCAGATCGTTGTGCGCTTTCTTACCAGTACTTGATGAGTCTTTATGCTTTGACGGTGTTGCCGATGAGGGGCGGCTCGTTTCAGCCCCAGCAGCGGGAGCGTGAATGTTGGGCAGCATTTTCCGGAGGAGGGCGGGATCTGCGTGAGGGTGGAGGTCCTTTCCCTGAGCGCTCTGACCAGAGATCCCACGAGAGAGTCCAGGTTTGTTATCATCGTAGTTAAACACCCTGAGCAGCGATGAGGACGAACTGGAAAGAGGGTGCCTTTGCAAATGGTGATGCTTTGACTCAAAGGGACCAGGACCCAGTGGGGAGTCTGTTGGGGTGGCACATGCACTACTGTTTGTGCTCCCACCAGCATCCAGGGACGAGCACAAAGAGCCCTGCAGGGAGCTGTGGGCTTCTCCTTGTAAATTTGAAATCCTTTTAGCCAGATGGTACTCACACAAGCGGGCAACACTCTGCTGTCTGGACATCGGCGGGTGGTCACTGTGGATGTCCGATCCCTGCTCGGACCCACCTGATCTGGGCTTTTTGGTCGGGGACAACAATGACGCAACAACTAAATGTTCATCTTGATCAACAGCCCCAGCTCCGTTATCTGCATGACAGTCCGCCACGTTGATTGAATCTAACAGCCGATCAGAGGTGGAGGAGGACGGACGGGGATTTCTGTGGTGATCATGGTTGTTAATCCCGAGACTCTCGGCAGCAGAGTTTTCCCCCAAAAAAGAGTTCTGTCTTCTTTGAAACTCTCCTCGCTCACAGAACGACGTACGATGGTCCAAGTCGAGGCGGACGCGGCTCCCGCTGCTCTCCCCTCGATACCCCTCTCTTGTACTGAAGGTGTTGTACTTCCCGCTGGAGTCTGCAGACTTCTTGTGATGCTTCCCCCCTGGTGTGGTTGAACTTGGGCGCTGGAGAGTTGACGAGAGGTGAGTGTGCGCCCTCATCTCCATGCCCTCCTGTCCTGTGGAGGGGACGTCCAATAAGGGGCTCCGTCTTGGAGGAACCGCTGGAGGCTGAAGGTGACGTGTTGGACTTCGGGGTCTTTTCTGGATCGTTCCTGTTGTACTGGGTGAGACGGGGAATTCCGTTTGCTCCTCGAGGAGAGGTTGGTAACCTTCCCTTGTGGCTACCAGGAGACGCATGTGGCTCTCACTGAGCCTGTGCGTAGCAGTGAGTTCAGAGATTTCCGTCATCTCCGATGAGTTGGTCTCATTTCCAGAATCAGAGGATGGCTCTGGGCTGAAGCCCCGGGATGCGTAGGCACCTAGAAGAAAAGAGATGCAGAGTAAAAATGAGCACAGCATGCAAAAAGCTTTACGACTGCTCATTTGAAAGACAGACCTGGATTGTTGCTGTTGGGTGGAGGTGGTGGAGGAGGCCTCTGCTGCTCAGAAACCGATAAAGCCTCCAGTGCTTGAAGAGTATCCACCACAGCATTCTCCAGCCTCCTCTCTCCTCCCCTGCTCCCCTCTCCCTCCATGTGCGTTGGAACAGCATCGATTAGCGACACAGGTATATCGTCGTTGTCCTGTGTGCTCAGAGGCCTCCCCTCTGGCGTTGCGTCTTCATCTGAACTGTCCCGAAACCCTGGCGGTGGAGCTGCAATCGCGAGGTTCAGCGTTTGCAGCAGCGTGTCGTCTTCGTCTTCGTCCACTCCGTCGTCTCCCTCAGGAGGGGGCAGCGAGGTGAGGTCGATGATGTCGTCGGTGGAACCGGAGATCTTCAGGAAGGTGGCTTTGCCCGCCGCTGTGGCTAACCCTCCTCCTTGTGTGCCACAGTTCTCGCCTCCTCTGTCTTCACTTACAGGCGTCCCTCCTGTGGAGTCTTCCTCGCAGGAGGCATCGTCATCGTCTTCAGCGTCGTCCGTTGTGTCTCGATAGAACAGATCCCTTAGCACTGGCTCTTCTGCGCCTTCCTCCGTGATGATGTTGCTATAGACGTGAGTCAGACCACTAAACTGAAACGCAACCCTGTCCTGGCCCCGAAAGTCGGAATTATTGTGCAAGTAGGGCGGTCTGTGCTCCGGGGCCTCGGGGCTCTCTAAC
This sequence comes from Labroides dimidiatus, assembly GCA_030710495.1. Classification (NCBI taxonomy): domain Eukaryota; kingdom Metazoa; phylum Chordata; class Actinopteri; order Labriformes; family Labridae; genus Labroides; species Labroides dimidiatus. Next base: position 7,192,088 of record CM061166.1, read on the forward strand.
AGGCGTTCGTAGCCTAAGTTCTTCGGCTTAGTCAAAGGTGGATCCCCTCCGAAAATAAATGACACTTTGGCGCTGCGAGGTGAGTCTTGAGTTTTGTGTCTGGTGGCAGGAGGGAGAGGAGGGGGCACGGGACTACCCCTTCCCCTGAGGTCTCTGTCAGGGTTTTGGGGTTCGTGGAAGTAAGGAGAGAGGTTGTTTTCTCTCTGTCCATTATCGGGGTACTGGGAATCTCTGGTGTAGACCTCTCCCTGGATTTGCTCCTCGTTGTAGCCTAACGATGTGCTGTAGGGCCACTCGAGGACACGGTCCTGACCTGCAGAGAGAAGCAGAAGAAGATGTTATTGCTTTATTTTCACTGCATTAAGTTCCACACATGCAGGCGCACAGCTCATCCTAACTCACTTGTATCATCTCCCATGCTGTTACTGTGTGGTACACTGAAGATAGACCTCCGTGCATCCACCAGGAGGCGGTAGTAGCCCGCTGTTAGACAGGCCAGGTTCATTGCCTCGCTTGAATCCATGATCAGCGTGATGGGCTGTGAGAAACCAGCACAGAGAGAGATAGAGAGAGAGAAATGCAGATGCAATACTTGTGACAGCTAAATCATGTTTGCAAGGCACATTTGAGTGCTCACCCTCACATCCAGAACATGCAGCTCCAGTCGCACATTGGTTTCGTCCTCCGTGAGGATCTCGATGCGGTTGACGTGGCTGAAGTCGGCTAATAGAGCCACGAGGTTGGTGCGGGCATTGATGACGTGACTGATGCCATAGCGAGGGCCGACTAACAACGTCACATCTGTTTGCTTCTCCCCTTGCTGGAAAGAGTTGAAGGAATGAATAAATAAAGATGCAAACTTTTCCTTAACTGTAGCTGAAACAAGTCTTCTTTTGGCCTCACCAACAGGATGGATTTGAACTCCCTCCCTCCGTACAGTCTGAGCTCACTGAGGTACCTCAGGTAATGCACCTTGGCCTGCAGCGCCGTCAGCTGCACAGTGAGAGGAAGAGAAGAGAAACACATTAGTAAGCATTTAAGATAAGATCACTTCAACCTGAACACATTCGTCTTCTGATGTCAGGATGTGAAGCACTCTGAGGCCGTTTGGTACTGGACCACTGACTCTGTTACATCCCATTAGATCATTTAGATCTGATCACAATCTGAGAAGCTGCCTTGCTACGGCGCGCTTGCTTGATTTTAGGATGTGAATAAAGCATTTAAAGGTGCAAATTGATTTATACTTTGGACTTTCACCCTCAGGATCTGAAGCAGTTTATTTCTTTTTCTTTTTTTTTCTTTTGCTTCTGTCACATTTTTACTCACCGTGGTTTAATTTTTTTTCTGCAAAGTTAAATCCTGCACCTCTATAGATTCAGGACAAACATGGCTCATGGCTATAATCTGATGTAACTCAGCTTTGTTTACATGCAGTGTAAAAAAAAAAAAAATTACAAATTATAAAAAAGCGGAAATTTAATTTTTCTGATTTTTACACCTTCAAAAATTGGAATTTTTTTTTTTGGAAAATTGTCTTAAAAAGAGATATGTAAAGACTTAACAAGTGTGCCAGGACTGCATCTCCTATATATGTGTTTATTATTTATAAATAAATAAATAAATAAATAAAGTTTGAAAAAATAAATACATAAAATAAAATAAAAAAGAAAAAGAAAAAAATACAGAATTAGTGAATAAAACACGTTTCTTCAAGTCTAAAGAACACTGGAAAAATATTAGTGGTGGCGTGACATTCAGAGAAAATACAAATTTTGATGTTCGGACTTTTTTTTTCTCACTTTGGTCTCATTTATTTTTGCAGTGTAAAATCCACCAACTCATTGGGTTCAGGCAATATTCAAATGATTTTTTAAGTGTGAATACAGGCATGTTGCTGATGTCACTTGTGACACATTCAGGTACCCCCGGAAACCTGAGAGTCTCACAATTACGTCTGTTTGTTTCAGGTTTTGGACTGAACAAATAGTTTGTACATGCCAGTAATTTAAAAATATGTGGTGTTTTGTTCCCATACTCAGTTGCCGTAGTGACCACTTAACATTCTCATCGTTGGTGCCCTCTCACTCACAGTACAATCCAGTAATTATTCTCCTAACCATCAGTCCGAGAAACAAAAGGCTAATGAAATGTCTGACCTTGCCCGTTAGAAAGCAGACGTCTGAGTTAAAAAATTGTTCCGGTTTTATGAATCTCATCCTGAGCCTGAAACAGTCTCTGCTGAAGGCTGAGGGATGACTCCAGGACACTTTACTGGTGTTGCTTGGATGTATCGTTCCCTAATGAGCGTGTGAAGCTAAATAGCTGCTGAGGCTGAAAGGGAGATGATCGATGTCCCTGAAATGTGACTGAGACGTGCAGGATTTTCGGGTTACTTTTCATCATCGGTTAAATCAGATGCTGTGAGATGATAATCGACTGACTAAGCACTGAAAGTTTTCCAGACAAAGCTTTAAAAGTTCTTCCAGCCGTGTCTGACTGGAACATGTGTGTGTGAATATGAATATCTTATTATGCACACACTTTGACAATCCATTCAGCCTCTGATCCTCATTACTATTCAAGGTCCCGCTTGATGAGTGGTCTGAGGTTGACAAGGGTGAGAACCTTTGCAAGGTTGAGCATGGCACTGAGGCTATTTTGGGAACTTACATCAGAAAGCAGACAGGCAGTGTGTCTGCAGGCATATGTGTGTGTCAGAAGTTTATTAACAAGGGCAAAAAAGACAAAAGGAAGAGGCTCACTTTTTTCCCTGGAGGCACGAGGTTCTGGTTGGTTTTGAGGATGTGCGTCAGAGCTTTCTTGATGTTTTTCTCTTTCATGCTGGACAGCACGACGGGAGGCAGGAACAGCGACAGACCCCACTCTTTTCTGTGGAGACGGAGATTGATTTCAGGTCGAACATGAACTCTCAGGAGGAAAAAAAAAAGAGTGATTTCACAAGCCCTGGGTTGAGTGCCCAGGAGCAGAAACCCTCCATTTCTCTGTAAATCAGTCATCGGTTTCCAGAACTTACTGGATGTATTTGAGCGACACCTTCTGACTCTGCCGTGTCGTCATCGTGAGTATGTACATCTGCAGGGCAGCCAATCGCAGCGCGGCGTCGTACTTCAGCTCCGGGCCGAACCTTTCCAACACCACGTCATTGCAGCTCTACGAGGAAGCAAATGCTAAATGTTGAAATGCTGAGCCCTAACCCAAAAATTCCTCCAACCCCTAATGACATCATCAGCTGTGTGGTTTCCATGGTGATGGAATCTGAATGTAAACAAGCAGGTTTCCCTCTGTCCCTTATGACATCATCGCGTCTTTCCCTTAAGACATCATCACCTCTGTGGTTTCCACAGTGACGGATTATCTCCATTCATTTCAATGGGCCAAAATCTTTTGGAAAAAGCTGAATATTTCAAAAAGTTTAAAGGTTAGAAATGTGAAACCTCGGCGCACAATTTTTCTGAACATGCTGAATAGGAAAATCTGTGATAATTTGTCAGAGGAAAAGAAAAATGTATAGGAGAATAAGCAGAAAAAAACGATAAAGTGGGATTTCTATATGTTGCTGTTGCTCAGCATTTCAACATAATTACATAAAAGCCCCAACAGCCGCTTCTCCGGCCCTGTGAAGTGTGTTTCCTCACAGCGGTGCGTGGCTGGAGATTCCTTCAAAGGGAGCCCGTCCCCGGATGTGAGGGCTGAGAAGCACAGAAGAGTGAACTCTGACAGGAAAGATGTTTGGCTGTGCTCCTCCAGGGCTGTTTCACTTCAGTAATTATCAAAGACAGCTCAAGGGGCGGAAGCAGTTTTTGTTTTGGAGAGGATTAGTTTATATAAGAGAGGGTTGTTTGAGGGCTTCATTTTGACAGGATGCACTTGCGGGTCTTCTCCAAACACATCTCATGGATCTTATAATTCGTTCTAGGTTTTCAGTTCTGTGCTCACCTGCACATAGAGGTATTCAAACGCTACAGCATCCCTCCGCAGCAGCTCCACGGGGTCCCGGGGCATGAAGCTGACTCTGAAGAAACATTTCATCTTGTCACAGCCGGGCCTCTGAGTCACCTGGGGACACAGAGAGAGGAGAGAGAGAGTGAGGAGGAGGAGGAGGAGATCGATTTAAGGTTGAGGGATGAATGGGGGGGGGCAGAGATGGAGAAAAAGTGGTGAGGAAACACACGACAGTCATTTACTGGGTAAAAAAAAGCTGAGGCTAGGAGAGTGCAGACAGTGACGGAAGGAGAAGGAGAAGATCTAAGTGTATCCAGGGCGTTCTACCAGCACCCTGGAGTTTAAAGTAACCGAAGGAGGGTGCAGTGAGTCTGTTGTGCTCCTGTGAGGTGAGTTTATTGTTTGGTTTGCAGGAAAAGCTGCACACTCCTTGTTGTTTCTTTACAAATCTTGCCTTTCTGTCTGTTTATCTTAATGCAACACAAACACAACATCCTACCTGCTGCTTTAACTGCAAAAAAAACTGAACCGACTGAATCTGCTTTATCTACGGAAGAAGATTAGGGCCAATGGATAAAAAAAAAAAAAAAAAAAAACTCTAAATTTTTTTTCATTATTATTATTCTGAGATTAAAGTCAGAATTCTGAGAAAAAAAGTCAGAACTCAGAGTTCTGACTTTTTTCTTCTTTTAAAAAATTATCGGCATATTTTTTTTTTTTCAGTGGCCCCAATCGTCTTCCGTATTTATCTCATTTCTCCACCATGTGCATCATAAATAATACCACCACAAGAACTTTTTCACTTCTTCAACTTTTAAATATTGATTCTATGCTGTAAATAATTTAATTGACAAGCAGAAAAGGGCAAAGGAGTGTGTTTTCTAATCCTCACACACCTGTCTACATCACCCACACTCGTTGCAGGAAAGAGTGTGTTCTAAAAATAATGTCAACATGCATCTGCCGATGTGTGCGAGTGTGATTTATGACACCAAGATCCAAATGCTGCTTGAATACTGAGCGAGGAAGAAAGTAACAGCTCCTACCTGAGTAAGCATCTCCTGCTCGTGCAGGAGAAGCAGTTTGCTCCCCGAGCCCTCCTCCCTCTGCTCCAGCACCAGGGAGAAGTGCTCGATGCATTTGATCGACAGTTTCTCTTGCAGGGTCAGGATCACGTCCTGGAGAGAAAAACAACAACGCATGAATATTTCATTTGAGTAGCTGCTTCATCTGTGAAATGATGCAACGTTTCTACAAACACGTGCGGCTGACGGGATGCAGGATACAAGTAGGAACAAAGTGCACGGCGTGGTTTGAAGTCAGTTCAGTGCAGGGGAAACAGACATGCTGCTGTGCATGACCTCAGAGTCTGGATCCTGAGCGCTGCATTAGCATCATTCACATCATTCGCACACAAAATAACATTTCAGGAAGGAGTGTCAGTGAGATATGTTGCTCAGATATGAGTTAAGATTAAGTTTGAGACTTAAGATCAGCATAAATCAAATCACATCCTTTAAAATTGATGAGGTGCTAAAAGAAATGGAGATCATAAAGTGAGAGAATTTCACGCTCTGTGTGTGTGTGTGTGAGAGAGCCTCAGGACCCAGTCGTTCATAGTCTGAATGAATTTATCCCGTTGTAATTACAGATGCAGCACACACTGCCAGCCTTTAGGGAAGGAACACACACTCGTTCAGACACACACCTTAATGGAGGTGCTGCTGTCGAAGCGAAAAGACTTGGTCTGCCCGTTCTCCAGGTAGACCTTCAGGACATTTGGCATGAACAGAAGAGAGTTGTCCTTCACCGGGTTCTGAAAAGACGAACACGATCAATGTTAAAATTAGAAGAAAACTCACTGTTACCATCTGTGTGTGTGTGTGTGTGTGTGTGTGTGTGTGTGTGTGTGTAGCAGAACTTACTGGAACCTGGCCGTTTATAATGACCTCCTCTGCAAAGCGCACTTTGACCGGATTGGACTTGAGCATGGCTTTTTTGGCTGCACTGATGAACGCTGATTTAGGGGACTAAGAGGCAGCCGTCCAAGAAGAGGAACAGACAGAGAGAGAGAGAGAGAGAGAGAGAGAGAGAGAGAGAGAGAGAGAGAGAGAGAGACAGATGGAGGGAGAGAGATGTAAGAGAAAAAAAAACATGCATGCACCATGACAGAGCATAAAGCAGGTTTCTTACAAGCATTTTTAAAATCCAGGTTCGCACACTTTCCCTGAAGTTATCTTTCAGGACAGTCTATGGCTATAATTCATCCATGAAAAGAGTCACACTCTCGTGCTGACACCTCTCTTAGTCGGTCTTCTATCCACTCACTTTTGACATGACTCTAAACAAGGCGTGTGTTTGTTTTGGAAATGAATGGAGATCAGATCTTCTTTTAACACTACTTTTGAGGTAAGGTTTTTATCAACAGTTACACAGCGCTGTTGTTTGAAACATGACAACAGGTAAACCTCGTCAGTTTGAACTCTAGTTTAGTAGACTGATAGTGCCATTCACAGCCCAGTGCTCTGAGACGTAAATGTAGGCTAACATGTAACGTCAGCGAATCTTTATGTCCTGCTCATCTACCAATCAGAGCTAACTAACCTCACTATTCATTTTATTGACAGACTCAAGTTTGATCAGATCACTGCAGAATAACTGCTGCACGTGGGATGGAAAGCACATGATCACAAATACCTTAGCTTGTGTTTTAGCCTTTAGCTCGTGTTTTAGCCTTATACTAATAGTTTAGCCTTTGGCTTGTGTTTTAGACATTAGCTCCTGGTTTAGCCTTAAGCTTGTATTTAAACCATTAGCTTGTGGTTTAGCCTTTAGTTCATGGTTTGGCCTTTAGCTTGTATTTTAGCCTTTAGCTTGTGTTTTAGCCTTTAGGCTGTGCTTTTTAACTCTTCCATTTAGCTTTCTTCTGCTCTGTTGTCCTTTTTCTGTCCACCATCACTACCAAATTAATCCCAGAAACAGTCTTCAGCAGAAAAAAAACACACATCTTTTTTCTCTTTACTAAACTTTGTCAGCCAGTGTGATTTTGTCATAGAGAATCAACATGCTCTGAATCAATCTGGTCCTGTTCGACCTGATTGGGAAGCTAAGATAGAACATTTAGAAATATCCTATATTGGTGTTGATAACCTAATTTAAACTGTGGATAATGATCGGGCAGATATCTAGAAGTGAGACTTTTCACAGTTACTTAGAAAGTCCTCACAGTCCCTTTAAATGAACCTGAAATACATTTGATTTCTTTAAAAGTTACAGAATAAAGTCATATTGACTGAATGATAGCTGTGGTGCTAATTTAGCCACATTAAAACCACATACATTTATGCTAACAGCAGGGAGAGAAAGTTTTGTCTCTTGGCGCCAAATCCTGAAGCGACAGAGTCAAGTGGAAGCACTGGGTTGCAGAACTGCTCTAAGCGGAAATGCAAACTTGACTGGCTGCTAAATTTCCAGGACATTTGACCTCTATTCCTCATTTTCCATGTTTTCCATGACTGGAAAATTGGTCAATCATTTTTCAGGTTTCCAAGCTTTTCCAAGTTTTTATTTTTTCCACCCTTATTGCCTTTGAAGCTGCCTTGATAAAGAGACAGTTGGAAGTGAAGGGAATAAATATTAAAGCCTCAAAATCTCTTCAAATAATAAAGACGGCTCGCCTGAGCAAAGCCGCTGGTGTACTCACAGGATACGGCTGGATAACAGTCAACACGATGGACTCCTTGCAGCTCCTGAAGCAGACAGACAACAGATCAGTGTCAACACAAGCGCCAGAAAACAGCGACCCCACCAAACAAAGCAGGCAGATAAAAAGCAGAAACCTGATTAGCTTGTCTGAAATGAAATTAGATGCCTCGGGCAATCAGCGCTTACAAGTAGATGCAGTTAAAAAACCCTGAACACACTCATTTGTTTCCCATTTACACGCAAGCAAAGCTATGTGAATATTAATTTTCTGTGTGTGTGTGATGAGCTGTATTAGAGTGTGAAGAATGAGTCATACTTGAAGAGTACTTCACTAGAGTTTAACGTACGTCTGGGACACCAAACAAACAAACTTCAATCAGCATATTCATGAAAGAAAGTCTCAATCTGGAAATTCATCTCTTAGTTATTTCCCTTTAAACGTCTCCATGCATGTAAAATCTGACACCTCTGACCAGGATCAGCGTCCCAGTTGTGGATTATTGACGTGTGCTGGATGCTGAACAGACTGTGCAGATTTACAGCTTTTCAGGGTTTCCTGCTCTCACCTGACGAGGTCGATGACTCGCTCTCTGGGAGCCGAACTGACGGGCTCGTCGTTGATCATGATGATCTCATCGCCCGGCAGCAGCTTCCCCTCCGACGGACCACCTGCAAACACACCAATACGAAAGTGTGACATGTAGACGTTAAACTTCTCCATGTAAGATTCATCAGCTCAGCCGTCTGCTTGAGATTCGGCAGCCAACAAACTTCAAGTGAACAAAGAAAAACAATAGTTTGAGCTAATTGTCTCCACTCAGGTCAACTCGAGCAGCGTGTGCGATTAGACACCAGAGCAGACTGCACGGTTTGCTTTCAAACAATCATGAGGGTGAGTGTTGCTGATTTGCATCCAGCATTTCACGGTGAAGAGGAGCTGATGGAAAAACGTAGTTATCTGTCAACATGCAAACGCTTGGATTTCTGTCTGGTGGAGGAATTCAGAACACCAGCGTCAGTTGATTTATCACTTGGTTGGAGGTTAAAATCTGTCTGTAATTTAGAGCTTGATGGAAGCCAGTTTCCACGAGTACAAAAAAATTTAAATTACATTTTTTAATTAAATTTTTGCCAAAATTAAGTCATAATTGAGATGAATCAAAATTTTGCGAAAAGAAGTCGAAATAATGAGATAAAAAGTCATAATTATTAGATTAGAAAATCAAAATTATGAGATTAAAAAAACAAAATAACGTAACCTCACTCTTCATTCTCCTTTCCTGACAGACTTACAAGTTTGATCAGATCACTGCAGAATAACTGCTGCATGTGGGATGGAAAGCACATGATCACAAATAGCTTAGCTTGTGTTTTAGCCTTTAGCTCGTGTTTTAGCCTTATACTAATTGTTTAGCCTTTGGCTTGTGTTTTAGCCATTAGCTCGTGGTTTAGCCTTTAGTTCATGGTTTGGCCTTTAGCTTGTATTTTAGCCTTTAGCTTGTGTTTTAATTTTTTAATCAAAATTATGAGATTAAAAAAACAAAATTTTGAAAAATTAAGAGACAAAAAGTTGAAATTATGAGAAGAAAAAATATATGAAACCGTCATAATTTTGAGATAAAAAGTCAAATTATGAGATAAAGGTCAAAATTATGAGCAACAAACTTGACTCTTTCCCCCTCACAATTTTGACTTTTTATCTCCACTGTTTTCCTGATAATTTTGACTTTATAATTTCATCATTTTGATTTTTTAATCTCATAATTTTGATTTTTTAAATCTCATATAATGACTTTTTAACCTCACAATCTCGACCTTTCCCTCTCAAAATTTTTTTCATAATTTCGATTTTTTTATCTAATCAGTTATAACTTAATAATGCCAAAAAATAAATAAAATCTCAACAAATTTTTATTGTTTTAACTGACAGAAATGGGCTTCCGTAGCTCTTGTGCAGGACAGGAAGCAACATTGATTTGTGCAAATGTTCAAATTTAAATTTGTCAAAAAGAAGATTTCAACATTTCATAAAAGTTTTATTGACGGCTCTTTTGTAAAGTTTGAGAAATGTGTCTCTACTGTGTGACTTTAAGACACCGTGCAGGTGACTTTGCCGCGTCACTGAGGTGATATACAGACCGCAGCTTACCTGGAGTGACAGAGCGGACCACCACTGGTTTCTCACTGCCCGCCACGAAACCGAAGCCCAGCACTGGATCCCGCCTCATCTCCACCAAGCGGGGGGCGGGAGGGACCCCATCCAGGTGAACCTCCTCCAGGGAGCTGCTCGTGGACACTTGGCTGGGAAAGAAACGACAGGTAGGAACACGATGACTCGGAAATCTGCGTGTAACAACTTCCTGAGGCGCTCATGTGGAATGATGTCAACAACCAGAAGAAAACGATCCATTGCAGATTAAAATCAAATCAGGAAAGTCTCCCCTACAGCGGAAATAAGTTTCATCTCTGTGAGAAAAGGTTACACTTAGTATGATTGAATATGGCGGTTCGATCAGCTGTGCATAAATCAGAGTCTTGGCTCGGGTCTCATCTTTGGGAAAACATTTTATGCTTCAGAGCTGCTTATAAAAGAGAGAGAGCAGGTCCTGAATTCAGAGGAGGACCAGGATCTGTGACCTGAAACTGAGAACACCACGAGTTTCCAACCTTCATGTGTGCTAACACTGGTTAAAACGCCACATCATCCTTTTCTTTGCCTTCCTGCAAGTCATTGAAGCTGAGAGCGCCACTGAAATGTAAACGCCCAACATTAAATTAAAGCTTCCCGCTCAACGAACCTCAGACGCTCGTGTCGGCGGGGACGCGGAGGACGCAGAGTGCCTGTTAATTAAGAGGTGATACGCTTTCAGAGGGGTTAACTCGTTCTCGTGCTGCCTCTTGTTTCCAGCCCTCCCTCCTTCACAGCTTTAAAGGCTCCCTTGGCAGCCGTTGCTTCGCCTCTTGCACATTAAATTCAGACACTGAGTGTCTATTGTTACCTGGCCAAAGTCCCTTCCATCTTCATCTGCTTCTATCTGTCCAGGAGAGAGGAAGCATTTCCTGTCCAATCCACTCTAACCTTCACAGTCACAGATGATTTGTTTGCAGATTTTGGCATTAACCTCTCAACCATTCATCCTTGCATTCCTGCACTTATTACAGCAAATGCATACATTATGTGCAGCTTTTTGCCTGAATCTGATCAAGAAACATGTTCAAACTGTCTGGGACTTTATCCCCCAACCAATCCGGATCAGACTCAATCACCGCACCAGCTCCAATCACAGTCCCCCTTCTTGCGCTTTCTCATTCCCACATTGATCCGCGTGGTGAAAAACATCAACCTCAAACTCAATCTGTCTGTGATGAAGCGTGAACCAATATGTGATGCAGGCTCATCTTTTCACAGGGGGGTTTAATCCTGCGTCAGGGGAAAGCTGGAGATACGAAAGGTCGAATCCTGGCGTGGAAGTGGAAAAGCATCGTAAAGGACGCTTCACTCAACAAACGTGTGTCATGATCCCAATCAGGCTTTTAAATCAAAAAGAGTTTGAAAACAGAAGCTCAGCTCCTGCTCAGGTTAGAGTAACACATTTGAACCGTGTTGTCTTCACCACAAACAAGTATCAAAGCACTTCAGTGGATTACAACATAATTCAATAAAGGATGTCGTCCAGTCTAGGACAAAGTGTGGCACGTTAGAGTTACATAACAAGCTTAAAAGACTCAGCTAACCTTGGCCTCCCTGCATCTTTAACTTTAACTGTGCAGAAAAATATAAATACTCATCTTAAAGTAGGTCAGTCAAAAGTCTATTACTGCTGCGAAAACCCCAAAGAAGGATAAAATACTGTCCAGGAAACTCTCCAGAAGAAGCTCAAAGGATGCCGAAAGCATCACATGGCAAACTCATGGAGGGCTCTCTGCATCGGCTACACCACAAACGTATTCACATGAGAGTTTCGGAGCATGAAGTTACTTTGCAAAAAAAAAAAAACAAGAAGACAGTCGTCTGTTGCTTCGTCTGCAGAATTGGAAAGGAGAGAAGGGCGGTGCATCTGCAACGGGGTGAAAGACGTGGAAAACTAAGAAATGTCACCTGGTGTAGCCGATATTCCTCATGAAAAAAGGTATATTGTGCAAAAAAGTTCCTATAATGTGATTTTAGCAGTCGGCTACACTGTAAAAAATGAAATCTAAAATGGGTTCAAACCAACAGAGCCAAAAATAGACTAAAATAGAATAGTACAACAAAACTCATATTATCAAGTTTAGAAATGAAATGTTTGAGGGACTGATTCGGGTTCAAAAGGCTTGAAATGTCATACAAAATACTCTGACACCAACAAAAATAAAAACTGCTTATTTAAACAAACATCTAACATGTTTCAACAAGTTAAACACGGATTTTTGATGCCAGCCCTTATTTGTTGCTGTCCCACCTATCTGCATTCATAGACGTGAAAAAAAAAAAAAAGTTTACACATTGAAGACTTTTTTTAACATACTGTAGTGCAATTTTTTAGAGTATTTTTCTTGTCTTAACATTAAAAACCCTTCTAATAACACATTTTGATTTGCTTCAACTTCTACGATAAACTGCTTGAAAGCGTACTACAAAAAAAAATTTATTTTTTTTTTCACACGTATTTCAAAACAAAAAAAATTGCACAGTGTAGCCCTCAAACTTGTAAATGTAAAAAAAAAAGATGCACAATATACTTTAAAACAGGAAATCTAACTGGAGTCTGTACATAACTTTCTTTTTGAGTTATGGTCAATTTTGCAACCTGTAGAAAACATCAAAATCCATAAAATTTGTGCAAAATTTGCATGAAACTGTGGTCGGCCTTAAGAAGTGAGAAGAACTTAAAAGAAAGTAATTTCTACTGACTTTAAATCTCAACGTGATGACGTTTATTCCAAGAAAGGAAGTGCAGCAACCACCTGTGGTCTCGTTTATGAAAATTTTTATTTTGTGAAGCGAAAAAATGCTCTGAGATGTGAACGTGTGAAATCTTGGTGTAATTCCACAGATTTTATATGCTAATCAAAACTAAATACACTAATTGTAGCGCTGGTGCTTCGCTGCGCTTTAAAGGGTTAAAATTAAAGTGATGTATCAGTTGTTTTTTTTTAAACAACCAGCAGCTCGGCTCTCTGATCACAGGCATTTCAAAGGCTGTCGTACTTGAGAAGAGGAAACTTTGCACAAACTTTCCCCTCAACGTCTGCTCTGGTTAGCATTGTTACCTGTCCGATGTGGTTAATTCAATCAAGCTTTCCTCACTCTCCCTCTTTAATCTGCACCCCCCCCAGCTCCGTCTCATAGAAATCCAATTGTGATACTCGGTCGGTGTCACCTCTTCTAAAGCCAGCAGCTTTTCTCCGAGAACAAAGCCACACAACCAGAGCTGTCTGCCTTGTCATATTAAACTCCCCCTTTATGAGGAGAGGAGGGGAGGATTTAATATGAGAGGGGGGAGGAAGAAAAGAGAGGATGATGGAGAATTCATTCAGAATACAGCTTAATTGTTACACATAGAGCAATTTGTGCAGGCCGTTCATTATGTTTTCAAACGCTGAGTCAGAAAACAACCTGAAAACTTCAGAATGAGCAAATTCTGCAGATGATTCTGCACGCTGAGCAGGTGATGGCAGTCCAAGCTGAGGACGTGCATGTTTACCCCGCCTGCAGGACAAATTTACTCAAACAAACGGCGCTGCACACATGCATGCATGATTAGCAAAGCAGTGGATGGTATCTGTGAGAGCATGTGGGGCTAATTCAAAACCATCCTTCGCACCGGCTGGGTTTGTACAAGAGGATGTATGGGATCCCAGCGTGCAGATAACTTTTGTGAGAGCTTTCACAGCCTTCATACGAGCAATACACGAGACCTGCTCGCTCGCTTTTTTGATTGGCTGTTGTTTGTGTGTTGCCCGGCAGAAGTAAACAAAAAAGGAGAGTGAAACGCTGAATTCTACTGGAAGATTCCTGAAGAACGGCTGTGCATCTTACTAGTTTCATCATGCGACCTTTGGTCAGCCATATCTCGTGATGACTCTCCCGCTTTGATTTGCGTCTTCTTCAGTGGCAACAGCCAATCGTAACAGACGAGGACCTTAACCAATTACATTTCGGGATACGAAAACGACCAGCTTCGCCTGCTTACTACCACAAGGAAAATTTGTTGGCGAGCCAGCAGGAGTGCAATGTAGAGCTGCAACAATTAACTTCCTTTGCTCCTGAATATCTTTGGTTTGTGGACATAACAAGACATTTGATGATGTCATCTTGGACTCTGAGAAACAACGTTTTTCACCATTTTACGGACCAAACAGCTACTCGATTAATCAAGAGAATGATCGATAGACCAATCGATCATGAAAACAAGCGTTTGGTGCAGCCCTAGTTGTGTGGTCTCTCTGTTTCTGAGCGCTGTGAAAGCTCTCACAGACGTTAACGGCTTGCTCAAATTTTGGCAGTGTAACGCTTCCATACATGTGCACCAAAAGATGAAGACACTGCACGTACTTGGTGAGGCCGTCCCGTCCCTCCCTGCTGCTGTTCATGCTCTCCCAGCTGTACGGAGGCCCCTGCAGTCCGCTCCAGGAGCCTGGGCCAGGGGGCGGCCAGCCGGACATTTTGTTCTTATGGCTGAAACAGAAAAAGGGAGACGGGTTAGAATCATGTGAGCACATAGATACGTCTCTCTTTGCCTCCACTTCTGATCCCTCTCAGCCCAATTAGAGAGGCTTCATGAGATAGCGGTGCTCAGTGCAATCAACCGCAGGCGAATGGCAGCTAATCGGGTCTGTGGATGGGCAATCAATGGCAGCATGTACTTAGCTCTGCAAAACGTGTGCATGCATGAATGGGAAAGCAGCTGATTGCAGGTTTCATGCTGGATTTCAGGAGAGCTGCACACACACACAGAAAGAGCGGATTGTAATATATATAAATAAATAAAAAGTCTCTCTTAAAATGAGATTACAGCAACATCATCCTCCTGAGTTCACCGCTAGAAAGGAGCCCATCCCATAACTCTCCGCAGGAATAATCACACCTGCAAAAAAAAGCTCATCAAAGCAGAGAGCTGCGACCGAGCGGGAGCGTTTGATTTATCCTGCAGAACACTTCCTCCCACCAGGACCACTTCACCGTCCTGACCTCAGACTCTTGTTCTGTTACTCAGCACATTCTGCGCAGAAAAGATGCGTTCAAGGCCCTGAGAAGGAGATGGAAAAGGCGTACTAGATGAGGACGTCATCGCCGTAGGAATCCAGCTGGTCCCTTCCCATACCGTGCTGCGGGTGGGTTGAACTCATCAGGCAGTTATGTCATCGCGTGCAGGGAAGAAAAGCGTCCTCGTGTTCAAGCTCATAACAAGCTGAGCTCCAGAGAACACACACCACTCAAACTCAAGTCATTCTCTGAAGCAACAGAGGAAAGTTACAGCACTCGGGGGTTTTGATTTTAACTCCTCTTGATTCTGTAGCCATACGCAGATTCCAGCCAGATGATCTCCACTCATCCGAAAGAAAAACAACTCTGCTGCTGCCGCCGCCGCCGCTCCAGAATCCCAATCAGAGGCTCTCACGCTGCAAACATTCAGAGGCCGCGGCGCTGACGCCTGTGCAGATCTCCAGAGTGTATCCAGACATTCATCTGCGTTTGTCATTGTGCTGCAGCGGAGAGTGGCGGCTTTGGTCCAAACTGAACTAAACTGGCGTGGCCTCGCCTCCTTTATCCCATAATCCCTCTCATCACAGAGAAAACAAATCCACGCTCTCTCTCTCTCTCTCTGTGCGTGTGTGTGTGTAAGGATGAGTATTTTGTGTGTGTGTATTACAGAACGGGAGGGAAAATGAGAGGGGAGACAGCAGTGTGCAACTGTGTGTGTGGAGTAAGAGGATTTTCAGGGAGTGACCGTGTGTGTGTGTGTATGTGTGTGCGGATGACGCGGGAGCCTCGAAGCAGGGAGCGGCTCTTGAGTTCACCTGGATGGCGCTCACTTTCCATTTCTAGATTTCTTTGAGCGTAGAAACAACACTGCATCTTCTCGCAGCGCTTACAAAGACGCAAGTTCTCTGAGCTGAAATCTGGCTCTTGTTTAAGTCCTCGTCAAGTCACGGAGGTTTGGATGGAGGCCAACAGTCCTTAATCTTCTATCAATACAGATCTGTTCTCATACACACCAGCCCGGCTGAAGTACAATCAATTCAATCAGAGAGATTTATTAAAATCCCCGCAACACTTAAATCATCCTACGTAATCTGTTTCACTCTGAAACGTGTGACATTCGAGGAGCTGCCTCCTCAAGAAACCCCAATGATGATCCTTCGAATGGAATCCTGTTGTGATGGTGTCACCTCATCAAAGTGAGATGCAAAGCTGGTGTTGGGGAAGAAGAGTGACCAGGAGGAAAAGGTGCGAGTGTATGATGGAAGGGGAACAGAAGCCTTGGACGATCATATTTTTATAAAAGTAAATCGTGTGTGTGCCGACGGACTTTGGTTTCATTGAAGAGACTCTTTTATTCAGATAAGTTTTGGTTTATATTTTGTAGGGCCTGAACGATATATCGATTTAACCGATTTAAGAGGCCGATTAAATCAGTTACGTCATATATCAGTCAGGCCATAATATTTTGTATTTCAATTGGAGGGCAATTTTATTTATTTAGAAATTAAAAAAGTACATTTTTGAGGAGTATTTTTGTGTTCTTTTCACTTGTTTTTCTAACATTGGCTTGTGGGTCACTAAACGTCCCTTCATTGTCTCAGAGCCTTAGTGGTTTTGCTTGGATTCTGTTTAATATGGGCTACTGGTTAAAAAGTAAACAAAACCAGTTTTTTTGTTCGTAAACCTGAACTTTTTTAAAAAAAATTTTTTGGTACTGTTGATTTCCCCTAAAGAATCCCCCTTGAGTTTGAACGCTGTTAAAAAGTTTAAGCATTACTGCGTGTTTCTGGAAGCACGGATCAATTTCTCTGTCCTTCACACTCAGCGTCGAGACAAAAACGTAGCCAAGCTTGAGTTGTTTTTTCTTTGAAAAAACTGAAAGATTTTTGATGTTTTTTTTTTTTTTTCAATTTTAACCCTTTTATGGCTGAAATATTTTGCTTTTGCTTTCAAGCTGATGCTTAATTAAGTAGGGGTTGTTAATTTATCTATAACGCATAACATAACATATCTGACTTACTAAAACAGCAGAACAAAATGTATATAATAATAATATAACATAAAACACAAATCAAAACATACTTCGTTATTTTTTGCCTCCAAATATTTATTACTATCCACAACGTATGCAACAAACACAACCCACCGACTGCTTCCAAGCCTCAACCGCCAAACTTCACACGGCATCAGAGGAGAAACTGTTCCAACCAGTGGGATAACTCCCAACAGACCAATAAACGCCCATTCTCAGTTAGCAACAAACGCTGCTGGCTCCTTGATGTCAGACCTCCCCATCTCAGAAAGCATCGAGGCCAGCTGGCTCAAACCTCCCCACTCAGCTCCCACAAACTTCACACACCGCCCCACACACTCTGCCCTGGGTGCATGTCAACAAATGTTTAATTTCTCATTTACTGCAGCTCTGAGTCTGTTTTTTTAAACTGGGTTCAGCTGAGGTAACATCGACAAAGAAGCCTGACAGATAAAAGTCCATCTGAGTGGATTAGAAACCCTCTTTCTCTGGCATTTATTAGATTTGGTTGGGGAATATGATTGCTGTGTCTTTTGGAGAGAGGTCTGCAGTTCAAGAGGCAATTGCAAAATGTATTTATGTCCGGTGATAACTGCGGGCTAGATCGCCAGTGATTTGGATGAATGTGGAAGTTTGAGACTTCACAGGAAGATGGAAAACTATTCGAAAGGTTACAAGGTTTTGTCTCTATCTGTGTGAAAGATGTTTTGGTTTTGAGCTGCCACTTTGGTAACAGAAGATCTGGAGACTTTTCTACTGTAGCCTTGAAGGGCAAACATACAAAAAAAATCTTAATATCACTCAACCACATTATTTTAGGTCCAAAGTCTGACTCACGTCTGGTCTGGACTGTACCACTGACTGCCAGCGTTACTCAGCCTGTGTCTGGCTGTCTCTTCAAAGGGAAATAAACAGAACAGAAGAGATGGATCCGGGGCATTTGGGCACTGACCTTTGTTGGCACACTTTTCGATTCAGAATTTTAATTGCACTTTTACCATGAAAGGGAAAACATCGGAGACAGCCTTGGGATTCTTCTGCCTGACCTTCTGTGTCTGTAAAGAACACACAGAGACTAAAAATGGGACGTTAACCCCTCATATCTTTATCCCATGTGACTGGATTTGCACAAAAGGCGCAAGGAGAGCTCTCATAAGATGCTTTCGCCTACATTATGACGATGTTTACTGTAGCCAGCAGCAGCAGCAACAGCAGAGCCAGCTCCCTTTGCCAGATCTCACCACTTTACACTCTACAGAACAACTAGGCTAATTTAAGCTCAGGCCTCGTTCTATGGGAGACTTTATTCATCTCTATAAAAGCAGGAGGACCTCGTTCAGCACACAAGGACATGTAGGTTAAGTGGTGTGAAATATACATAGAAAATGTAAATCAGGGTTTGGGTCACTTGCTGCTCAATTTATTCATTTTAACATGTCAGCTGAGTCTGCATTAAAGAGAAAAGTGTTCGCTCTCACTCATTCCTTTATAGACTGATATAATGACCTGAGTGCTTTAGGAAAATCTACTCCAGTCAGAAATATTTCAGCCTCGGGATCTGAGGGGAGATGCACTAGTTTTCATGCTGAGACTTCACATGCAAAGCTAAGAAAAAAAAAAATTAAAAAGGAAAGAGAAGAGGGAAAATGTGTAAAACTTCATGATTATCTTGAAGTAACTCCCAGCGTGCGTGTTTGGGATCGTGTCATCTCTAAACGCAGCGGGAGGGGTCTGTTTGAAAATACTCAGGGTTGAGTTGAAAGCATGAGAAATGGAAGTGAGGAGGGTTAGATAGCAAAGGAAGCGAGATAATAATGCAGATCTGATGATAAAACGAGGCTCTTAAAATGCTCCCACAGTTCTAGCTGGGCCTGAGGCGCTGTCCATGGTGCTAAATTAGAGAGAGAGATGCTTAAGAGCATGTCTAAAATGTGTTGCAACCTCTCTCCAACACAAATTCAAATACAGATATAATTAAAACTGCAAGCGCCTAAGTGCACATGTCGGGGCATGTTGCAGAGCTAGATCTGCACATGCATGAGTTCAGAGAGGGACTGTGATATTTTGTGTTCTATCTGAAACAGATCGGACAATATATGTGAAAGATAATACCACTCCTTTCCAGAGGGTGGCACTATTGCAGTAACAGAGAATCGAGCATATGGATGTGTTGTGAGGTGGACCTTGATCATGTGTTTGAAATCTGAATCAGATTGGAGGTTAAATGAAGGAGCTAAAATGACTTCCTCGTTCATGGCGAGACGTCAAAGTTTGACGCGTTGCAAAGGACACACCTTTTACTACAGGACATGACCTGATCAGTGATGCTTTATGAAGGCCTGAAAGACATTACAGATCAAAATAAAAAGACATTTTTAAAAAGATGAATAAGTTTTAAATAACAGACTAAAACATATGACTTCCTGTTAACAGTAGGGGGTGCTGTAGTTTAAGGTGAAAATAAGCATATGGATGCACTCAGGCTGTGACACTGAACGTACGCATTTTTGTCCAGATTCAATGCTGTAAATGAGAGTTACTGAGATTTTCATTTTGCTGAAAAAGATCGTCAACTTTGAACGTTATTTGTGGCCACGCCCCTTGAGTTGGGTCTTGTACACGCAATTTTTTTAAATGATCCAAACAAAACTGTGAGACAAGTTTGATGACATATGTACCCTATTAATTGTCAAAATCTGACGTTCAACTCCAATTTCCGGACTTCCTGTTTGCAATGAGAAGACTTACAATAGATTTGATCTTTTTTGAACTTGAATCAGCAATAAAAAGAATCAACTTTAAGATTTCTTAAATAAATGACGACACTGTCACTACTTCTACAGTGTTAATTAGATGAAAGTAGACAAATTGTTTTTCGTCTCATTTGAAGCTGCGTTAACTGGATTTGTGCTCTTGTCAGTATAACAGGATTGTCCAATCGGGCATCGATCCTCCACAAGAGATTTCCTAATCGACTGTTAATGGAGCTTCTTTCCTTTAAGTGTTCTTTATTATGCTCATTAATGTACCGACCGACACAGCGAGCTTATCCAAGACTTCTCAAGCCTGCTCCTGACCGCCTTTTCATCCATTCTACGTTGCCTTTCCTCCCCTGTGTACTTCTTCAGTATCTTCAACATGCACAGAAATCAAACACGAAACTTCCTCTCCTCTGTTTTCCACATTATGCTCATTCCTTCTTCCTCTCCAACCCTCTTCTCCACTCATTCACTCTCCCCTCATGACTCTGCGCTGTTCATAAATGAAACATCGCCTCATGTTGTTAAAAGTCGCCCTGGAAGTGCTTTCACTTTATTCAGCGTGTGTCGAGCTGAAGACGACATGCTTTGGCTCTCAGAGCGTTTTTGCACATGCACTGAAAGACGTGGACACTCGTTTTTTTTTTTCTCTCTTTTTTTATATAACGCCCTGAAGATTCTGCATGCTCGCTGAACATCTTGCAGAGCGAGGATGTTTGCATCACGGGGTGTAATGGAATGAGGAAGGATGCAAAAAAACTGCCCAAAGTGGTTGTTTGGGGGACACTACAACAGAGATTCTTTTAAAAACAATCTCATGATGTGCAAACACATTACTGCAGTCAGTTTTTTTAGTCCATGTTGTAGCTTCTCATCATCTTAAACACTGAGCTGTGCTTCAGCTGATTAATGGGAATCGGATCTTTATGTTCTCTGGGGGTGAAACTCCTTAAGATGTGGAAATATGCCGGCAGCCGGCAATGATGCAATCAATTAAAAAGAGACACAGAAGAAGGTAAGCTGCGTCTCCAGGCTTTTCTGAGCTGATTTCAGAACCACGGAGAGCTCCTCATCAGCTCTTGAAGCCCTGCTCGAGTTTGGAAGCCTGATTGTCAACCAAAAGTGATGCATAATCTTTCAATCTACTGTCACACACACAGCATTACACAAGCAGAAACACATGTCGGGGTTATGTCGATAAGTACGCAGTCAGCTGCATCAATCAGAGCTGCCCGGCCTGGTTAAACCTCCATCCACTGCGTCCTCACTTTCACAGACTGTTTAACCCTCAGGATCACCAGCAGTTTCTGGACGTTTTTGCTTCAGTCACACTTTTTACTCACTGTTGTCTCATTTTTTTTTTCATTTCTGTATTAGAATCTTATCCACCCTGTTTAGACATGTTGCAAATACACTTGTGATGCACTCAGGTACCTTTGAAAGAAGATTTAAAGTCAGGGTTGGTAATCAGATTTGGATAGACTTTTTGTTATTCTGGTTAAAATGTATTTATGTCCTGATATCGATCAATGCATGATGTGTTCTTAAAATACAGCGAAATATATCTGCTGTCTTCAGCAGGAGTAAACCTGGGAAAACACCAACCAATCCTAGCCATTGGGATCCAATTTGTTGAACCAATCAAATCCCGTCCTGCCATTCTGCCCGCCTCCTGCACATATGTTTTGTGTGTACTAGACCTGATTGAATGTGCACAACCAAGAGGGCTCCAACTACCTATACCTCAATTACTGCTAACGTAAAGCAAACAAAAACGATGTGCTGAGGACCGGTTGAGTCTGTGGTTTTACATCTGAGCGGAGGCGTCGTTTTGGAGGAGCTCTGAGTGTGGGAGGGCGGAGGCTGAACGGAGTCCTGAGGATATGCTACATTCAAATTCATGCTAGTTTTCCGTGACTACCAACCCTCCCTTTAAAACTAAGTGGTAATAAGTAAAACCACATCCGAGGGATTTAGAGAAGGTCATACTTCTCTTCATGTTTTAGTCAAGGGCAGAGCTGGCTGCACCCGCTTGGAGGGCAGCAGGTGCTTCTACAAATGCTCATTTCTATAAGGAGAGATTATATCTATTGAAACATCCAGATCCCAGCGGGGGAGTTAAATTTTTTATGGGAGCTGGCAGAGAACACAAGGATATGGAAAGAGAATACAAATTAGGCTGCGAGAACGAGAAGGGAAATGAGTCTGATTGATTCAGAGATACCTGATGAAGGAAATCTCACATCTAAACACACACCTCGCTTGTTTCCTGAACCTCTCACGGTGTGTCGCGCCATTTGTTTCCATTGTCGCCGTATCAGCAGCAGCTCTGCTGCGCCGTAGCAGTGATGCTGTTCAACCTTTGCGGCGCAGCGGCCCGTCTCTGTGGGACAACACAGCACAACGTACGCCATTGATTGTCTGTAAATGCCACGCAAGGCCCGGTGAGAGCAAAGAGCAGAGAATACACAGACGGATTTAAATGATGGTTTTTAAAAAGGAAGCGTGATGTTTGTTGGATCGATGGGACAGACTCCACTCTCTCTTTCTGCTCTCTGTGCCAATCCAAAGCCCGTCATGCTCTTCATATTTCGGCCACGGAGTCGCACATCTATCGAGGTCATGCCTATGGGAAGTTTCACTACCAGTTAGCGTCTGGTTGGTTGAGCGTACTCGCGTGATGCGATGACGAACAAGCATCGACTCCCTTCACTCCTCCCATCTCGTTGGTTCAGGTCAATTGGAAAGGTTAAAGAGCACAGCAGTGTGTGTGTGTGTATAAAAAAAGCTGTGTGAGTGTGTGTGTGTGCACTAAACACACCCCAGTGACTTCATTTATTACAGCGTGCATTCAGCACAAATCAAAACACACGCAGGCGGACGATATCACAGCTGACGGGAACATCTGCGAGCAACCGCCGGGGCGTAATTCTGCAGGCTAAAAATACGGCGGCGGAACAAGCGCCGCTAAACGCTCTTTGAGTCAGATTACACAGGAGGATGGTGATGATTGGGATGAAGAGAAAAACACTCCTGTCTTGTTCCTTAAATCACAACGTCTGAATGGAAATCTGGGCCCTCTTTCTTGTTGCGTTCGCAGGCGAGACAGGAAAATGAAAAGTGCAGCTGGGTTGGATACGAGACGGATAAGCGCGCTCGGCTGGTAAAAGTGAGCCGAGGTGGCTTCAGAATTCATTGTAAATTAAATTAGTGGATTCACTTTAAGCTCATCAAGGAAAGTAATTATGATGTTCAATCACTGCAGGGACTTAATTTCGCATATACTGCATGCAGACTGAGCTGTATGAACATTTACAGTACATTAGGTGAGGGTCACCCTCTCAAACACACAGTGGCACTTCAGCATTATGCGACAGTATCTGGAGCAGAACTAATCACTCCTTTCTTGAGCAAACATGTATCAGCAAACAAACAGCCAGCAGCCTCATCCATCATACGCCTGCTCTCTTACTCGTCTTCATTTCACCGTTACTCAAAGAAACCTTCGATTGAATGAAACTGCACCACAGAAAAAAACTAAGTGTGAATTAATGAGACTCTAAAGTCTGTTTCTTCCATGTCTTTGTGACTGAAACCCACTCTTGTGAAACATTAAAGAACAAAAATGTCACCGCTCCGAGTGCATTCGTTAAAGATTAATTAAAAGAGTTTGTTACTCACATCTTTTCTGTCATGTCTGATTTCTCTGTCTCCACACAGCCGACTCCGGCGAGTGTTGGAGAGGGAGTGTACGATGTAAGATACAGAAGGTATTTTTAAACTTCTTCTGTCCTACAAGCACAGAAACGCTCACTGTATGTAGTAAAAACTCAGGAGTGATCAATTATTGAGCATGCACTTGCAGGGAGGGATGTACAGTTTGAGTGGGGAGTCCGCGTGCACAGAGTGTGGTCACTCTGCAGGATGTGTGTGGTGTGATCCACAGGGACTGGAGCTTTGTGATGACTCAAAGAGGTACTTGGAATTGGAGGGGTATTGCAAACACAGTGAATTATTAGAAGGACTCATGGGTGACTTTGTCAAGCACAGTTTTTGCAGGGACTACTATTTACACAAGCAGTCTAGTGACCCACCTGCACCCCAACACCAACCTGCCCTGTGGCCCTATTGTTGAAAAACAAATGTTAAAGTTCCTCTCTTGGGAGGCAAAAACAAGGGCTACAAAGTCCCTCTTGGGAGGCAACAACTGGCGCTAGAGTGTCTTTTTGGGAGGCAAAAACAGGAGCCAAAGGAGTGCAGATGGCCTTGTGGTTAAGGTCGGCTCCATATGGGCAAAAAGCCCTTGAGCAGCCAGCCCGGGTTCAAGTCCGACCTATCGACCTATGCGACTTTCCCACGTCACTCCCCCACTCTACACCCTGTTTCCCACTCTATTCACTGTCCTGTCCTCTCAAAAGTAAAAGCATAAAATCCCCCCCCCCCCCCCCCAAAAAAAAAAGGAGAAAAAAAAAAAACGGTGCTCAAGTTCTTTTGGGAGGCAAAAAAGAGCACCAAAGTTCCCCTCTCGGAAGGCAGAAACAGGCATAACAATGCCCTCTTGGAAGGCAACAACTGGCGCTAGAGTGCCTTTTTGGGTGAAAAAAACTTGTTACAGTGCTCTCTTGGAAAGCAAAAACAAGGGCAACAAAATCCCTTTTGGAAAGCAAAAACGGGCGCATAAGTGCCTTGTTTGCAGGCAAAAAAAAAAGCGCTTAAGTTCCCCTTTTGAAAGGCAGAAACAGGCATACCGATGCCCTCTCAGAAAGCCAAAACTGGCACTAGATTGCCTTTTGGGGGGAAAAAACATGGCTACAAAGTTCCCTTTTTGGAGGCAAAAACAGGCACAAAGCTGCCCTCTCAGGGGCCAAATACAGGTGCAAAGATGCCCTCTTGAGATGTTACGGTGCACTCTTGGGAGACAAAAAAACAGGCACTAAAGTGCCTTCTTGGGTGGTCAGAATTTGTTTCAAAAAGTCTGTGCATGGAACTGCATCCAAATATTCAACCTTGTTCTTTAACTCTTCAACTTTCAGGTACTTTTGACAGATACTACTACTTTTGCCTCTTTGTGACCTACAAAAGAAAACAAGACCCACCACAACAAAACTAAAAGTTGACGTGTACAGACAGCATCAGCAAGGAAGTACTCTGTCCACAGAGGGTGCAAACATCCTCTTGAGCCCCTGAAGGGGATTTAATCTGATGTCAAACTTCAGAAAAGAAGATAAAAAAACACTTCTGGGGTTAACTTCACAGCAAAGACCATCACATGCCTTGTTTTGATGGGCAGGAAACTGTTCTCTCAGCACTCTCTAAGCCACAAACTGGCTACAAGAAGACATCCATGTAGCTGAAGCCTATGTCCCATTAAATAATGCACTCAGCAGTGTTGCTTCCTAACCATGGCTTCATGCAATATGCATGAAACATGAGGTACTAACAGGGGAACGCATGCTGTATGTCGACTTCTCTTAGCATTTCCACAACATGTGGCCAATTCCTGTGGGAGGAAAAAAAACTCAATAAGAGCGCGGCTTTTTGCATCATTAATCAGCAGCTGTATTGTATTTGGATTCCAGCGTGCTTGCTGTTTCAGAATGGGAGCTTAATTGGGAGATGATGCTTGTTGGAGAAGTTATTTGTTTCAGAGACGAAGGGGAGGAAGTTGGGATGCGAAACAAAGCAAGAGACAAAATGGGTTTCGCTTCATTTGCATAATTGATCGAATTTGGTGTCTTGTAAGAACGGAGAGCGGAAGCGCCACACGCTTTGCTCCAGTCTTTCAGTGTTATCTGTAAAAGAGAGGAGAGTGGAGTTATGGGAAGTCAAAAGCGGGAGAAGAATATTGGGGCTCACCAGGAAATCAATCTCTGCAGAGAATGAACGACTGATTAAAGTATTCAAATTTTGAGCTGGTGTTCTTCATCGTATCGACAAATCGTTCCGCTAAAAGTTGCTTTAAACTTTGAAACAGAAAGGTTCTTCAACCTGTGCACAAAGAAAACAGGCTTTAACATCCCAGGAAGGTTCAGATACGCCGATAAGAGGAGCAGAAAGATAGGTGAAAGATCCAGGGGAGGGTGAGGGAAAACGCGTGATGCGATTTCATATACTGAATGAAACAGCCAGCAGAGCGTCCGCCCTGCCAGCCCCCCTCCTGCAGTGATCACCGACCAAATCCCTTAGGAGGATTATCCAGACTCAAATCAAGAAAATCGTGCAACTTTAAGGGTTACAGGCGCAGAGTGAGACAGAGGGGAATGGAGAGGAGGGAGGGGGGTGGAAGCAGTGTGGCCTGATGTTATTTTTCCTTCTCTTCAGCCTGTGATTGGTGTGTTCTGACATATGGGCTCTGTGCAGAGACACAGCCACCCACACTGAAGAAACACACACACACACAAAAAAATCAAGCATCGGATTATCTTCACGGCTGTTAAAATATTCTACACTTACAGGGTCATTTAAAGGGCTGTGCTATGGATGAAGCTCAGAGTGGAGTAAATCAAGCTGAAAATGTCATTCCGAGCGACCTCCAGGCCAGTAGAGGTCGCTGTTCGGCCCTTAAACCGCCTCTTTAAACACGAAACTGCATCAAGAAAAGTAGTAGTGATGAGACAGTTGGTGGGTTTGTTTGCAGTGAAATAATAAAAGCGTCCTGAAAGCCCATATTGGATGACTCCACAAGTCATGATTTACGCCATGTGCTCACACTCCAGGCTGCTGGACGAGGCTGAGGAGGTGAAGAAATATGGCCGTGAAGAAAGCGTCACATCATCACACAGGTAGATTTTTAACCCTAACCTCAATAACAAACCCAGCAGATGGATACCCATCCGGATGTGGATTCCAGATGAGTATTGGTAAGATTTTACTGATACCAATGTCTTTATATCGACTGGATTATTTACTGATTCCCTTTCAATTCTTCCTTTGAATTTTCTGTGTACAAAAAGTCGTCTTTACAGGTTTTCTGTCAACATTTTATTGAGTTTATCAGTATATAAATAAATACAAAATTTAGGGGTGCACCAATCATTCGATTTTCTGCCCGATCAGCAATCATCTATCTTTAAAAAAGCCTGACCTGCCGATAACTAACAAACTACTTAATTAGATCACTTCCTTTAGTCTTTCATTGTCCATATTTTAAAAATAATACTTGTACAACAGGGTACATCGCAGGCCTATTTTGAGACTAGAAGTAAGAATCTCATGTCACATGAAATTGATTGTGTTACTGACTGAAATAAGCCATCTAATGTCTGGTAGTGGTTATAGCAATGCTTTGAGTTGTTTGGACCCTTGAGCTTGCCGTAGTTATGTATTCTGACATTGAGAGTTTTCAGTATTACTAACAAAAAGTAACTGTGATATATTTCTGTGATGAGAGTTGATATTATGTTTTAAAACCCAAGTTTCATCGATTTATGCTAACCATTAGCCTATCAATGCAATTTCCCACATACGTTAGCATAAAGCTAGTGCTATGTTTTCCATATGGTTTTTGGTCTGTAAGGAGATGTGTAACATGTTGAATGTATTGAATAGGAATCTCTTGTGTGAAAAGAAAGTATAGTTCTTGGGAAACTGTTATCAATCTGCTAAGCTAAGCTAGCTGGGGCGTAATAGCCGACGTAAGGTCAGTCCGCTCAGTTGCCATGTAAAGCTAATGATGTGGATTTATTCAACCATTTCTAATTGATTCTTATCAGGAACAGGTTATCCATACCCAACCACATCGTGGATTGACCACTCTTGCAAAAAATCTCCACAACATTCCTTCAACTTAGCATTTCAGCTGCTTAAAGCAGGGTACACACAGTATTATCAAAACTGTTCAATGCCTGATTTTTGATATTCATGCGTGGGCTTTCTAACTTTTAAAAAATTGCTTAAGATTTAAAAAATCCTGATATGTTTGTACCCTGCTTGAGTCTGTGATTTAAAAGTATAAAGACTGGGATGCGTAACTGAAATATCTACGGGCTTATTTGATACAAAAGTCTTTAATTTCATTGTGTCACAGAACTAGATGAAACTGTCTCAAAGAGGCTTTCAGGATGATAAAAATGTCTGGGGATTATGCAGAAAATATGGAAATATTCTGTGGTTTTGCAGAATCCTTGACTGGAAGCCAAAAATTCAAACAACATTGGGAGTGGTGGACTCTGCTTGTGTAATATATAAAGATACACAAGTACAGATTGAGAGCAGAAGCCTCCACTCATTCATAAAGGCTTGTCAACAGATGAGCAGATGAGTAGCTGTAACTCACTCATATTGAATCTCGCTCTGAATGCTCTTTAGGACGTCACGACTTGTCAGATGGCTCTCGCTACAATGGATCTTTGCCCTCTGAAGTCGCAGCATGCACTGGCGTAAAGCGGAAGGCAATTTGGCATGCTGCATTGTAATCTGATATTCAGAACACAAACAAGCCCTGCTGGCTACTTTCGCTGCCAAATGCCGACACACCACAGCCAAGATTTTCCCACAGTACAAACGCTGATACAGGTCCCGGTCTCTCCAGGTCTGTGTCTCCAGAAAGCATCAATTGGGACGGATGCGATGGATAACAGATGTGTCATAACACACCTCGAATTAGTCTGTAGTTAGACTGAAACAACAAACATCCCTCTCACCTGCTTCACACCCCGTCTTACAATGAATGATTTATGACAGGCATTAAAAGCGACGAATGATCCACAACTTCTCATTAAAGTTTATGAACCAAATTTGGCTTGTACGCCATCTGCTAACAGAAGGCTCCGGATATCTACGATGTCAGTGCGTGGATTCACAGCCACCATCTGGGGTACAAGGCGGTGACGGCAAACTCTCCCTCGGTGCTCGTTAGAGTCGCATCGTTATCAATTTTCACTCCTACACAGTGCTGTCAACAAAGGATCGAGCCAAACGCGGGAGAGTGGGTGTGGCTAATATTATGGATCCATGAGAAAATGGTTAAAGCGTGAAGTGAGAAGAGAGGAGAGGCACTTTGAGGGGAAAACTGCTTTATCTAGTCAAAAAAAAGAAAACAAAAAAACATCAGAGCTTTAGTTTTCACGTCTCCTGTGACTGGCCCATGTGCTTTTATATCACAGACTCTTTCAATACACAAGAAGGAGGGTTGAAATGCTGAGCCCTAACCCATGGTTTCCATGGTGATGGAATTTAAATGTAAACAGTCAGTCCAGCAGGTCTCTCTCTGTCCCTTATGACATTACACCTCAATCCTTTATGACATCAAGAGCTGTGTGGTTTCCATGGTGACGGATGATTTCCATTCATTTTTAATGGGCCAAAAAATAATGAAAAATGCTGAATATTTAAAAAAATACAAGGGTTAGAAAATAGAAACATACACACACAATTCTCCTGAGCATGCTGAACATTTTTCAATTTGAACTGTGAAAATCGGTGAAAATTTTTTAAAGGAGTAGTCAGCCAAAAAATGTACAGAAGAATTCATCAACACACATAGCAGCTCTGTAAAAGAGCAGTTTTTATATCAGCCAATAAACCTGCTCGCCCAAAGAAAATAAAAGTCAACCTTAAATATACAGAGGTCCCAGAGAGGTAGGCCTCACAAAACAAGAAAACAAACACCCCCTCGCGCGGAAAACATGAAGTCATAAAGTTTCTCAGCCTGAACCGTACACTCCAGATGCTAACCTCTGACTGTATATGTGTAGATTTAAAGGATTTACCATGTTTAGCAAGCTTAGCCGCACACGAGTGAAGGATCATGCCAACGTGTATTAACTCACACATGTGTCTACGGATCGTGAGACCTGCAGCTCCTACTTACGGAGTCTCTTCTGTCTTAAGACTTCTTAGTGTTTCTCGCATTTCAGGTTTGAGGGGTGGTTCGATTCAGAGGCTGCTAACTCAATCACAAGAAGACGAAACAACGTCTGCTTTGGTGCAGTTTTAGGGAGGAAAGAGTCGAGACTGTCTTTCTTAAAAGTCTCTTTCTTTGGCTTCATTTAAACATCTCCTGCAAACATTTTTTATCCTCTCTTCGTTCTTTAGCTCTCTCTTAATCCCTCTTAGATTCGCCGTGTCATTTCAAGATGGGGATTTCTTTCAATGGCACAATCTCATCTATGACTCGACCTTATCACAAAACCTACACAGAGCAGAATAAGCAGATATTTCTGCACTAAAGGTCGTGAAACTTTCGTTCAAAGTGGAAACTCTGAGAAAGATGACTTTATCACGGAGGAAATAATCAGTATTTCACTGTTAATCAGAAATATCTTTGAAGCACACACTCACCCAGGCAGCTTTGGCATCTTGGAGAAACCAAACATGCTATGTCCCAAAGCTCAGGTGCTCCACATCAGCATTCTGATCCACATCCAAATCCTTTTACAATCCAGATTCAACCTGGATCCATATCCAGAGTCAACAGAAGATGTTCAATCTCACAAGTCAGAGGATGAGTATACTCAAACAGAAGCAAGTATCACCCTTGTTGAATGTCCCATCCCGGGCGTCCAGCACTCCAATTTCCTGTCTTTCAACAATGTTGGTTCTCAAGTGATGACAGAAGCAACGAGGGTCATCCCCCCCACCCCACCCCCTCGCTGCTCTCTCTCGAGGACGAGTCAGCCCTTTCTGCCGTTCTCCGCCTGGCTAAGCTGAGACGCTGTAAGCCCAGCGTGTGCGCTCTTCATCTCAGCGCGTGGAGAAGTGTAAGCGATCCCAGTCGCAGTGAGCAAGAGAGAGTAGAGAAGAGAGGAGGGAGGGGTGAGGAGGACAAAGCGAATGGATGACGGATGCTCTCTGGCTCGCACTCTGCCAGAGCTGCAAGACCCCCTTTGCAGAGCGGAGGGGGAAGATGCTCAGGATGAGGGAAAGAGAGAGAGAGAGAGAGAAGGAGAGTAAAAGTGCTTCGGTTGAGAAAGCATCGGAGAGAGGCAGAGACGGGAGGGGTGATGGGCAGGGGAGAGCTGACTCTGCAGAATGGGACACTGATGGGTGCAGGACCCCGTCTCTCATGTTTTGCTGTTTTTTTTTCCTTCCTGTTCACTAAGTGGGCTCTTACACACACATGAAGCACAACACAGGGATTGTTACGAGTGCAGAGACCAGTTTCTTTCTGTCTCTGAGTGTAAACAGATGAAAAAATGCTGGAAATTCTGGAAATCACAGCAAAGTGACACCAATTTTGCTTATTAACTTGTTTTGGGCTCAACCGATATAATCGGTCAGCCGATTTAATCGGCCGATTACAGCCCTTTTTAAAAACAATCATAATCGAAAAGATTTTTGCCCACAATCAGCTGATTATAGCCCTTTAAAAAATAATCAGAATAAAAACATGCAGAAAAGTATTAAAAAGGGCTATAATCGGCTGGAGTTCTGCCGATTATTAGCCGATTATTAGCAGATTATAGCCGATTATCTGCAGAACTGCTTTAATACTTGAAAATTTCTCTCTGTTGAAAAGTTAAACAAATACTAAAGGACAACGTGTTTTAAAACAGTAAAATGTTCTGCCTGTAATTCAGATCTTTGTTTTTTTTAGGGACTGAAAAAGATGTTGCTGTATTCATTATATAATTTCAGCCGATTAATCGGTTCACGTCAAACTCCCACATGCACAGATCTTGTGTGTCTGTGCAGATGGCTGAGGCCATTCCTGCCGGCCTTGTGCCACGAGGGGCCAAGGACGAACCCCGAATGAACATCAGTGCTGATGACAAACTTTAATTGAATGCAAAAGAGTGGAAAGTGTGTTTAGCACACCGTGTAATCCTACTGGAGTCATCTGGGCGTGTAATGAAAGGAAGTTAAATAAAAAGAGTACATTTTTCTTCCAGTAATTTAAGTGTCAGGCCTGTGAGAGCTCAAAGAAATCAAGACACCTCCTGGGTTATTTATCCACCTGACCTGCCGTCAACAAACAGCCCAAAGTGACAGTAATTGCCAGATTGTATCCTGGCTTCTTCTCCAATTCACCGTCACGCTGCAGTCAAATCAGGGAGACGTAACAAGAACTGACACGAGAAGTGAGAGATGGAGGCAGATATCCTGGAGACGAACGCCGCCAGATTTAAGAACTCATAAAAGTTACCCCGATGCTCGGTGAGGGGACAGTTGAATAACTATTTATGAGTGTGCAGCTTTCTCCAGGGAGGGATGCAGGACCGCAGACTTCACATTAAAAGTTCAGGAAAACATTTCCACAAGCGCTGCTCAGCCTGAACAGGAATACGTCGACATGCAGTGCAATAATGGAAGCAGATTTGCATCAGACAGGGCTGATGTAAAGTCTCTTTGATGACCCGCGGCCTCCCTCAGGCCCACATGAAACCACATGCATCCCCTCACATCAGATGCAAATTGACGGCAGCGCACAAAGGAGCCTTATTGCTGGATCATAATTTCAGACTGGTTTCAATCTCAGTAAATGAAGCGTCTTTCATCTGCCGGCACATTCAATTTCCTGTCAGACTTTATTACAGATAGAAGCCATCCTTGGACGCCTTGCACTGTGTATTCTGAACAATTTCAGTAATCAATCATGAGTCTTAATTTTAGATATGAATTGCCTTTTTTCTTGAGTTGGATTCATTTTTTCAATGTTTGCCCCAAAAAGGAAGTAGGATGAAGACTTCAACAGCTGGATATGAGCGCTTACGTGAAAACACGGCATGCGTTTGTGACTCAGCATCTGTGTCTAAGCACAGAACATCCTCTGACACTTGAATAATTTTACACTCAGGGTTCAGATAAATTGTTTTGGCTTCTATCCAGAATGAAGTGAGTCAATATTTTTAATCTAACACAGCTCCAAATAGAGTCCTAATGGTGGCAGCAGCAGCACGAGGAGCTGGAAGCACCAGAGGACGAGCTGATTGGATTGTTAAAGGAAACGGTGACTGATGATTGGTTCCTCGGTGGGTGAGTGAGAGGAGTGGTACCTTTGGGCTTAAGAGATTGGATGAAGTGATTGAGGAAGGAGTTTTAAATTGAGGAGATGATAAAAGGGAGTCAGGGATCTATCAGGATGGACAGACGGCAAGAGACACCAGGGAAGGAGAAGTACGGTGGCCCTGAGAGCTCACAGCACTAAAACTTAGGAGAAAACATGGAAAAAGACAAAACACAAGCAAATTAAGAAAAACATCTTCAACAGTTTGACAACACATGTGCAGCATTTAGAAGATGCGCTGCAAAGGTTGCAGCACAACAAATTAGAAAAATGCGCTGCAAAGAACACAACACTTTAGAAAAACGTGCTGCAAATTGGCTGCAACACAACACATTAGAAAAATGCGCTGCAAAGACCACAGCACATTAGAAAAACGCCCTGCAATTAGACCGCAATACATCACTTAAGAAAAACGCGCTGCAAATTGGCTGCAACACAACACATATGAAAAATGCGCTGCAAAGACCACAGCACATTAGAAAAACGCCCTGCAATTAGACCGCAATACATCACTTAAGAAAAACGCGCTGCAAATTGGCTGCAACACAACACATATGAAAAATGCGCTGCAAAGACCACAACACATTAGAAAAACGCGCTGCAAATTGGCTGCAACACAACACATATGAAAAACGCGCTGCCAATAGACTGCAACACTATGGAAGAGTTTCTAGAGTACCATTAAAAGTGATGCACACATCTGATATTAGCCAATATGCTAATATCCGGACCAAGCGATCACAATGTTTATATAAATCAAAAACGCCTTCATCTCATTTTCCAACACCACTGATGGAAAGAGAACCTTAGTAGAGCTTTGACTTAAAATCCACAACAACAACAAGTGTGTCGGGACGTGTGCATCACTTTTATGTGATTTGTATTTACCGTTGAGCATAAATGGGCTTTAAGACGTTGTCAAAGGGATGCAAGATGAGACAACAATTGTTATATTTCGATCATGTTTTCTCGATGTGAGGTACAGTTCAGAATACAGGAAAAAGAAACTCTCACACAGTGAGGCAGAAATAGATTAAAAGTGTGCAAGAAAATGAGAAAACAATGGTTTATACAGATTTCTAACTTTCAGAGTGGGGTGTGTGAAAGACACACAGGACCTTTTTAGTTCTCTGCTTGTAATTTACTTCCACACTCCACTGAATCCACCCGCAGTGACTTGCCGGCCCATTCAACTTCCGAAGCGTCTCTGAAAATGTTATTAACAGCGTGCCATCTGAGATGGGCCCGAAAAGTGCCAACCTTGAGAACTACACTCGTGTTACAGCAACGATGAAGTGTAAAAAACAACAACATGTTTTTGGAGCTGGAATTGATGTTATGAGATGAGGAGCAGAAGGTGTAAAGTGCCACATAGCGAGAGGGCTGATGTGATTCTGTTGGAAAGAGTTTCCAAACGATCACAGCTAATGGACGTACGAGTCGTTGGTTTTCGTTGGTGGTAAAGAGTGTTTAACTTCTTCTTTCACCAAAGTGAGGACTCGGCTGTTACAGATGTTCAAGAATAAGACTCCAAATCCACCAAAGTGGATAAAGTGTTAATTAAAGTGTTCATACCAGATCGACAGGACGGCAGCTCCTTTCCGTCTTATCTCTGGAGGCTGCCGGCTGATCGAAAACAGCAACGCTTATTACAGTGAGGGACAGATAGGAACACCATCAGCATCCCACTGTGGGGTTCGAGCCCCCGCGGAGATAAGAGGACAGCAGGCAGTCTGCTCGCCTCTGTACGCCAATGAATAACAATATAGCCCAAGGTCACCGTCCAAGTGTGAGCGAGAGCGGAAAGCCACAAAGACAAAGCGGCGTGTGCTGCATGATGACACACCGCATTGGCATTCAGGGAAACTTCACCTTGTGACACACATGTAGAGTCAATCATCAGGCTGTGTGTGTGTGTGTGTGTGGTTTATCTTGATTGAGAGTGTCTCATTTAAAGGAGCAGTTCAACAAATAACTGTACACACAGCTGAAATGTTGTCGATCTTATAATCCCTGTCACACCAGCTCCCGACCTGCTCTGTATTCTGCAGACCCCTGACATCCAATCTGTGGCTAAACATCGGTCTGGACAACTTATTTGTTTGGCAAATTACTTTTTAAATGGAAATACCAGATTTGGTTAACTGCTAATGCCTCGTTTCAATGTGACGTCTTGAAAGTGTCGCGCGGGGAAGGTTTGGCATACAAAACACGTTACACATCTGTGTAAACGGAAAAAACATGAGGAAAGCTTCAAACTAGGCAGAGTGGCCCACATTTCCTTGTAGCAAATGTTGAAATGCTGAGCCCTAACCCTAACCCCTGATGACATCATCAGCTGTGCAGGTTTCCCTCTATGATTGACTCCATGATTAACCAATCCTATTTATAACCTCTAAACCCTTTTGACATAATCAGCTGTGTAGTTTCCATTGTAATGGATTTCCATTCATTTTAATGGGCCAAAAATTTTTGGAAAATGCTGAATATTTCAAAAAGTATGAGGGTTAGAAATTTGAATAACACAGTGACAATTCTACTGGATATGCTGAACATTTTCCAGTTTGAACAGGGAAAATCTGTGATAATTTGTTGGAGGAGTAGTGAGCCAAAAAAAAAAAGGACGGAAGTATAAGTTTAACTTAACTCTCCTTGCAGCAAATGCTGAAGATGAAATGCTGAGCCCTAATCCTAACTCTAACCACACCAGTCCTATCTATCCACCTTTATCCTGACTACCCACAGCTCATAGGGGTTGCTGACTTTGTTCTTCCAGTGGAACGTTATGTTTACGTCGCCATGGAGACCACAAAGCCAATGATGTTAGCCAAGCTGTTATACTCGCAGTTTTGAGCTAGCTTGCTGGCGGCAGTCTGCCATATCATTGCAAGGCAACGAACCAACTGGCAGTCGTTAACCACCAGCAGCAGTCAACATCCATAGGCTTCTGAAGAAACAGGTGGATAACCTCTGAACTCCTTATGACATCATTATCTGTGTGGTTTCCATGGAAACGGATCACTTCCATTCATTTTAATGGGCCAAAAATTTTGGAAAATGCAGAATATTTTAAAAAGTATGAGGGTTAGAAAATTGAATAACACACTGACAATTCTCCTGAACATGCAGAACATTTTACAATTTGAACCGTGAAAATCTGTGATAATTTGTTAGAGGAGTAGCGAGCCAAAAAACTTATAGTCGGAATTCTATATGTTGACACAGCATTTCAACATAATTTAAAGACTTTTCTCTCCAAAGAGAAGGCTGCAAGTGCCCATTATTCCTATTTCTACAGGAGTTTTCTTCCATAAATAACAGAATAAATCACGTCACACATTTTTACTGGTTCACTATAATGTGTCAGGCATTAAATCATCTCTCCCTCTAATTCTGTGCTATTTTTTATTCCAATGTGTCTCTAATCGCTCTGTAACGTCTACTTTCTGCTGCCCGATCCATCATCAAACAGTGATTAAATATGCTGTCACCGCAACGCTATGTGCAAAGCAAGAATTCATTACACTGTTGTCTTTCTGTCATTACACCCAAGACCCATGCATGGTTTCCCAGCATGCAACAGAGAGAGGCGTGGCCAGCTCCCTGTCATTACAGGGGATAAAGTGAACGCCGCCCTTCACACGCACGCTGCACACATACACCGAGTGTATGTGTCGCTCAACAATGAGATCATAGAATTTCATTCCAGCACCCCGTTTTAATCCAAGCGGCAATCTCTCCTCTCTCCTTATGACACCGACCTAATCTGATGGAGCAGACGACACGGCTGAAACAAGCAGGCGTGGAGTGTGGGGAGGAAGAGGAGTGGAGAGAAACTAAAGAGAAAGGAGAGGAAGAAAGGTCAGGGAGGATGGATGGATGGATGCTTCCAAAGAAGGGAGTCGTAAAACAAAAGTGTGACATGGGAGTCAATGATGGATCGGGAGGGAAGGAGATTGAAGGATGGAGTAAACAGAGGGATGGGAAAAGGCAGGAGGAGAAAGAGGAAAGAGTAGAGATGTTCATTGACTGAGAGGGTTTATTTTGAGGGTTTTAACAGGTTACAGAAGAGGGTGATGAAATGAAGCGAGAGGGTTTTATGGAAAAAACAATGAAAACCAGGATTTCATGAGAATTGCTTCAAGCTCGGTTTCCTGGAATAAGTTTCTATTCCTGTGAATTTATGGGAGGTTTCATGAGATTGTCAATAAGAAGATGGGCTGATTTGCCCGCCAGGTCGGGCAACATGTCAGCTCTCAGGATGGTGAATCACTGACTTTTGAACAACTCAATAATGAGTGATAAAACGTCAAAACCATACCATATTTCTAGATCCTGTGTGCTGTTCCTTTCACTGGAGGATAAAGGCAAAGTTAAAAAAATATATATTTACAAGAATAAAGTCATAAATTTACAAAAATAAAAGGCATAAATTTAAGAGAAAAAAAGTCATAACTGTACAAAAAAAGTTTACATTTACAAGAAAAAAATCATAAATTTATGACCATAAAGTCATAAATTTACAAGAAAAGAAGTTATAAATATACGGGGAAAAAGTCATAAATTTACGAGAATAAAGTCACAGTAGGAAATTCTTAATAAATAAAGTTTGTTAGCCTGGTTTCCATAAAGGTCTGGTGATAGTCGCTCATTAAAAGTTGATACCCCAAAGAGTATAAAGTCACAAATTTACAAGAAAAAGAAGTCATAAATATATGAGAATAAAGTTAAATTTACAAGAATAAAGTCATAAATTTATGAGAATATAGTCATAGATTAACCAGAATAAAGTCCGAATTTTCTGAGGTTAAATTCATAAATTGATTTAAATGATGTTAAGAAATAAACTTTATTTTGAAAGGTTGTTTTATAGGAGCGTCCATCCAGTTCCAGCTTTGACAAACAGCCTTCTTAATATCTCTGCCAGTAGTTTGTTGGAGAACCTGGAGCTTTCTGATGAAGGCAGCTGAAACTTGTAGCACCGTAGGCTACCACACTACGACGGAGGATCAGGGCCAAGTTCAAACCTAAACTAAAGAAGAACTTCACAAGATGCTCCGTGTTCTTCATTTTTGATGGATTATTCCACTTAATTTAGCAGATTATTCCTGTAACATTACTATTTTTTATCATCCTCCGTCGTAGTTCCTCCATATGCTATCCTGTAGACTTTTCACCCTGCCCATGAGATCCCAGCTTTTAGATGCAAACCTTCTCTAATGCTCCCCCAAAAGCTGTCAAGTTCCTATCTATCAGGCTCACCTGCATCTACCTGGCATCACAAACACTTTCTGTGACGCATGAAAACCTTTTCTTCATACCTCCCACTGTCAGCTGACTTCACATCCCTCCTCAATAACAGCTCTTTAAGAGACATTTTGGAGTCACGTGCATCAAAAACGTCAAACTGCTTAATTACACACATCCTCACTGAGCCTGTGTGTGTGTGTTTTAAAGCGGAGAGGAGAGCAGCAAAGCCAATAGTGCGTCTGCCAAACACACACAAGCAAGCAACAACATTTTGGTTTCCATTCAGGAAGTCATTACAGTGGTAGAAAGGAGCTGCATAACAACACACTGTCCCATGAGAACGTTTAGAAAAGCCTAATCCGAGCGTTCAAACAGCCACTGCCACTCATTTCTGACTGGGACCAGATTATACCCACAGTGTGATTACCAGGCTAAGAACCAATAATGGGTGATGACAAAAAAAGTGCTGAGGGCTTTGGGCAACGTTCCCAGTGCTGCTTGGAGTGAAGTGGGCAGCGCTTCCTGTGATGACAGGAAAAAAAAAAAGAGTCAGAGTAATGGAGGAAGTGTTCTGGGCAAGAGTGGAAGTCATAAATAAGAGCTTTTCTTGAGACTGTTGTTGCGTCTTTGTGTGCGTGGGTTGTACTTTTAAAGTGAATTTTGATTTCCTGACAGGACGAATGAGGAAACCTTGCCATAAAGGCTACATCAAGAAATGACGGGAAGGAGAGAGAGAGAGAGAGAGAGTGTTGAATGTATTTTCCTTCACGTCTTTTTTAGATTTAAGTTCAGCAATGAATAAACTTGTCATTACTGTTCAAACAGGTTCATTGGAAACAAGTGAGTGTTATGATTGGGTGTTAAAAGAGCATCCCCGAAAGGCTCAGTCGTTCACAAGCAAGATTGGGCGAGGCTCATTGCTTTGTGAACAACTGCGTGAGCAAATAGTCCAACAGTTAAAAGAACAATGTTTCTCAACGTACAACTGCAAAGAATTTATGTATTTCATCATCTGCAGTCCATAATATCATCAAAAGATTCAGAGAATCTGGGGAATGACATCATGACAGGATGAATGAGGAAAACTTGTCATAAGGGTGACATCAAGAAATAACAGGAAGAAGAGAGAGTGTTGAATTATTTTTCCTCCATGTCTCTTCACCCTGAGGTTCAGATTTAAAGGGGGATACACACATAACAATCGTCAGGCTGTTTTTGTCCCAGTTTTCCAACTCCCAATTATCTTGTCTTATCAGATCATCCTGTGCTCTGAGGTGTGCGAAGAGTGAATTTTTTCCGAAAAATCGTCTGCCAAACGGATCGGGGCTGGCTATCGTAAATATTAAACTTGTTCAATATTTACGACCAAAAATCTACATGTGTGTGGGGAATGCCAACGACTCCCGAGTCATGACTCTGTGAGTTGTTACGTGGAATGAAATGTAGCCAATCAGGAGGCGAGCTGACTGAGGAACAAGGAAGTAAACAAAATCAAGCATGTCTGACCTGACATGGAACATTTGTGAGGAAAGTCCGTGTCTCTTCACATTTAGAAAATCGTTGTGTGTACCCCCTTAAGTTTCACCAAAATGAATTAACTTATCGTCCCTCATGAAGCACTTCCAGCACAGTGTGTTAGCATCAAACAATGCAGCATCGTTTGACGGACAGCTTGTTAATCCAACTCTTATCCATCTGTTCAGTTAGCGTGCAAGGGAATAAAAAGATGAGACTCTGCAGCTAAGTGGCATATGTGTTATAAATCTGACATGCAGCCATAAGCATCAACATAAATGCTCTCCATATCTGCATTTAGTCACTCAAAGGTTGAGGCTTTACACATTAGCTCATCTGACATTTATGAAAGATCCCCAACTGTTTGAAAACACAACAGATTTACGCTGCAAATCCCCACTTAGCGAGGTTACACGTCTGGTCCACGCGCCCACTTATACATGGCACCCACATAAGGGAGGGAAAATGTGTGTGTGAGCTAAGTGAGATTATCATCACCAGCTTTCCTGAGCTTCTGCTTGAACAATAAGAGCGAATCAACCAGGCGAGCAGGAGTGACAGGGAAACAGCACCCTGCTGGTGCCTCATCGATACCTGCGAGCAGAGCCAGCACACAAACACTCGGCTGGTAATGTGTTATCGATGGATCGGCCATGTGGGTCAATGATGTGCTCAGATTTTTTGGCAACAGAGTGTGTTCTGTTCAGAGTTATTACAGCAGGAATAAACAATGTGGATTGTACATTAATCACAGCACAGGGCATGGATGTAGCTTTGCTGCTCGACGCCGCCTTTACATGAATTTTCCATCCAACAGGGGAAAGAAAAAGACGAGGAGCAGGACCAGACTTTGAGCACCTGCCAGTGAACTAATCGGCCTGTGACCGATTTGGCCCCAAGGCCCATCCAGCCTGACCCGAGCGATCCCCGCTCAAACATCCCGCAGTGCAGCAGGTCACAGAGGTGGACAGACAGAAGATTAGAATCAAAGACGAAGCACTTAAAAATGACACACACACACTTCTCTGATGGTGAACAAAGAAGCTGAAGGGTCTTCTTTCAGGCACATAAAAGAGAATCAAAAGAGTCAAAGGGAGTGACTGGATTTCATCACATTCAATCAAATTCAAAGAGAGGTGTTTCTATCACCGCAGGGACAGGGATGTTTTTTTTCATGTGGACGTCCTGTCACAATAAAAATGAGTAAAAATGGGACACTGGAGGACATGGATGCACCTTCACGAAGCAAATGTCTACAACCCCAACTGTAAAATTTCAGTTGAATACACAACAAAGAAAAGATATTTATCCTTCAAACTGATAAACTTTATTGTTTTTTGCAAATTTTTGCTCATTTTTTGTTGACAGGGTCAACAACAGACTGGGAAAGTTGAGGAATGCTCCAAAAACACCTGTTTGGAACATTCCACAGGTGAACAGGTTCATTGGAAACAGGCGAGTGTCATGATTGGGTATAAAAGGAGCATCCCTGAAAGGCTCAGTCGTTCACAAGCAAGGATGGGGCGAGGTTCACCACTTTGTGAACAACTGCGTGAACAAATAGTCCAACAGGTTAACAACACCCAGAAACACCGCCAGCTTCTCTGGACCCAAGCTCATCTGAGATGGACTGACACAAAGTGGAAAAGTGTGCTGTGGTCTGATGAGTCCACATTTCAAACTGTTTTTGTAAATCATGGACGTGGTGTCCTCCAGGCCAAAGAGGAAAAGGACAATCTGGATTGTTCTCAGGTCAAAGTCTCAAAGCCAGCATCTGTGATGGTATGGGGGTGTGTTAGTGCCCATGGCATGGCTAACTTGACCATCTGTGAAGGCTCCATTAATGCTGAAAGGTACATACAGGTTTTGGAGCAACATATGCTGCCATCCAAGCCACGTCTTTTTCAGGGACGTCCCTGCTTATTTCAGCAAGACAATGACAAGACACATTCTGCACCTGTTACAACAGCGTGGCTCTGTAGTAAAAGAGTGCAGGTACTAGAATGGCCTGCCTGCAGTCCAGACCTGTCTCCCATTGAAAATGTATGGAGCATTATGAAGGGCAAAATACAACAACAGAGACCCCGGACTGTTGATCAACTGAAGTTGTTCATCAATCAAGAATGGTAAAGAATTCCACCTCCAAAGCTTCAACAATTAGTGTCCTCAGTTCACAAACACTTATTGAGTGTTGTTCAAAGGAAAGGTGATGGAACACAGTGGAAACATGAGCCTGAACCAGCTTTTTAGTAACGTGTTGCAGGCATCAAATTCAAAATGAGTGACTATTTGCAAAAAAACAATAAAGTTTATCAGTTAGAACAATAAATATCTTGTCGTTGTAGTGTATTCAGTTGAATATAGGTTAAACAGGATTTGAAAATACTGTATTCTGTTTGTATTTACGTTTTAAACAAAGTCCCAACTTCACTGGAATTGGGGTTGTATAATAATGTGTGTCACTCTCTCAGAAGCTGCTGAGTCAACATCCCAATATTTGGAATATCAGTGGTTTGAAAAACCAAGAACAGCAGGTGGAGAGATTGAAAAAAAAGAAAAAGAAAATCAGTCCACACTCCACTCGTCTGTCTGTCTGTCTGTCTGACTGACTGACACGGCAGAAGCCGAGTCTGAAACTGAATCAAATTTCATTTGTCTGCTTTCTGGGCCACATGTTTCCTGGCCAATGACCTCTCACCCCGTTGCTGTAATCCTTCGACAATGATGCTGTGATCTGGCGCTGCCTCAATCTCGCAGTGCAACGCTGACCAACAGCTGCATGGGATTTTTTTTTCTTCTTCTTCTTTAGATAGAAAGAGAAAAAGAAGACAGGGAGCAGATTCAATTCACACAACACTCTTTGTTGCCTCTCTGTGTCTCTCTGATCTCTCTGTGTCAGTGTAACGTCTGTCGAAAAAGTAAATTTGCCAAGTTAATTATTATCCCAGTCTGTTAATCACTCCATCCTGCTGTGGAAGAGACACACACCTGAAGCTCCATACTGCATACAGAATACTTAATATCTATACAATACTGGGACCACACACGGGCCACACTATCAGCTATCTGACCCCGCCTTCTCCTCAATCCATGATGTAATCTTTAAGTGTGTTCAGTAATTACAAGGTCGCGCTGCTTAGAGCCACCTCAGGCTTACGTAACGGACAGCTCACGTGCGATCACTTCTGTGTGCAAGATTACAATATGGCTGCTTTAAAGCCTGCAGCAAGACAGCCGGGTATTAAATCCATCAGCGGTGATGATAGTGAAGATACGGCGAAGAAAGGAAGAGGTTATGAGGCTGGAGTCGCACGGCAACAGAGAAAATCAGACGAAATGCATGCACAAAATGAGCAATGGGAGCTAGTTGTTGTACAGTTTTTATTCCTGCTTGATTTCATCGTTTCAAACTTTAAAGCCACTCAAACTGCGTCCACACAGTCCCAGAATAAACATCCAGCTTTACATAACAATCAAGGTGACAAAAACAAATGGCAAAGCAGCAACTTCGGGAGGTTTTAACAGATTCTTAAAAAACTGCACTGCAAAAAAAAAACAAAAACAAAAAAAGAAAGAAACAAAATCGAAGTGTTTTTGTCTTGTTTTATGTTTTAAAAAAGTCTTTTTAGACTTAATATGAGCCACAAACACCGGACAAGTCCAGAAATATGTCTAATTTCAAGATATTAAAAGATAAAAATGAGGTTTGGATTGCTTGTCAGAAGTGAAAACATCTGCCAGTGGGGTAAAAGTTTTAAAGTTTCTTGTATTAAGACATTATTCTATACTTGACAAGCAAAGTTTTTTGCAGAATTTTGCTAAAACCTCAGTTCAAACCTCAGTTTTGTCTCTTAATATCCTGAAATAAAACATGTTTCTGGACTTGACGAGATAAGACAATTCTAACTAAACATCAGGGCCCTACCGATATATCAGCTAGCTGATTTAATCGGGCGATTAAAAATAATTATAATCGGCAGGAGTTTTGCAGATAATCGGCTGATTATTGCCCTTTTTTTACTGGAAAATTTCTCTCTGTTTTAAAGTTAAACACTCAAGGACAAAATTTTGTAAAACAGTAAAATGTTTTTCCTGTAATTCCTATCTTTGTTTTTGTCAGCATTAAGGGACCGAAAAAGACGTTATCCTGTTCATTATATATATGTTTAAATGAATCGGCCGATTAATCGGTTATCAGATTTTTTTTTCTGCCTAAAATCGGAATCAGCATCGACCTCATAAAAATAACACTAAAACATTTGCTAAGATTTCAGTTTTTTGCATTGTCGTTGTCAAAGTGCCTTTAAGGACAAATTCTGCAGGGACAGAGCCCAGCACAGGCTCCAACACTCAGCATCAGACTCTATGTAAACACTCCAAGAAGTTTAATCAACAAAACCGTCACCAAAGAGGCTTTCAAAAAACAAGAAGTCAGCGTCCGACTCCTCCATACCAAGCACAGCGTGTAAACAACAAGAGGCCCAACAAGAGGGGAACTTACTGGAAAGCAGTTAACATCCCCAGTTCGTCATCGTCGTCGCACGGCTCCATGCGTCAGCCGCACCCGCACAGATGAAGGAGCGAATGGGTGGAGAGAGAGAGAGAGAGAAAGAGAGAGAGAGAGGGGGACGGATGCCCCCGGCTCCACCGTTGGAGGAAGAGCTCCTGTCCCGCTCCCCTCAGTCCAACTCCTCCGCTAAAAAATCCACCTCTGGATGTCTTCAGAAAAATCCCCAAACTCAATTTTCTGTGTGTATGTGTGTGTGTGTATGTGTGTGTGTGTGTGTGTGTGTGTGTGTGTGTGTGTGTGTGTGTGCATATGTGTCTGCCTGAGCGTGCTCCTGTTTTCTTTTTTTTTTTTTTATTCCTAGCTTGGTGCCAAATGTTCCAGCTTAGCACTGCTGTGCAGCACCACTGGTGATGGATTTAGCTGGGGCATCTGGGCCAGCAGGGATAAACTCCATTCACTTACACACATAACACACACACACATACACACACACACACATGTATGGATGCAGAGTATCATGTGGTGTGAGATTGCAGGGGACAATGCTGGGAAAACCTCCCCCTGCACGGCATCATGTGCACACACACACACGCACACACACTTACTAACAGTGCTGTCGGATCAATGCACAGAACGAACAGATGTGTGCCAACTTGTGAGCACACACATCAGCTGCAAGTGTGTGTAACCACACACACACATGCACACAACAGGCTGTGTTTGGCGTAAAGGAGACTTCTCATTTTTTCCCACGTGTGCAACTGCATGAAAA
This sequence comes from Labroides dimidiatus, assembly GCA_030710495.1. Classification (NCBI taxonomy): domain Eukaryota; kingdom Metazoa; phylum Chordata; class Actinopteri; order Labriformes; family Labridae; genus Labroides; species Labroides dimidiatus. Next base: position 7,236,732 of record CM061166.1, read on the forward strand.
TCATTGGTGCGGTTAACAACTGCGTGAGCAAAATAGTCCAACGGTGATTCTCTCCAGGCGGGACCACATAGAGGTCAGCTGTGCCTGTGGTCATGCAGCAGGCAGCATGAGATTAACACAACAATAATGTACACACACACACACGCACAAAAAAAAAAAGAAAGAAGAGGACACAACATAATAGCGCAGCCGTCCTTGCTGACTCAGGAGATAAACAAGGCCCCGGTCACATAAAATCTGATTGTTCTGAGTGGGAAAGAAAATTTATTCACACACCAGCAAATAATCCCTCCTGTTCAGTTCATTGAGGAGAGAAATGAGCACAAAGTAAATGAAATCACTCCGACTCGCCGTGAAAAGCAACAACGGATAGTGAAAGTAGGAGGGACGTCTCTGGTAATCTGCGCTCCCCGGGTATTCACATGTGGACAAATAAGAATTCAAGGGGAAAGGCTTGAGCCGACTCATGGGGCAAAAAAGAAGTAAACAGGAATCACGGCCGTGGAAATTCTGCTGCGTTTTTTATCCTATTTGCTCAGTGGGTCATTATGTAAGCTGTATTCCCCAACGCTGAGGTGGAAGTCAGCGTCAGCATGGAGAGAGAGAAAAAAAAAAACTGTGTCACGTATTGAGACTTGAAAGAAATGAAGGGAGAGAAAAACACTCCTCAGCAATATTTCATTCATATTCCACACAATGCTGCGTCAGCTCGCTACAAATCTGCGCCTGCAAACAGTGTGTGTTCCAGTTTGGACGTTTCTGAGTGATGTCAGGGAATAAAAGAGGGTACAGGAGGCAGGGCTAGAAATCACCGTTCAGCCTATTTGGAAGTCCAAATTCAATAAAAACAACCTGATAGCAAGCTCTCGAGTGATACACAGCGCGGTACAATCTCACACTTTATAACACGGAGCTGCCGGGGCTGAAAAGTGCTGCCGATCTGATTACCCATCAGATTTACGTCTGAATACTCTCCTGTCCTCTGCTGACACCCTTCGTGGGTGGCTACGCTGTTCTTTTGACAGCTGGAAGATTGCTCTATCAGGACGTCTGTGTTTCAGAGCGCTAATGGATGTTCGCCGTGCGTTTATGAAGACAAATTACAGTCAAAGGAAGTCACAGTGAGACGACAAGTGATGATGGATTTGTAGAATAAGACCCCCTTTACACTTTGCCACCACAACCTGCTCACTATTAGGGCTGCAAGATATCGGGAAAAAATGACATTTGTTCCCTACGATGTGTGTCGTGATAATTTTCAAAGTTTTCCCCATGAACGTTATTTGCAAAGAGTCTTAATCACGTTGATATCAGTTAATTTTTTGGTTATGATCGATACAAACAAAGTGAGAGCAATTTTGCCCCATTGAATAATATTTTTCCAGAGACATTTCCAGAACTAGCGCGATGCATTTAGTGAAGATGGTCCATCCTGGAAGAGGAAAAGGGCGACTTCTGCTCGACCACTCATGCTGCACTTAAGTAAAGTGATTGGACGTAGACAGGATACACAAACTTAATCGAAAGGCTCAAATATATTATGTGTATATGTGTTCAGGTAGCTGGAACTACCTCTTCTTTTCTGGATGTTACCAAAGGGATGCCCCATGGATCAGTGCTTGGACCCCTTTTATTTTCAGTCTATATAGACAACCTCTGTAATACCTTGACAAATTCAACGTATCATTTCTATGCAGACGACATCTTGCTGTTCAACCTCACTCACTCAGGTTTTACAAGCTACTTTTAATGTAACCCACTCTGGTTTATATGAATTGGTTTTAAACACAGATAAAACCCGGCTCACGGTTTTCCTCATACAAAGGAGCTACCACAGAACATCACAAATATTTTTACATCTAGAGGTAAACAAATAAATGTTTCAGTTTTTGAGTACTTGGGTTTTATCCTGGATCAAGAGCTTCCTTTTAAAGCTCATAAAGCTCATATCACCCTTGTAAAGAAATCCTGGTCTCAATGGGTTTTTATCTGGTTAAATGAAGATTCATAATAATGGATTTTTCCTTCACATCGTGACTATCGCCCATGTGCACATCGTGATGGCGGTGCTGAAACGATGTATCGTGCAGCCCTTCTCACTATGCATACATGCTCACTACACGTCTACATCTGCTACCTCTGAGAGGCCACCTGGTACTGGTTCTTAGCCAAGGAGCTATCCATAGCAGCGTCCACGGGGAGGTGACTGTATTCTCATATGCCAGTGACCCCCGTGTGACTGGATTTATAAATAGCATGATGTAAAAACGAGGTCAGATTGAAATATCTGCTGATACGGCGTGCTGGGAATATCAGATATCAACCGGCAAGCATTTTGCAATAAAACTGAAGACTTCTACTGCACTAGAGTGAAATGTAAATAATAAATAATTTTTTTCTGCAGAAAATAGTCAAAGTTCAGGTTTAAAATAACTTCATGACAGAGTGATGAATGTAGGACAGAGTGGAAGCATGTAAATGTGCCAATAAGCTTCGAAACGTCCCTAAAACACACACAAGCGGGTGTGTTTATGTGCTTCATGTGCATGTCATGCTGGGAAAAAGACTCCTGGACTAATGACCAGACCTCTGCAGCGTCCATCTGGAGGCTCTGAGGACTTTATGTAAGCACGTTTGTTTACTGGGAAAAGCAAGAGCAAGAAGTAAAAGTAGTTTGCTGTTTCATTCCCTGATGACTACAAGCTTGATTTTATATAATTTAATCTGGATTGAAGGGAAACTCAAGAAAGGTGGAGGAGGAGGACTAGAAGGTGATGGATTTTGGATTTATGGTGTAGAGACAAAGCAGTAAAAGTCAAAGTCACATGAAAGCAGAATTGGCTGTCATCAACCCTCATATTCAGTATCAGTCACGGCTAAAAGAGTCTCATCCAGTGATGAGGCAGACGGCTCCCTCCCACAGAGCCAAAGGTCCTGTCGGTTTCATTAGAAAGAAAATGGAGACTTATCCTCCCTTTAATTGCACTTTCTACTCCAAAGTCATAAAACACGGTGCACAGACCGGCCCAGCCACCTGCTAAACGGAGCAGAAAGTCTTTGCTTCACTTTGACAGATGTTTTTCTTTTGTCGTTCATTCCGGCCGTACAGTCGCGTGTTTAGCCGTACGTCTCCTCCTTCTCCCTCACATATAATTACAGCGTAAAGGTCAAGAAACTCTTTTGGAACATCACAGAATGTTTTCGTTTGAAGTCCGCACACAACAAACTCACAAATGCATCTGTTTGTCCAATGAGGGCGACATTAAAGGTCAGAGTCAAAAAAACTCAGGCTCTCTGTCTCATTACTTCCAGAGCCTTTTGTTTGGCTGCTGGGCTGCTGTCAGAGCAACCTTTCCCGTACCTGGTGGGAATGTGATTTCAGTGCACTAAGGCCTGCTTCATAATTGTATTAAACGTGACGAAATCATAAAAGCCACACTCTTACTTCTCCACTGGTGTAATGATGTAACTGTAGACTAATTTAAAAAGGGTTCAACGACCTTAAAGGGGCAGCACACAATTCCAGTCAGTTAAATGCTCCAGCAAATGCTGGATGTTGAAATGCTGAGCCCTAACCCTAACTGTAGTGGTCCTATTTATAACCTCCACACCTCTTATGACATCATCAGCTGTATGGTTTCCATGGTGATGGAGGTAAACTCTTGTGTTGCACGCCAAGTTTGAACCTCTATTCGGAACCCTAACCCCTTATGACATCATCAGCTGTGTGGTTTCCATGTTAGCGTATTATTTCCATTCGTTTCAATGAGCCAAAAATATGTAAATAATGCTGAATATTTTAGAAAGTATAAGAGTTAGAAATGTGAAAAGTAAACTCACACTTCTCCTGAACGTGCTGAACGTTTTTAAATTTGAACAATAAAAAACAGATGAAAATTTGAAGGCTGTGAAAAGTGCTAAAAAATAATAACGGAATAATAAGAAGAAGAGTTTCAACGTAATCGTTAGAAATGTGAGCGTCATGTCAGCATATGCATCCACAATTAACACTTTACGAAAGCTACGAACACAAACGCTTGGCTTTAAATTTAATTTTCACCAAGAGCTGATATTAAGTCAGACGAAAATCTTTAAATCCAGTCTCATTTTCACCTTCAGACCTGACTTAGTCTCTAGCATCCCTCAAGGGAAATTTGTGGCTGTAAAGCTGCTAATAGGCTCGCTGTGCTCACCAGCTAGTTGCCAAATTGCTTTGCCCTGTTGGATCTTGCCGGGTAGTGAAAGTGTAAAGTGGGTTTTGAACATTCTTTGTGGCAGAGAACTTCAAACAACACCAAAGAGTGCTGTGAGGCTTAATACGAGTCACCACAGCAAAGAAAAGTAGAATCCACAAGAACCACACCGTTCGCTGACTCCAAATCTGCTCAACATTTCCGTCAAAGCCACAGAGCTTGAAGAAGAAGAAGAAGAAGAAGAAACGGTGAGATAAGTGGGAGGGCTCTGATCGGAGCGCCTCCGCCCGACTGTGAAAATGTCTTTGTCGTCTCACACTGTGCTCGCCTGAAGAGAGAGAAACAACTTTCTCAGAAATCCTGAGGAAAAACCCACAAGTCACAGCGGCTGGTTAGAGCGAACGAGGTACAGAGGAGTGCAGAGGAACACTTCACTTCCTCTCCTACAAATCTGCATCTCGTCTTACCTCATGACTCACTTCGCCATGATGCTGCATCAACGCCCGACTGTATTCCTCAGGTCGCCGCCAGAAGAGCGGCGACTTCTGCTGTAACCAAAAACCCAGCTGCTGCGATAAAACTGTACGTTTTGAAGGGCTGGAATAAAAAAATAAAAAAAACCAGGATGAAAAAAATGTTGTGAGGCAGATACCAGCGAGAGAAGCTGGAGGAGTGATGGGATCAGGTGATTCAGCAGTACACAGAAAGTCGGTCAATCTCTTTATCTGCTTTTTCCCTTCTTTCTTTATATCTGTGGCTCTCCCTCTGCGCTATGATCCTCTCCAATCTCTTTTTTCCTCATGTCTGAGATTTGATTTCATTTATAAAAAAAAAACCTCTTGAACAGACACAGAATGAAGCTAAACAAATGCTAATTAGAAATATCAAATTAAGATGTTTATCATTTCTCTCACATGAGGCTTCCTGTCTTCTCCCAGATGGTCCAGTCAGAGCTAAGCTTCCCTAAACACACCAGCCAATAGGATTTAAGCGCGCTGACCGCTGTAACCTTTTTAGACTTTAAATACAGCGCAAGAACATTAACTGTTTCCCCGGCATATTACCGAGTCACCGGTCAGCATGAGACGGAGATAAATCAAAACAGTCCTCGATCAAAGATGAATCCGCGTAAAGTTGTGAAGAATCAAAGAGGAGATTCAGGGATGTGAAGAGAGAACGAAAGAAAACGCTTGATGAACAGCACAGAGACTGATCCTCCTCAGGATACAAGCAGGGGAGGTGATTTATGGTGCCCTTCGAAACTAATGCAGGCCCCGTTTTATCCGCTCTCGCAGCCCTGCGACTGGGAATCAGAGTCCCATTACAGAAGCACTCATGATTAGAACCAGATGAAACAGATAATCGTCGCCTGCGCTGTGCGCTGAAAGCTAAGTGTCAGAGAGAGCAGCAGCATCCCCTTCTACAACAGGAATCTTTCATCCTTGCCTCTTTTGTCCTCTGGAGAGAGGTTAGACTTCTTCTCTTGCAGCTACACTCTGAACCCCGAGAATATTTAATTCTGCTTTGAGTGCATGTTGATTTAAAGTTCTGCTGTTCTGGTCTAAATCCAAGTTTCTCACCAGATGAAAGTGTTGCTGTCACTTATTTTCACCCCGTCCCCGATGAGCGCTCTAGTTATCACAATCATGTACTCACTCATCATCCCCGAGAAAAGACGTCTCCCGCCACGCAAACCCCCTGGTCCGCACTTCAGAGGAGACCTTGATCGAAGCGGATGTTTTCGGGTGCTGGTTCTCAAACGGTTTCCAGCCGACAGGCGCCGTCAGAGGAGTCAAGATTTGGTCGGAGCTGACTGATGTGAGGTCAGTGCTCAGGTCAAATGAAGTCCAAGAGGAGTCGGAAGAAACAGATGGGCTACTGTCCACCTTTTCCTCCTGCAATCTATCTCCTCGCTTCATGGCGCAAGAGGAGACACGGAGATGGCGGGAGGCTGGGGGATAAAAAAACGCAGCCTGGAGATGAGTGAAAATGAAGAGGAATGGACGGGACTTGGATGAGGAAGGGTGAGCAGATGGATGCATGAAAGAACGTCTGCGGATCCTGAAAAAGACAGATGTCGAGCGAGCGAGCGCTTCTCTCTTTTGAGAGAGGACACAAAGACCAATCAGAGGAAACTGGAGACCTAAGGGATGCTGATATGGAAAAGGAAGCTGGACCTCAGGTGAAAGGTGCGGGGAGCAGCACTTATGAGGTGCTTGCTCACATCTCATTACATCCCAATTTCCTCCCTCAACAATCGAATCAAGCGGTAAGAGGATAGAGACGCTCTGAGTGCGTTTGTGGGAGGGGGAATCGATGGGAGAAGCGAGGTGAGGCCCAAACTGGTGGCTTCTGTGGCTACATGATAGCAGCAGGGAGGGAAGTGATGTCTTGGGTTGCAGTGGTGAGCGGTTCATTACAAGAAGGCTGGCTAGGTCCAAATGCAATTAGGGCTCACCGCAAAAACCCATTAGGACTGCGATAACAGTCGAGGTGAGCCAGATGAAGACCAGAGGGAAGACAATAAGAGAGCGCTTCAACTGTGCTTTGATTGAATTTAGTCAGCTCCAATTAGAGCGCGAGATCGAGGGTTCTCAACCGTTTGAGTTGTGACCCCCAATTATCGATGTGAATGGATAATGACGCTGTCTGTGGTGCTTAAATAAAAAACAGCACAGGTATACTGGAAAATGTACTTTGAGTTCTTCTTCTACTCCTTAAAATGGGGTACACACATGACCATTATCCCAACTTTCCTCCTTCCTGACCAAGGATGGCAAACACCCGATAATCTTCAGTTTTATCAGATTATCCTATCAGATTATCCTGTTGTCTGAGGTGTGTTAAGACAAAATTTGTCCTGATAAACGGCTGCCAAAAAGGTTTGAGCCGACAATCATAAATATTAAACTTGTTCAATACTTACCAATATTTGACCAAAAAACTTGTGTTGGGAAAGCTGACAACTCCTGAGTCATGACTCTGTGAATTGTGACGTGGAATGGAATGTGGCCAATCAGGAGGCAAGCTGACTCCGGAACGAGGGAGTAAACAAAAACAAACATGGCTTACCTGTCGCGGAAAGTTCCTGAGGAAAGTCTGTGTTCCTGCTCTTGATATCATTAAACAGAGCTGGGAAGGAGAGCTTGGTTGGACTGGAAAAGATCCGATACAGTGTAAACGGTGCTCTCCAGAACTTCCACAGTACTTGGGATGGTTCCATGAACTTTGTCAGGGACCTTGATGGTTTGCAGTTGGACTAATACATTTTCACAAAGCACTGGTATCCAGCAGTTAGTGTCAAATCCATGTGTCTATGGCACAGCACAACCCTACCTGGAATATTTTTCACCAGCTGCCACTGGTGTGAGGTTTGGACAAAATACTGGGCCTTGAAACATCTTTGTTTATTGGCAATCCCTCAGTGTTTCTGAGCGGAAGGGGAAGATGATGCATCCAGAGATGGACGACCAGAACACCAGTCCTATCCTGAAAGAGCTTCAACAACTGGTTTCGGGCCGACAACCTCCAGGAGGCACAGAGAGAAGCCAAAAGAAGAGAGGTACTGACTGCAGAGCAGCTGGACAATCTAACACTCAAGCTGTGGGAGAAGCTTTATATTTCACAGTCTGGTCAGTGTCCACAGATAATGCAGTCATAAGCATGCTGTTATCTCATCATAAGGTAGACAAATTGGGAATTAAAAAACTGCCTCATTATCTTTTTTTTTTATTTGAGAGTGAGATATGTGGAGCCATGAGTCAGTCAGCTTACAGAGATCAATCCATCTCCAGCAGGAAAACTACAAAGATCCTCCCTTTATTAAAACGCAGTTTAATCACAAGCATGTGAACACAAACTCAAGCTTGATACAGAGAGGTGTCACTTGATGGGATGGAGATCGCTTTGAACCAGATCAAACACAAAAAGAGGGACGACATGGACAAAGAGCAGACTCAATGTGTCAGCCTGCAGCAGCAGCAGCAGCAGCAGCGATTTCAGGCGCTGAAGTTTTAATCAGCTCCAGCAGGGACGTGGAAGGTTAAGGTGTCTGATAAAGCCTCCTGTTCACATTTAACTTTTAATAGAAGACAGCACTGTGAGGTGAGGTCAGTAACTCGGGAAAGGAGAAGGTGCAGGAGTCCAGAGGAAGACTCCAGTGTGAGCGCAGAGAATAGTCATGATGATGAGGAGCTTTATTTCAACTCAACAACAAAAAGGAAACATCAACATTCATCAGTAAGAGGCTACAACAGGCCTGATTACTCAATGATGCGACTGTGTTAGTGAAGAACAAGTCTTTATTTGTTAGTATCCGTCCACTGGAGTGGCCTTTTCAAGTATTTCAATGAGAAATTCAACAAACATGAACAAAACAGACCCCATGTTGTACGGAAGAGGATTAGGGCCATTACAAAAATAAATCCATCCAAAAAAAATTTTTTTTTTAGTTTTTATTATTATTGCTCTGAGAAAAAAAGTTTGAATTCTGAGATTAAAATCACAACTTTGAGTTCTGAATTTTTTCTCAGAAATGTGACTTTTTCTCAGAATGAGATTTTTAATCTCAGGATTATGAGAAAAAAGTCAAAACTCAGAGTTCTGACTTTAATTTCAGAATATTGGTTTTGATCTATAAATTCTGACTTTTTTTCCTCAAAATATTGACTTTTTCTCAGAATCATGAAAAAAAAAAGCAGAACTCAGAGTTCTTAATTTAATCTCAGAAACATGACTTTTTTTCTCAGAATTCTGACTTTTTCTCGGAATCATGAGAAAAAAAAGTCAAAACTCCGTTTTTCAGGCTTTAATTTTAGAACTTTGTCTTTGACCTAGAAATCCTGACTTTTTTTCTCAAAATTCTGACTTTAATCTCAGAATTATGAGAATAAAAATTCAGAACTCAGAATTCTGAAATTTTTCTCAGAATAATAATAATGGAAAAAAAATTTGGATGTCATTTTTCAGCGTCACTTATTCTCTTCCGTAATGTTGTCACCCTCAAATTGAAGCTTTTGTTTGTGATTGTCGAACAGTCCGATGCCTCTGAAGGTTCCCACAGAGAGCAGAAAAGACGTGTTTGATGGAGACACATGAGAGCAGAAAAAGCAACACAAAGAAAGAGATGAATTACATCTTTTTAGATCCCTGTGAGGACCATGAGCAAAAACGTTACAAAGGAGGAAAAGCAGGAGCTGGTAAATTAGAGAAAAGCTCTCCAAGCAAGTCCAAGATCAAGAGTCCTTCAGCTTTCTGAAAAACCAGGCCGCAGTTTTCTGAACTGGGTTTCTGATCGAGGGAAGAGTCTAACAGACTCTGACACGTGTAAGAATTTTACACAAGGAAACACTGCAAACAGAAGAGAGCCGTCAACGCGCCTCGGAGCAGAGATTTGAAGCTAAGCATGCTAAAGAGTCCCCACGCACAGCTTGATGAAAGGCCGGGGGCACGTTAGGAGAGCAGAAAACAACACAGCTCGTCTCCAGAGTGTTCGAGTCCCCACAAGCCCAGAGAAGCAACGCCCCGACGTCGTCCTCAGTAAATCGGTCTGGGCTGCTTCATGCTGTAGTGGGCCTCTGATGCCGACACGTACGCAGACTCGGGGAAAAAATCCTCGTGGAACTCTGCCAGAAACCTGAGAGAGAGAGGGGGGGGTGGTGATGCATGGGGTAGGGGGGAGAAGGGAGGTGGTGAGAGATGTGGGACAACTGGTTAACTCATGATGAGTGTCACAGCGAGGACAGAAGAGAAGGTCTCTGACCTCTGCTTCTTTCCTCGAGATCCCTGACAGATTCTGACTAGTCCTCGACCCGCCGCCCTCAAAGCCTCCCCCTCATGTCCGCCCCTGTATCACCACAATCACCCTGAGAAAGGCCGTGAGAGTGAGCGTCCTGCAGCCACGGAGCGAAAGAGTGAAAACCCCCGCCCTCCCCTCGCTCTCATCTAATCAGTAGCGGGGAAAACTAATCCGGAATCTTCTTAGTATCCGCTACTCGGCCAAATCCTCTAAATCTTGCCATCTCATCTTAGCTCCACCGGCCTTCCTAATCTCAATGCAAACAAATTATCCTCATCAGAGGAGAACTTAAGAGCGATTTGACCACCAATAACAAATAAGACAACTTAAGTGAGTGTAGAACGGGTCCAACGCGAGGAAGACTTCGCTGCGTCAAAGTTAGTCCACGCTCAAACCTGAGGGACTCAGAGAGTCCTCTCAGACGCTCTGAAGGTTTCTGAGCGTGTATGTATGGATAGGGTGCCACATTCACGGCCTCGCGCTAATCTTCATCGCCGTTAGATCAGTAATAACACAAGGCAAGCCGCTTTAGGCGTACACATTGTAAATCAAAACAACGTGTGCGTACACATGTGCACACACACACACACACGCGCACGCACGCCCTGCACTTAATCATAATCATTCTTGCGGAGAAAGGGAGAGCGAGAGATCAGCTGTGGACAAATCCCAGAATGCATTGCACTCGGGCCTCGGCGACATCAATCAGCTCCTTTTTTTCGCTCGGCGCAATCTGCCACGAGGCCGATGTCAGAGCGTCGATGCCGCTTCACAGCTTCACCTCGTCTGAGCTGCAGAGGCTGAAGGAGGAAGATCTGCACCCTGCAGATTGAAGCAGAGCTGCAGGAGTGGACACAAGACTGAAGGGGGGGGGGGGGCATGACATTTCTGACATGACTTTCACAGGCCTCCACTTCATTTATCTCCTTCTCTGCACTGACTGATGGATATCTGGGTAAGTACTCCGTCCCCCTCCAGGAGGAGTCAGCTCAGTGGTTGCTCCTCAGCACTCCTCGGTGGCAGCCGATGGTACTGCGTGTGTTTGATTAAGAGAATGAGAGGACCTAAATCCCCCAGGTTTGGGACCGGCTGAACTGAAGATCGCTCGGGAGGATTTAAAGATTAGACTCCCGCGCTTGTGTAACGCCCACTCATCTCCCTCCCTCGGACACATGCTCTTTCTCGCTCCCTTCTCTCTCGCCCCCCACAGGCGCTCATTTACTCACCTCTCCTTGACTCCTTCCTCTGCTTTATGAATCATTTCCTGATGATCATTGTGTTTTTAAAGCGACTGTTCTCCTCTAACCTTTAATCCTTTGCTTGATGCTGCTAAGCCGGCTGCCGCACACAGCTCCACACTGTGTGGTAAATATCAAATCAGACTTCAGGTACCTTTCTCCTTCTTGCAGCTCAGTCAGCGAGGTCGAGCCTTGTTAAATGAACCGTGCAGGTTATTAGCGACGCTCATTTTAAAGCTGAAGTGCTTCCTTCCTGGCATCCTGGTAATTGAATGCGGCACCTCGTCTTTTTAATGATTCACAAGCTACTTCAACAGAAGTCGTCGGGCTTCAATATCATGCCTGAGTGTCTCAGAGAAAGAGAGTGAAGCTACCTGAGGAAGAGCTCCAGGTGCTTGACCAGGGCTCGCAGGTTCCTCTCTGGGATCTGCATCTTTCCGAGGATCTCAGGAAGCTTGACTGCAAGAAGAGAAAAGACGATGAGCAGGGGAATAATCCCGAGTGCATTAGAGGGAGGGAAAGGACTGAAAACTGACCAAAGAGACGCAGGAGGTGCTGCGCTCCGTACAGGTAGGACGGCGGAGGAGGCTGGTCATGCAGAGGGTAGTTATCTGGAGTCAGCTTCCAACTCAGAACCTGATCCAAAGAGAGAAAAATGTTTAAAAGTGAAACTTTCTACCAAACTGATTCCTTGAACGTGATGTAAAAACTTCACCTCGTTCAGCTCGTTGTTCCTCCGGCTCTCCAGGCCGTAGAAAGGCCCGCTTCGCTCTTTGCTCGGCGTCAAAGGCAGCGGGGAGGAAGAGCCACTGTGCACTGGGGTTTCTGGGTGATAAAGAGGGAGAAACAGCATCCTCAGGTGAGTGGAGCGCTCAGAGGTAGCATGGCACCATCTAGTGGTGAAATCTGGTCTCTACGCGTTTCAGGAATCAGTCCCTCCAGATGTTTTTAGATGTTTTTTTTTTTTTGCAATGAAGATAAAATTGCAAAACAATCTTATTGTTTTTGAGTCACTCCCCACTCTCAGCCTGTTTCCTCATCTGTCTCAAATAAGTTGCTGTGATTGGACAAAATTCCAAGGTCGCCCAGAATTCTTGAGGATTAGTTGAATTTGCGTTAATTGTTGTGATCGCGACTTCCTAGAGGGAGGGTTTAATGCAGAATTAGTCTCATCTAGTCATGAAGTCACTGTACTTACTTCTGTCCAGGTTGAGGAAAAACTTGGGCTGCGATGACGTGTCAACCAATCGTCGTTTTAGCTGCGGTGACGCTGTCGCGCTGCCTCCACCTGCAAAAATGACACATTTTATTGAACGTTTTTTCTAGAACTGTTAAAACACTCAGAGCAGGATTCAGTCCCTCACCTCCACTGCTTCCTTCAGCAGGCCGCTCGCCTCCAGATGTGTTCCTTGTGGAGCGCCTCAGAGACTGAGACTGATACGAGATGCAGTCCATGTCAGGGTGGCGCCGGCGCTTCGGGGTGGGAGCTGGAGCGGTGGGTGTGGTGGTGGATATGTCGCTCAGTGCTGGCTGGCTGTCGGTGGATTGCGGGGTGGGGGGGTTGTGTCCCAGCGGGCTTGGGCTGCGCTCTCTTTGGGCACTTCAGACACAAAACAGGAGGCTTTAACTTGATGTTGACGCACAATGTTTGAGTGTCGATTTGAGCTGCAGAAACTCACCTGCTGGAGCAAGGAGAGCTTTCATTGATGGCCAGGAAGAGCCTGGAGGAGCTGACCTTCTTGAACTGAGCTTGCTCACAGGGGTAGAGGAGGATCATGGGTAAGGTGAAATCAAATGTGATCCTCAGGCCGTCGACCATCTCCTTACACAGCTCCTCGCTGCCAACAAAGGAGAAGCAGATGCATCAGATGCAGTTAGGTTTTTCTGCCCATCACTCCACTGAAACAGCATCATCACATTTTTGCCCAAAGTAAGAATAAGATATTAAAACACTCATTGATCTGATTAAGCGTGTTTGTTTGCTTCCACAGACCTCTTCTCTGGAGGGATCGGCTGAGGGCTGCTGCTCTGCGTGGTCGTCTGCTGACGTCTGTACCTCTCGTTGGCCATGAACGCTTTGTTGATGGCAAAATGCTTCACGTAGGATTCCAGGATGTGCACAACATTGGTCTGACAGGGAACCATCACCAGCTGAAGGCAGGAGAAGGAGTTTTAGTCAATCCAAGACGAGGGTTCAGCACTTTGCTCCAGCTGCATTTACCTTCTTCCTCTTGTTGATGTAGAAGCAGTCATCCTCCAGTTTCTTCTTCAGAACATCCGGGATGCTGATGTCGACGTGGACAATCTTCTCTTCGCTTTCCCTTTTGACGCTAACGTCCGGCTCAACCCTCTGAAACGAATCAATCAGCTGCTTTTAGAAAGAAAAGGAAGACATCACGCGTGATGTGAGTTCTGTTCAGGCTCTGAATGAACTCGAGCCTCTCACCATTTTGTTGATGTCCTCTGAGAAGGTGCTTTCCCCGCTGTTTGAAGAGTCAGGGTCCGAGTCGTCCCCCTCGCTACTGTCTGAAGACGAGATCAAACCTGGGCACCATGAATAAAAGAGACGTTAATATGAGTGTCGACAGACACAGGGAGGGAAATAATAAACGCTTCTCACATGGGTCATCACTGTCGTCCTCCTTTGGGAGAGTCTTCAAAGAAGATTTAGTACCAGACTGACGCCGCCGCCGCTTCGCCCATCCCTTTTTCTTCCTGCAAAGCAAAAAAAAAAAAACACTCATCAAAGATCCTACCAAGACACGCTACAGTACAGACAGGGATAAAAGTGCATTGGATTTGTAGTTTCAGGTTGTACAGCTAATGAAAGCATCGTACCCCCTCAGCTTACTGGACACAGATCAGATATCGAGCAGTGAAAGCTACGGATAATAACAAGGACAAAAACGTGGAGAGAGTGTGGAATACATGGAGCTGTACCTGGATGCAAAGTCAGAGGTGTGTCATGGTTTGACTGTGATGTGCATGGCTCCACAAAAACAGATTATTCAAAGGAAAGTGGCTCCTCGTGACAAAAAGCAGCATCAAGTGTTGCGAAACGATCTGATTTCACTCTGGTATGTGCTTCTATGTCTAACCCCCTCCAAAAATGAGTGGATGAATCAACATAACAGAGACTTACATGCGACCTAGAGCTTTGCGAGCCAGTTTATGTTGCAATCTACGGTTTTCTTCAGTGTCCCTTAGGACATGATCTTCTGCAGCCCAACGATCCCAGCTACCCGAAAACACAAACACGTGAAAAAATAAAAATCCACACTCACATGGGTGGACTATGGAAGAGGATTAAAACCACTGGGGGAAAAAAAACTACATCCAATAATTTTTTTTATTATTATTATTCTGAGAGAAAGTCAGAATTCTGAGCTCAGAGTCAGAATTTGGAGAAAAAAAGTCAAAACTCAGAATTCTGACTTTTTTTTCCTCCAAATAATAATAATAATAATTTTTTAAAAATTATTGGACATTATTAATTTTCTTTCTCAGTGGCCCTAATCCTCTTCCGTAGTGGACAACAGTGTTTTGTAGTTATTACAGGTGAATGAACATGAGATTTTGCGATGATACACAGTGCGATGAGTATGATGCAGCTTTGTGGTCAGACAGGTGATGTTACCTCCTGTTCCAACCGTTGAAGTGAATCAGGTACTTTGGGACTCTTCTTCCATGTTCATCTGATCCGATTATAACATCAAGGACCTGGAATTTAAGCACAAAACAGACATGTACGGATGACACATTAATACAGGAAGTCTCTTTTGAATGCAATGCTTATCCTCATATAGTGCATGCTGAAGCACATTAAACTATAGAAACTGGAGCATATTTTTCCTGAAACAATTATTTTCTTTTTGACTCAAATTCACAATCACAATGTCGTCAGGCTCCAGCAAACACATTAGCCTGGCAGGGAAAGCATCCATATTAAGCTCGTGACATCATACTTCAAGTTAGCGAACATTGCTGCTGAATTGATGAAAACTTGTATGATAAACTGTATTTTTTTTTTACCCCAAGTATATAAAAAGAAATGAAAACGTGCAGTCACACAAAATTTTGTTGATGGCTTTTAGCTCACGGCGACAAGAATGGTCGAGTTGCTGTAAACAAAACATTTATTCCGACCCTAGAATGTGAGCTAGCAAACAAACAAGCTGAAAAAAAAGGCATTGCGTACTTTCAAAGTGTTCTGACGAATAATGCTACTTCACGAGATGTGGGTCGAAGGGTTCTGCTCGCGTACGCGCATGCGCGGAGCCTAAATCACAACATAAAACCTACGTGCCCCTTAATGACGTCTCTCCTTAAATTTGACATAAAAATTTGATAGCAGAATGACAAAATGCTTTCATTTTGTATGTTAAACAGTGTATTAGTTGTGCTACATTATTCTCATCTCACACATAATAGGGAAAAAAGATATAAGCTTACAAGAAGGTGTTGTTAAAGGAAGGTAGCATTATTTAACAGAACACCCGCAATAATGTTTCACTCAATCTTAATATGAATCTATCGTTAGGTGAAAAACATCAGCTTGTTCTTCTAAATGAGACAAAAGCACTAAAGTTACAGTTACCTTTACGGGTGCTAGCCATGCTAACAGTGGCTGTCTGGTTTGTTTACATAAATTATGGTTGACTTTAGCCACCCAACTGTGCTAGAATACATGTACTTGAACACCATAAAGTCTGGCATTTGTATGTTTGGCTCTAATACAATGATGTAGTCTCCTTTAAAATGCAAAAATGTCAACAGAAAACCATAATTCTCCGCAATGTGCAACCAGCTGTACCCGGAAAACGTGCAAAATAACAGCTAGCTTCATATAGGCAGCAGTGTTATTAGCAATTCTTCCGAGGCCTATTCATCCTTCTTTCATTCAGCCAACAGCCAACCAATGCTGTTTCTCTAGCAGCTGCACGTAAACACAGCTAAAACAGCACAAAGCTCACATTTACAGTTAACTGTACCTTAGCGTCATACAACACTTTAGCCTTGGTGGGATCGGGTTCAAAGCACAGAACTCTTTCTCCTTTGTGAAACTGGTATTTGATTCCCCGCGAATTCATTTGTTCATGGCGACGTGTGGGGGAAGAGGGGGCATCGATCTGGACCCGAGAAACTCCTTAACCCTTTCCTGGGCGGACACTTTTCCACCAAGGGGGGGATTCCACTAAAAACAGACAAGGCGAGGAGGATGGCGCTGTTGTGGGAGCAGGGGCGAAGATGCTGCGTTCACTGACTGCTGGGAAGAACGGAAACCTCTCTAAGAAATGTAGTGTAGTGAGTGGCTGGTTATTTACAAAACAAAGCGGTACAATTTAAATATATATCCATGATGTAATTGAGCCCTTTTTAACCAAAATGATCTTTTATGGCAATGAAATCAGCCCACAAGCTCAAACTGCACGTGTGTAATTCCTTTAAATGACCAGCAGATGTCAGCATTTGACCACAACAAAGACAACCTACTGCTCGATCTCGTGTCACAAAAATAGGTTTTCCAGAGGATCCGTAAAGAGACTTGTTGCAATACTTTACTGACTTATCAGTTCCACCTCGAAATTCATTGGAAAGCAGCCTGAGTCTGTTTAGGAATGCAATGACATAAATTAAGACACAAAAGCAACATCCACTTCCAGCCACTCTGTAGCTAAAAGGAGGCAAAGCATGTTGTCTCAGGAGAGCTCCTTCTCTTTGAGGCAAAATACAGGAAAAGAAAAGTCACCATGACTCAATAATCTCATTTTCCTATATTGGAACAGTATGGCAGTTCTTAAAAATGTACAGTGTTTTTTTCTTCTTTCAAGTGAATATGAAATCCTCTAACTACGGTGGCCCTGAGAGCTCACAGCACTTAAGAGAACACGTGCAAAAAGACAAAACACAAACAAATTAAGAAAAACATCATCAGTTTGAAAACGCATGTGCAGTGTTTAGAAAAATGTGCTAAAAAAAAATGTTGTTCCTGTGTATGCTGCGTTTCTTATTCTACCCACAGGAGGGCGCCACAATTCAATGGTTCCTCACAGGAGCTTTGAGTTTGCAGTGTTTTCTAAAATCTGTGAGTGTAATTTCTTAAATAAATCTGATGAACCTGTGACTTTGTGTCGACTGTTTTCTTATTAGTCAAAAAAATATGTTTCATTTCAAATCTAGGCCTGCAACATTGGATTCCTCCTGCCGCTGACCTCGTGACCTTTTCATCCAAATCACCCCAACAGGCCTGGACAATGAAACGTACCCTAACGCCTCCACAGGAAGCTTTGCCTCCACAGCTGGAGCTGAATCGAGCCTCATTTTGATTTAAAATGCTTTCAGGCCCCGCTCACTCTACTATTGTATACCAAATATGGACAGTGTGTATGTAACGTTGAACGTGACTGGCTCAAGTGTTGATTTACACCTGTCCCCTGACCCTGACCGCGTCTGATGTATTTTGACAGTCATGTCAAATGATGGCTGTTTTGCATTAGGTGTTTTCCATGCTCACATGTTAGAAACCTGAGTCCTGTAGGGCTCTGATTGTCTTTAATGTATGATGAAACACTCACAGGCAGCTGCTTCATGTGACTCCAGTATGGGAACACGTCTGTATGATATCTTATAAACGCTGAACTATTGTTCCATTTCACTGTTGTCTTTGGCTTCTTTCCCAGGAGTAGCATGGGCACAGTTCACGGCAATAACGCTCCACATATTCTCCTCTAATTCAAAACACAATGTTTTCTTTCCATAATTCCTGCTTCTGTGCTTTCACCCAGCGCGCTCTTTCCCTCCGCGCAGACTGTTTTTAGAAGGGTCAGATTTATCTCAGCTGTTATCAGTGTCGTGTCATGCTGTGTGTGTGTGTGTGTGTGAGCGTGTCATGCGGCGCAGCTTCATAAGCTCCTTTATCAGCCGTCCGGCACCCTCCTCTCCAGACCCCTGCTGTCCCTTTTCATTTTTCCCATACTTTCACACACACGGGGCCACACATGCTCCTGCCCTCTCTCTCTCTCTTACACTCTCTTACTCTCTCACACTCTCGCAGCCTCCTCGACAGTCATGATCGAGCTTCTCTAAAAGCATCTGTGTCAACAAGTGTCTGGAATATAGCCACAGGTGTATAAAGAAAGGAATCGGCTATTAATCCTGCAGTCCACTTATTGTTTGGCTAATAATAGCGCTCAGCAGGCTTCACTGATAGGCCTATTATTATTCCCAGACAGCCAGCTGGATTAATGACAGACACGGATTAATAAAGCTCTTTCCATCCCTGTCTGAACCACGTCTGAGGGCTTGACCTTCTGCTTATCTAATTGTGTCTAATTTCATGAAAATGTGGCTAAAAGGTGCTTTTTTGGAGAGAATTTGGCACCTGAGAGGGAAAATATGAAGCTCATAACTCAACATTTTTACAACAAAGGTGCCTGAAAAGTGAAAAAACTGAACTGAATGAAAAATATTTTGACCTATAATTGGTTAATAAGGAGCTTTTGTTGTTCAGATGCTGATTTGAGAGTCTTCTGAACCCCCTCCCACACCCTCAGCCTCACTCCACTCTGCTCTGGGAATGCCCATTGCGCAGAGGAGAGCAAGAGGCGCGCTCCTTCTCAGCTTTGCGCAGCGTCTGCAGCCAAATGCAGCCGCCTCTCCCCCCAAACACCTTCCGTCTGATGAGGACACCCTGACTTCGTAACGCACAGCCGCGCCGGAGCTTTTGGAGAGACGCTGACGTGACACACGGACTCCGGCAGACATGTCCGCCGCTCAAGGACTCCTCAACAGCGTCTTCTCCTGCTCCTCTCCTGCCTCCAAAGCCATAACCAAACGGAGGCTCCGCCAGACCCGGAGCCTGGACCCTGCTATCATAAGACACTGCGGCACCAGCAGCGAAGGAGTGATCGGCGCATCGTTGGCGACAGACGCAGGTGCGTCTTCAGCAGCGAAAGCGTCTTTACGCACCAAGATCCCGACACTCAAAGAGCCCATATCACCTTCCATCTCCTCGCCTTCCATTCCTTTGGATGTGTCTCCATCCTCCAACTTTCACTTTGACTATGATTTCGGGAAACGCGCGAAAAGGAATACCGCGGGGGATTTACCGTTTCTGGCGCGGGGATCAGGAGCGGCGCAGTCGGGGAGCACCGGCGCGCTGTTCTCACCGCGGAGGTGGCTCCAGAGGAAAGCGCAGCCGTCCATCTCGCAGGCTTACCTCGTGTGGAAGTTAGAGGTAATGTTTTTGAGCTCATTTTCAGCAGAAAGCTGCGACTAATGAAGATTTAACGACAGAGATTAACCGGAAAAAGCGCAAAATTTTAGCAAAGATGCAGAGAAGAGTGCAATTTATGATGCCAAATTGAAATTTAACGAATAAAAGATATTAAAATGAAAACATATCTTAAAGTAAGCATTTATACTCCTGGCCAAAGCAAAAAAAAAAGCCCAAAATAATCTTTAAAAACCACCAGCAGATCAAAAACTACCTCCTCTAGGAGCCATCACAAATTCTTCTTGAGCTGATTTCACAAAAATATGATCCAAACAATGTGGAAAAGCTGCAAAAAGAGTCTATCAGCCCGTGTTTATAACAGTGGAGTCTGTGTGTGTGTGTGTGTGTGTGTGACAGCTCTTTGGAACAATTAGAAAAAGCAATCAGCAGACTCCACACTCCATTTGTTTCCTCTGAAAAGAGAAATCAGCGCTCGCCAAGACGCACATCTGCTTAAAATCTCCTAAAGTTTAAACCTCTGACCCAGAAAGTTGTCTGTGTGTCCGTTCAGACGTCACAACTTGTTTGTTTGTGTGTGAGTGTGTGTGTGTGTGTGTGTGTGTGTGTGTGTGTGTGTGTGTGAGAGTGTGTGTGATGGTGCAGCCTAAGTGGGAGATTTACAGCTTTTGAAGTAGGGGGTTGTTGACCCTGCAGCGACCCTGTGGTGACATCCGCACCTGGAATCCATCCAGAATCAAACCAGTGCCCTCCAACTGGGGTGGATGTCTTGCCCAAGGGCACATGGGTAATTCACAGGAGGGAGGGGGGGGTGCTTCTAGGAAAGCTGAGGAGAAAGGAATGGAACCAATAATTCCAAGAAAACCGACTGTTCGGCCTTTTGTCTTCAAATTGAGTGTGAATTAAAGGAGGGCGGTGGATGAAATCATTATGAAAACATACTCAGGCTACTTATTTTTAGTGGGGGGGCTTTATAGGCTGCATACTTGGCATGGGTCCACATGCACGATGACTTCTCCTGCCTCCTCATTTACTTGTCTTTCTGTATGAGGTGTGTGTGTTTGCAGCAGCAGATGCGACACGCGGCCCCCGGACTGGGTTCTCACGATTGCGAGTGGTCACGGGGTCAAAGCCATGAAACCCTCGAACAGCTCTCCCATCATTTCCTCTCTCTCTCTCTCTCTCACTCACACTCGCAGATAGGCACGTCTCCTCTCCTCTCCTCTGAGATGTGCAGAAGCTGCCGAGTTTCCCACCGCTGTATGTTTTCCATGCCCCCCTTTAACACACACACACACACAAACACACACCTCCCTTCCCTCTGATACGAGTGTTTGAAAAATACAGAGCCATGATGCATTTAAGGTCTGATGAACTCACTCTAAAGTCTCCTTTTGGGGGACAAAAACTTGTGCTAGAGTGTCTACTCAGGTGGAAAAAAAGCCCACTAAAGTGTCCCTTTAAGAGGAAAATAACTTGCGCTAAAGTGACCTACTGGGAGACAAAAACTCAACACTAAAATACACTCTTGGGGGAGAAAAATGTGTGTAAAAGAACCCTCTTGTAAGGCAAGAACTTGTGCTAAAGTGTCTTCTTGGTTGTAAGAAACATGAGTGAAAGTGCTCTTAGGGAGGCAAGAACCGTCTCTGAGATGTGCAAAAGCTGCAGTTTCCCACCGCTGTATGTTTTCCATGCCCCCCTCTAACACACACACACACACACCTCTCCCTTCCCTCTGATACGGCCCACTGAGGATAACATGAGGCCATCGGTTTGGAGTCATTAACACAATCTGGACCGTGAAGTTACTACACCACAGAGTGTTTGTAAAAATACAGAGCCATGATGCATTCAAGGACTGCTGGGAGGTTTCACATTCTGTTCAGTGTGATGTAAAAAAGTGGCAAACTGACCGTAAGTCCAACTGAGCATCAGAGATCACATTTTATGGATGTGTGTGTTGCCGGGCAGAGACAAACCTCGGACAATTCTACTGCTTTAGCAGCGTGAAGCAACAATGAGGTGAAAAATACTCCTCAGAAATCACCCTCTGTGTTATTCCAGCAGGAGGGTCAGTGCATGGAAGCAGCTCCTCATGTGGAGTGATGACTCCAAAGACGGGCAGCGTTTTTCAACACGCGCTCTTGAGCAAGGGGGATTTTTACGGGAGTGTTGATGCACTGGAATTCGTAAGTTTAGCAAAACTTCCACGGACTCGGGCTCAGAGAGGAAACAGTGGGCTGCTAATTTAATCCTGGTTGTTTATGGGGCGCCACAATGTTGATACAAGGAGGTCTATTTATAGAGCATGATGCTCAAAGCGGAGAGACTTGAGAAGAAAATGATCCCAATGAAATCCTAAACCCCGAGAAACTAGAAGTGATACAACAAAGAGGAGAAAGACACGAAAGAGTGGGAATGTTGCCTTTAATGGTAACAAGAACCAAATTCTCCAAGAATCCACGAGGACAGCTTCTTGGCTCCCGGGTCGGGTATTTCTGTGCAATATTACCGTGATATATTTTATCTTCTGCGCAGTATGTAAAATATGTCATCACAAACATTCGTGTTGCAACTTTCTCATCCCGTGAAAATCATTTCTCAAGCAGCTGGCGTCGAGCTCCGTTCATCAGCGTTTTCTGACAGATTGCAGCCCGAGCTGTTGCACATGTTCGCCATTGCTTATCCTATGAACCATGGGAGCTAAAGGCTCTGACACAGGTCATCGCACGCCGCCAGGAGCCCACAGTTGAGTTTTCTTTCCAAGTTTTTAACAGAAGTGGTCCACATTAGAGTTTTAATAACAACAACACATGGCTGGAGTACGGTATGAACAGAGCTCGTTTCCTTATCTGAGCGTTGCATCTTATCAGCGGGTGGATTTTTGGCTTTGGATGAGAGGAGTTTTGGAGAGAGAGCCCTAAATCGTTTTATTTTGAAAGGTCTCTGATGTTAGAGCCATGTTTTTTTTTTTGTTTTACAAATTAAAAGTCATTATTTTCAAACTAAAGTGGGTAAATTTCAAAATATACCAGAAGTAAACCCATCTCTCAACCCAACGGATCCATGTCAAATCCACTGACACTGTATATGTGAAAGATCCCCAGTCTCAGCTTATTTTTAGACGTGCCCCCATGAAACACAGTCTTGAACTCATCATCCGAACAGCCATCCATTTCGCCTTTCCTCCCTGATCTCCTCCCCCGAGATCCCTCAAAGTGAGGAGGCTGCGTTGGAGGAACGAGACCTTGATGGTTTGACATCTTTGGAATCCTCGAGCCAAAATACACGCTTCAAACACATCCGCGCTCCGCCTGGGACAGTTCAGCCAAGATTCAGCACAGCATCCAGTGAAGTCTGCACAAATCTCGCTGTCACAACAGTGTCAAGTCTGGGAAGAGTGCATGAAGGAGCCGATTTGAGAACATCTTTGCAAAGACGTCTGGGTGCTGAAGCTGTGATTGCAGACGTGTTGATTGTCTTCTTGAAATCAGAGGGATTTCACTGCAAAGCTGCAAAATGAGCTTAAATAAAAGGTCGTCTTTCTGGGACTGAACATTCCTCCCTCTGCAGTGTCTCAGTCCAGCTCCCCCTCCAGGGAGCAGCTCTGGATTTACGAACGTGAGTCTGCACTGCTGTAGTTTGATTATGGTCCTCATTAAGTTTTATGGGTCTGGTTGTTAATATGTACAACGTACCGACAGGCAGGACTGATGTTTTCGAAGCTGGAGTTTGTCTTTCACATAGTAACCAGTGGCCCAGTTGTTGAAAAACACGTGTTGAAGGGCCTGCTTGAGAGCCAAAAACACTAGACTGCCTCCTTGGCCAGTTAATACATGATAAACTGCCCTCTTTGGAGGCAAAAATGCGCCCTAAAGTGCCCTCGTGATTGGCTAAAACTTGTGCTAAAGTGTCTTCTTGGTTAGCAAAGTCTTTGGCTAGAGTGTGCACTTAAGTGGAAAAAAATCATGCTTAAGTGCCCTCATAAGAAGCAAAAACTGGTCTGAAAGTGTCCTCTTTGGTGGACAAAACTGGTCTGAAAGTGTCCTCTTTGGTGGAAAAAAACCTTGTCTGAAAGTGTCCTCTTTGGTGGAAAAAAAATGGTCTGAAAGTGTCCTCTTTGGTGGAAAAAAACCTTGTCTGAAAGTGTCCTCTTTGGTGGAAAAAAACTGGTCTGAAAGTGTCCTCTTGGGAGGCTAAAACTGGTCTGAAAGTGTCCTCTTGGGAGGCTAAAATTTGTCTGAAAGTGTCCTCTTTGGAGGCTAAAATTTGTCTGAAAGTGTCCTCTTTGGAGGCTAAAATTTGTCTGAAAGTGTCCTCTTGGGAGGCTAAAACTTGTCTGAAAGTGTCCTCTTGGGAGGCTAAAACTTGTCTGAAAGTGTCCTCTTGGGAGGCTAAAACTTGTCTGAAAGTGTCCTCTTGGGAGGCTAAAACTTGTCTGAAAGTGTCCTCTTGGGAGGCTAAAACTTGTCTGAAAGTGTCCTCTTTGGAGGCTAAAACTTGTCTGAAAGTTTCCTCTAGGGTGGAAAAAACTGGTCTGAAAGTGTCCTCTTGGGAGGCAAAAAATATGCGCTAAAGTGTCCTCATGATGGGCTCAAACTTGTGCTAAAGTGTCTTCTAGGTTAGCAAAGTCTTTAGCTAGAGTGTGCACTTCAGTGGAAAAAAACTCATGCTTAAGTGCCCTCTGAGGAGGCAAAACTGGTCTGATGGTAGCTTTTTGGGAGGCAAAAATTGTCCAAAAGTATCCTCTTGGGAGATGAAAACTCGAGCTATAGTGCCCTCTTGATTGGCAAAATGCGTGCTAGAGTGCCCTCTTGGGAAGCAAAAATTGATCCGAAAGTGTTCTCTCTGGAGACAAAAACTCACACTAAAGGGCCCTCTTGAGAGACGAAAAATGGTCTGAAAGTGTCCTCTTGGGAGGCAATAAATATGAGCTAGAGTGCTCTCTTAGGAGACAAAAACTCATGCTTAAGTGGCCTCATAGTTGGCAAAAACACGTTCTAAAGTGTCCTCTTTGGAGGCAAAAATGTGCACTAGAGTGCCCTAATGGTTGGCAAAACATGCGCTAAAGCATTCACTCAGGTTGAAAAAATAACCCCCAGACTTCTATCTCCCAAGAGGGCACTTTAGCACAAGTTCTTGCCTCCAAAGAGGACACTTTTAGACCAGTTTTTGCCTCCCCAAAGGGCACTTTAGTGCACATTTTTTCTACCCAAGATGACACTTTAATAATAATAACTTTAATGCAACATTAAACTTTAACACGAGTTCTTGCCTTCCCTTAGGGTACTTTAACACACATATTTGTCTTCCAAGAAGAATTTTTTGTCTTTTCTCCTCTGCTCTTCACAAAGTCTGTGTACGGCCCTGATAGTAACCTCTATTTGAGGCAGCAGAGCTCACAGTATGGATGCAGCCTAGAAGCTAATAGGCTCTGACATCAGTGCATGACTCCTGTGAGATGTCGGTACCTGAGAGGTTCTGTATAATGTGTGGGAACGAATATTTTAAGCCTCTTCTCATTCTGCTCAGAAACACAACACCTCTGTCACGGGGTAACATTCTGACAAGCACGCTAAACACGGTGTTGAGAAGAAGCCTGAAGCAGCGGGGCTTGTTTGGCAGTGTTTTACTTTAACGATCTCACATCTCCTCTGGGATGTTTTCACAACAACGACGGAAAAAGGAGAGCGGTTTGAAATAGAGACGGACGAAAAGCAAACATTAATTTCCGTAGCCCCGAATCTCTCTCTGCGTCTGTCTGTTGCAGATTAAACCTCTCCACCGGCGAGAAAAGCAGAGGGGTTGAGTTACTTTTAGTGTGTTTTGGTGTGTGTGGGAGGGAATCTGAAGGCTGGATGATCTAATTGTGCACTTTTGAGTCTTGGAGGCATAAATGTTCGTCCCCTTGGGTGCTGCTGTGTGTGCGTTTACAGTGACCTGTGTGTCCACTAATGTTCTCTGTAATGTGGTTTGTCATGGGCCAGAGGGGAAGCATGGATGAGATTATCTCACATGTGCTGCAGCATGTTGGATTTACAACTTCCTGTTTGTGAACATCTTAAAATGAGTCCACGGAGATGGTTGGGTTTAAATTACAAGATGCTCTTTGTGTGTTAGTGTGTGAGGAATGTGAAGAGCATGTTGCATCTTCATATCCGCTCCTCTGGATGAAAAAATGAGCCCAAAGGAATAAAATGCAATTTTGTTTCCTGATTTTATCAAGCTCCGGTTTTGATCCAAATACTGGTTTCTGAACATCTGAGTTCAAGAGAGGACATCCTGACGTTTTTTTTTTACCGTCTTCTTTCTATGACCCAGCGTTACATCTCGTCTGCTTGCAAAGTGTTTCACCTCAGGATACTTTGAGCTTTGATCGAATCGACTCGAAGACGTTTAAATAAGCCGTGGATTTGCAGAAATGTGTGTTTGTGTAGGAGCTCTTTCAGCAGGCGGCTTTGGAGAATTATTTATTTGGAATTCCAGGTCAGAGCTTCATGGCGAGGCCTGCTGAAGGAGAGGCAGCAACTGACCAAGTGACCCCACTGACTTCCTCTCCTCTCCTCTCCTCTCCTCTCCTCTCCTCTCCTCTCCTCTCCTCTCCTCTCCGTCCCGTCTCCTACCTGCTCCAGAAAGCTGCCTCCCGTTCATTCCTCACTTTTATTAACTCTCTTTACAGACGTCCTGGCTCTCTTCTCCTCCTCATTTCACCCTCCAAAATGCTTTCTTTCTAATCTCCAGCTTAGGTTAAAAGCAACAACTGAAGCAAAGAAGCATGAGATCACACCGGTTAGATTTTACAATTGAAGAAGCACGAAGCGAGCATTTGTTGGACAGGTCTGGCTTTTATGCTTCCAAAAACTACACTAGAAGCAGACATGGAGGCTCCTTTGAACCGAGGATTGAGGCACAGAAAACCGACATCATGACAACAAACATGGCAAAAAAATAAATAAATAACGTCACTGTTGTTATATCTTCAAGCGTAGCTGTGTTATCATCAGCATTTTAACATAGAGAAATCCAAACAAACTACCACCGATTTTTGCCGTTTAAACTGCAAAATGTTCAGCATGTTCAGGAGAACTGTGTGTGGAGGTTTCACATTTCTAACCCTGGTACTTTCTGAAATATTCAGAATTTTACAAAAAGGTTTGGCCCATTGAAATGAATGGAAATGATCCGTTACTGTAGAAACCACACAGCCAATGACGCCATAAAGGATAGAGGTGACGATGTCATAAGGGACAGAGGGAAACCTGTTTGTTTACATTCCATCCACTTGGAAACCACTGATGATGTAAGAAGGGGTTAGGGTTAGGGCTCAGCATTTAAACCCCCCCCCCCACCTCTCTCACTCATCACAGTCATCTACTTGAGTTATAAATGGATTGTTATCTCATCTTTGGCTTTCATTTGGACTTTATTCAGCCAGGAAACAAGGAGGACGCTCAAAGCTGAGAGGAGCAATAACAAGGGGAGTGAGTGTGCAGAATAAATCATCTGCAAGGGTTGAGAGGTGAGTCAGTACTCCGCAACATCACAGCAACGACAAGTTTTCTCTCTTTCTTTGACCTCCAGGACCCCAGGCCCTGAGAAGTAAAGTGACTTGAAGTTGGAGGACCCCCCCCCCTCTCTGAATCAAAACAGAGAGACAGCAGCCGTTTGAGCCCCAGCTAAAAATAGAAAACAGCTCAGCAGAGGAACACTTGAGTTCCAGAGGAGAGGCGAGGCGAGGAGAGTTGTATTGGTTGCAGGTGTGTGTGTGTGTGTGTGTGTGTGTATGTGTGTGTGTTGAGGATTGAACCACTTTTACATAAAGCTCTGCCTAATATGAGATGTGTGTTTCGTCAAAGTGGAGGGACTGAATGAAGCGCCAACACCACTTCTAACTGTTTAGACAGGAGCTCTTCAGAGAGGCATTGGAGAATACTAACGGAGAGGTGCAGAGGCAGGCTTTTAATGCCATCTAGTGGATGTTTTAAACAACTACAGGATGCCAATCACAATAATTAAAAAAAGAAAAAGAAAAGAGAAGAGAAGATGAGAGCCCTTAAAAGCTACTGATGGAGTCTTTTCCTCTCAGAGATGTTTGATGTTAAAATATCATAGTTCTATCACTCAGTTGAGAACACATGGCTCATTTGTACCACTTTGTACCACAATGTCATTTATTGGGTTAAATCAGGTTTGTTTCGTACAGTTTCATATCATCTCACTAAAAGTAAACAACCCCCCTCTCCTTCTGCTCTTTATTCAAAGAAGAGACTTTCCTCTGCATCTCCACCTGAAGTGATCACTTCTAACTTCAACCTGTGATACGGTGTCAGTAACAGTCCTCCTCCTCACTCTTCAGATTCACGCTGATCTAAACACTATCACTATCATTAGGGGTGTCTGGAGTGTATCCCAGCTGTCTTAGGGTGAGAGGCGGGATGCACCCTGGACTGGTCTCCAGCCAATCATAGGGCTCGGGGATATAGCCTAAAAGTAAAATCCCTGATTTTTCCCACAACACTCAATTTATGTTTTTGATTGATTTTTTTTTTCTCAAAACAACAACAACAACAACAACAAAAACAAACACTCCCAGTGATACAAAAATGACATAAATCAAGTTTTACCTTTATGTGGTCAAAATATTTTGCCAAACCGAGCTGAATTTCCCTCTTAGAGTTAAAGTGTGTGTCATATTTTGTAGTTCACACGTAGGTAAGTTTGACATAAACACTCGGTGAGTCGGCTCACTTAACATGAAACTCTCTGCTCAATATTTAATCTCATTTAAAAAAAAAAAAAACAAATATAAGCCTTTAAAAGTCTTTGTTCAAAACCTGACTGGGCCTACCGTCATGAAAACTGAACATTTATTTCAAACAGTGCAACAACTTACAATTGGACTAAGACAAGAAAAAAATCTTGATTTTTAATTTTTTTAAAATCTTCTGCAGAATATAATTTGAATCAATCAATATATTGCCCAGCCCTAGCTGACACACAGAGACAGACAACCTTCTACGCTCACACTCTCACCTACGGGCAATTTAGAATCACCAGTTAACCTGATGAGCATGTTTTTTGGACTGTGGGAAGAAGCTGGAGAACCCACGCATGCACGGGGAGAACATGCTAACCTTTTTGCTGTGAGGCTGCAGCGCTAACAGCTGCACCACCGTCCACAACCATTATCAAAATGACAAATATTTTCATTAAAAACCTGTTTAAAAAAAAAAAAAATGTTTTCTACCCCTTGAGGATTATCACTCCACTATTTTAAAACAGCTGCTCTCAGGAAAAAGCTGAAGAAAAACATAAAATTGTAACTTTTTAAAAAAAGTATTTTCTGCATTGAATGAATGCATGTTCACTAAAAACTTTACTTAAAAAGTTGACAAAACAGCAGAATTTATCAAATGTGATACAAAAAATAAATCATAAACAAATTGATGATGCAACATGTTTGTGGATTTTGTTAGAAGAGTTAATAAACATATTAGTTCCAAAAAAATATTTTGTTTTTTGGCAATTTTTTGACAGGTTGAGCATTTAATGAGTTAAAGAGGATGCTACGTCAAAGCTTGTCAGAAAACAGGAAATGGCTAAACCACAGGATGAATAAACTACTCCTTAACATATCATGTTACCACTTTTTAAATTACATTTTTTTTTTTAAAGATTTTTTAAAAATTAAAAAAATATTTCTTATTTTGAGGTTTGGATATGAAGCACAAGAAGAGGACTTGATTTGACTTGACAAAAAAAATAGATGACAAGCCTGTACCTTTAAATAGTGGGATAATTAAAAGTTTGGAGTAGAGAGGGAGAAAGGGTTACAAAGCAGCAGACTCCATCGAAATTTCTGTTCTCCAAAAATAATCTTAATATTAATGTTCTGGAATATTCACAGAAGTTGGAATAAAACAAAAACAAGACAGAAATACTAAATTAGGGAGAATACCAAGAAGTACTCACAGATTATTGTAAGATACATGTTGCACAATCAGATGAAGTAATGTTTTTTTAAGGGTAGGAATCCTGTGTTCTGATTGGCTCTTAGCTCAGTCAGACTTGTGTAACAATGTGTGTCAGTGAAAACTGACCACAAGCTGCTTTGAAAATGCAGGTATTGATTTGTTTTGGCCACCAGGTGGCGCCAGTCAACTGCTGGTAAAGGTTTTACGACTTGGTCGGACTTTGAGAACGCTGCAGTGTTTGCACACACACATAAACACTCCATACACGCTCGCATAAACACTCACACACACACTTCAGTGATGAATCACAGCAGAAGTGTGGGTGGGCTGCGTTGTGGACGGTCACAGCTGCGCACATCTGTCTCCTCGGCCTCTCTGTGTCATGACTATCTTACCAAAACATTATAAAAGAAGATAGCAGCTGCGGGCCGAGCATATTTCACGGCGCTGAGGCCCAATCCGGCCAACGGTGGAGGGTTTTCTCCTGAGATGTGTTCGCTTTAAAAGGATATTTCACAGGCCGAGTGCAAACATTTACCTCAAACAATCACTGTTTCCAACCGTTAAAGCAGTAAAACCTTCTGCTGTTGTTATCATTACGCACTCCTAAAGTATTCTCATAAGAGATCTCCAGTGGAGTGGACTTGTTTGTACTGTCACCAACACCCACATATCAGCACACACACACTCACACACACACACACACGCAGAAACATAACAGTGTGTGTTTGTACTGCTTTAGTAGGGAACAGCGTCACTTCCAAGCAGAGTTCATATTCTCTCCTGCAGAGTACCTTCCCAGAACATTGGTGTGTGTGTGTGAGGAAGGGACAGAGTTTGTGTGGATAAGTTATTACTTTTAAAGATCCAGTCGTCCCCACATAATAGAAGAAAACCACACTGTTGTCCTACTTTTAGGACTTTGAGTGGAAACATAATGTTTTATTTCGAAAAATGTCTAATTGAAGGCTGAAAGTTTAAGAAAACAGCAACAAAATGTTGTATTCTGGCTGAAATATGCTCATTTTGCAGAATAAGTGCTAAGAAAATTAGCCTGATGCAGCCTTCGAGAAGGTTTTACCTTTGTTTTTGAGCCACCCTGGGAAAATTCCATCGGATCAGGAAGTGACGGGTTTGTAAACAGAAGAAGTAGGGGACAAAAATGACACAATCACCAAACAAAAGTGTCAATTTGCTGGTGCAATCTTTAAGCTACTTCAGTCAGGCCCTCCCCCCTCGTCAAAGAGAATGATCATGTCCATGCAATAAGTTATACTTGGTGCTAAGGCTCTGTTTTCAAAGCCCCTTCCCTTCCACATGCACATGTGGAATGGTGTACAAGATCTCTCCCCATAAAAGCACATTAATGCATGTCCCTTTCAAAATAAAAGCCACCCCTCGCTTAAAAAGAAGAAAAATAAAGCTGTTTTTATTTCCCACACAAGCGATGAGTGATCTTAACAAGATTAACACTGAGGTGTGTCGCTCTGCCATCCCGCTGAGAGCAGCAATTTGCCTTAATTTGACCTAATTGGAGGCGGTTTGGTGTTACGGGGCTGCAACGTTTAATGAGAGCGTGGGAAGACGAGTCAGAGGAGAGATATTAGAAAAACTAAAGATTCTTAGAGAGAGATGAAGAAGATGGAGAGAAAGAGAAAGTCCGAGTGAGTGTGCACTCCAAGCGCACACACTCACACACACCTGGGTTGGATTAGCTCGGGCTAGCAGGGAGGCTGTGTGTTAATGGAGATTTAATAGGCTCTGAAATGACTTACTGTAGTCATACAGCGCATGTGTTTGTGCTGGAGTGTGAGTGTGTGAATGTCTTGCTTTGGAAAGTTACCTGTGTATCTTCATGCTTCTTGGTTTTATGAAGTTATTAAATCTTTCCATTTCACTGACGGAGGAGACAGTGGGCGATGAGAAGCCAGCGCAGCGTGGTGGGCGATCATAACAGAGCTGAATAGATGTTTAGATTTGGTTCATTGAGTGTGTTTACAGGAGTTAGTCAGGAGCCTACACTGGATTAAAGGATGCTGGTGGAGTCCAGTGAACATTGGGGTTTCTTGTGGCCTACTTGTGCTTGATTTTCGTGGTCTGAGTTGGCATAAATGTTTTGGAGTTCTTTATTTTGACCTAAAAGGATGACGAAATGAAACTGGGGGTGGCATTTCCTTACAGCATATAGAATAGAATAGAAAAGAATAGAATAGAACAGAATAGACTACTCTGTTAATCCCTGAAGGGAAATTCAGGTATTCTGGATATCGAAATGCTGAGCCTTAACCCTAACCCTAACCACAGGAGTCCAATTTATAACCCCTTTATGACATCATCAGCTAGGTGGTTTCCATGGTGATAGAATATAAATATAAATAAGCAGGTGTACCTTCCTCCCTCGAAACGAAAACAAAAACAAAAAAATCCCTCTGTCCCTTATGACATCATCAGCTGTGTGCGTTCCATGGTGACAGATCATCTCCATTTGTTTTAATGGGCCAAAAAAAATTGAAAAATTATGAATATTTTCAAAAGTACAAGGGTTAGCTAAAAGTAATAACACAATTCTCCTGAACATTTTGAACATTTTACATGAGAATTTTGCATTTAACGAATATGTCAGCTGGTCTTTTGAGTCATGATTTTTTTTTTCCCCCCACCAGCAGCACCAAATCTCTTCCTGCTTTTTGCTTTGTTTCACATCACTCTCAAGGATTTCTGAATCCATCTCCGCAGACCCTGACTGCGAGGTTCTGTCTGTTGCCGAGGCAACATCCCGGTGATGTAAACACCACGCCGACCCTGGCTGCAGGAGTGAGAACAAAGACAGCATCCCCTGTGAAACGTCAGCGCTAAGAGACGGTTTGTGCGCTCACAGGCTCTGACGCAGTTTGTGACAGAAACATCCAGGAATTAAGAACGGGTTTGAAAACCGGAATAAAATGTTTAATCATATACATTCAGAGAAAACTTCTTCATATTTAGGCCACATTGGAGGCAACAGCATAGAAAGCAGAGTGCATGAAGCTACACGTCAGCTGGACAGGTTAGAACAAGCAACCACTCACTCCATGGTTAGACTGACCTAACACACACAATAAGGAGTGTGAACCCAACATGTATGTGTGTGTGAGTGAGTGTGTAGCTTGATATGAGGTGGTGGGAGTGTGGGTGGAGCCAACAGGGGAGTCCAGCTTGGATTCCAGCTGCATTCCAGAGCTGGAGAAAAGGAGATGGGATGGATCCGTCAACCCCCCACCTCCCGTCCAACTTCCACTTCTTTCTTTCTTTCTTTCTTTCTTCCACACACTCACACACACATGTATACAAACACGAGAACAGGGAGTCTGTCTGGTGGAGCTCATGATTAACCACATGATGAGTCAGTCTGTGTAATGAGAAGCCTCCTCAGAACATGAGACCTTTGTGAATTTGAGTCAAAAATCTGCAGCTACACATTTTATCTCTTAAAATATTTCTGATAAAGATAGGTAGCTTCTAAGGACTTCCTCAACCTTAAAGAAGCGACACAACCTCATACCTCCACGTGCTGCACACTCGGATTAGTAAACATTTCAGTCCCTCTCCCTGATTAGCCTCCAAAAGGATGAAAGCAACCCCGTCGTTTGTGGAACAGAGCATTCCTCGACGGCTGCTGTGTTTATCCCGCAGACTAAATATTTAGACCCCTGAGATGAGAAGAAACGGGGCCGCCTGGTTTGATAAAGGTTTAATGTGTTTCAGTCCAGGTGATCCCACGTTTATAGTGTGTGTACAGCTACGCAAACACACGGTACACGGTGTACCTGCAGTTTTATGAACACGGGAGCAAATACAGGCATGTACTGAATGTTTGCATACATCTGAACTCACAACTGACATCCCAAAGGCTCATTTGCATTGGGAATAAGTGCAACTAATTGGACTGATTGTCTCACAAAATGAGCAAATAAAAAATGAATGAATGCAGCTGCGGCTGCTTTGATGAAATTTGCATGTCCTTGTCTCTGTATGTGGCGCTTGTAGGATTTCGTTTAAAGTGGATTTGCATGTTATTACACAAAGTGCAGGCAACACGCAGGTAACTGGATGGACCCTGTGTGCATGGAGCATTCATGGGTCCTGGATTACACTATTTCATGATCAGCACATTCAGATTATGAGGATACTATGGTGGCCCTGAGAGCGCACAGCTCTGCACCTTAAGAAAGACATGCAAAAAGATAAAACAAAAACAAATGAAGGAAACATCTTCATTAATTTGACAACACAGGCAGCATTTAGAAAAACGCGCTGCAAAGATGGCAACAACACGTGCTGTGCTGTGGTCTTTGCAGCGCATTTTTCTAATGTGTTGTGTTGCGGTGTATTTGCAGTGCATTTTTCTTATGTGTTGTGTTGCGGTCTATTTGCAGTGCATTTTTCTAATGTGTTGTGTTGCGGTGTATTTGCAGCGCATTTTTCTAATGTGTTGTGTTGCGGTCTATTTGCAGCGCATTTTTCTAATGTGTTGTGTTGCGGTCTATTTGCAGCGCATTTTTCTAATGTGTTGTGTTGCGGTCTATTTGCAGCGCATTTTTCTGATGTGTTGTGTTGCGGTCTATTTGCAACACATTTTTCTAATGTGTTGTGTTGCGGTGTATTTGCAGTGCATTTTTCTAATGTGTTGTGTTGCAATCTTTGCAACGTGTTTTCTAAATGCTGCACATGTGTTGTCAAATTGATGAAGATGTTTTCTTCATCTGCTTGTGTTTTGTCATGTGTTGTCTTAAGTTGCAGTGCTGTGAGCTCTCAGGGCCACCGTAGAAAACTCTCACTTCCAGCTGCAGAAGCCGGTGCAACAGCAGGAATGCATTTTGCAGAATGCAAACCTGGAAGCCGTTAGCCGTCATTCAGAGGAGATCAGGCAGACGTGTGCACGCACGAGCGACTAACACCAACTTCCATTCCTGCTGCTCGAGCTGCGAGTCAGACTGCAAAGAATAGCAACGAATGGCTGAGAAATCTTGACAGAAGCTGCATCAAAAGTCATCATTAGATTACAAATGCAAAGACGGTTCAGTTCAAAATGTGCAAATTTGCGTTGTCACGCTGAGATCCTGAATCACGCCCAGTGCCAAACACTTGGTGCAAAGATGTCCCTGAACACATCTCAAACATCCATTTGGAGGGATAAATACACATGAAAAGGCCTTGTACAAACACATGAGCAGTCACAGAGAGTGTTGTGGAGAGAGATGCTATCCCTCAGCTAGCAGAGGCTACGCCAACACACTGAGGTCGCATCACTCAGCGGACATTTATTCATTTATACAGGCTGTGCCAAAGAACCACTCAGGAGTCTCTGGAGTCTCAGATTACGCAAAAGCGGGTTTAAACTTTTCTTTCTATTAAAGAAGAACGTCTGAACTTGAAGGAAAAGTAATTCATTCTTATTAATCCATCACGGATCGGCTGTTTATGTCGACACCTCATCGCTCAGATTCAGAGTGTAATTAGTGAGACAATTCTTGGACTTTGCATCCACAAATTGAAGCCCATCCTGGTCTCCGATCACTCCCTGGATGTGGCTGCTTTTGCTTTGGTGCTATGGCAACAAGTCGAGGCAATTCTCTGCTTTCCCGTTGTCAGTGAAAGCATCGCTCGGCAGATATATTCTAAATCTTCTGACGGAACGAAAATCTTTTCCTAAAGTGAACTAACTTTAAAGAGATATACCTGCATGAACACACTTCTGACTACTCCTTGTTACTGTGCTGTCCGGCACAGCTGGCGAGCCGTGACGCCATGGCAACTGTTGTGGCAGAAGGCATTAAGAAAGCGTGGGAGGTGGAGGACACTTGTTGTGTTGGTGAGTGTGTGTGTGTGTGTGTGTGTGCACATGTGTTGAGCTGAAGGAGCTGAAGGAGCATGTGTGTGTGAATAGCTGCTTTTATGAAGCAGACAACAGAGCCACTCCGGAGCACGGCGAGGACAAATGGGTTGTGTTTAACATGAGAAAAGGATGATACACACACATCTGGTCGAGTGGTACGACTGATTCAAAGACGCATCACACACACACATCCGTCCAGTAAAGGAAGCATTTCACACCCCAGCATCACTCGTGGAGGAAACTGCCAGCCGAGCATTCATGCAAACAAGCTGACAGAGCAGCAGGAAGGAGGAGGGATGGATGAATCGAGGGGTGGAGGGTCACATCAGCAGACCGAAACACGAGCGGACAGACGTGCCGGTAAACACACGGAGAAAGGCGAGGAAAGAGCGCGCCGAGAGAAAGAAGCAGGTCCGTGACGTCAGGGAGGAGAAACACTTTTAACAACTGTTTGACTTTGACTTAAAGTGACGGCAACATGAGTGCGGTTTTAAAAAAGCCTGGTAAAAAGATCTTTTTACACTTCCTCCGAGAGTCACTTCTGCCCTCGGGGTCAGGGTGAAGCGTTTCCCCAGCAGAGCAGTCCTGACCTGCCAGCAGCTTGGAGCACGCTCTAATGGAGGCGGTATGGAGATGAAAGCCATATAGAAAGACTCCAAAATTCCTCCCCTCTCTCTCCCTTCTCCTCATCCTCCCCCCGTCTATCGGCCTTCAGGACAGTATGGAGATTTAAGACGATTGAATCCAGACCCACGCCTTCGTCATGTTTGTGCGTTTCGTGTGCGATCATCTCATCGAAAAAACACACTTCCATGAAGGGCAAACTGCACTCTCGTACCCTTACAGAGACATCGTTTTCTCATTTGATTTGTTTGTTTCTTTTATATTTACCCGCTAAGTGAACACACATTGCTTCACACACACATTCCCCAGCTCTGAGGTCATCCCCTGGAGCTGCTTTGTGCTGCTCCTGCTGTAAATTCATTTATGTGTGCCCAGTTTTTAAGCACCCCCCCCCCACTCGCTCCCTTTTCTCACATTTTCTCTCTCTTAACGCCCCGTCCTTGTGCTTTCTTGGGGTCAAAGTTCATCACGCGAAAAATGGAGCGATAAAACACAGTGACATGAACTAATAAGCATGAAAACATGAGTTTTTAATAGACAGATTCTTAACCCGAATCCGAATGTGATGCAACCGAGGGCTTTGCAACATCGATTTTGCAAGTGTTTATTAAACGGTTCGATGGCCCCCTGCAGGATTTTTCTCTGTCATTTACTGGATCGTCTTCTTAAAGCACTTTAACAGAATATTTTCCACTCCACGGGGTGATTTCATGACTCAGGCATTCAGGCTTTGGACGGACTGAGCTGCACCTCAAAGCGATGTAAACACTGGCGTTTCTCTTTTTTTTGCCTGTACCTTAAAGCGCTGAAAGCTTCAACATATTGGTCGAAATTGCTCTTTTTAAACCTCTCATTAATACATCGTCTGTCTTTCTCTCTGTCCGACAGGCTCTGTGTTTTTGTGTGTGTGAGCCACGGTCACCCTGGGACCACTGAAACACCATTTTAGGAGACAATGGGCTCCTCCTACACAGCCATAAAACACAGCGTCTAACCTTACTGCTGAACTTCACTTGGTGTTTTTCAGGGGAGGAGAAGAATGGAGATTACGTGTCTTGAACTAGCACCTTAAACAAGATGAGAACGGAGGACAGTGGTTTTAGAAATACAACCCCAATTCCAGTGAAGTTGGAACTTTGTATGAAACTTAAATAAAAACAAAATACAATGATTTGCAAATCCTGTTTAACCTATACTCAGCTGAATACACTAAAAAGACAAGATATTTATCGTTCAAACTGAAAAACTCATTTTGAATTTGATGCCTGCAACACATTCCTAAAAAGCTGGGACAGGGTCATGTTTCGCATTGTCCCATTCTTGAGTGATGAACAACTTCAGCTGATCAACAGTCCGGGGTCTCTGTTGTTGTATTTTGAGCTTCATAATGCTCCATACATTTTCAATGGGAGACAGGTCTGGACTGCAGGCAGGCCAGTCTAGTACCTGCACTCTTTTACTACAAAGCCACGCTGTTGTAACAGGTGCAGAATGTGTCTTGTCATTGTCTTGCTGAAATAAGCAGGGACGTCCCTGAAAAAGATGTGGCTTGGATGGCAGCATATGTTGCTCCAAAACCTGTATGTACCTTTCAGCATTAATGGGGCCTTCACAGATGGTCAAGTTAGCCATGCCATGGGCACTAACACACCCCCATACCATCACAGATGCTGGCTTTGAGACTTTGACCTGAGAACAATCCAGATTGTCCTTTTCCTCTTTGGCCTGGAGGACACCACGTCCATGATTTACAAAAACAATTTGAAATGTGGACTCGTCAGACCACAGCAGACTTTTCCACTTTGTGTCAGTCCATCTCAGATGAGCTCGGGTCCAGAGAAGCCGGCGGTGTTTCTGGGTGTTGTTGATATATGTCTTTGTCTTTGCATGGTAGAGTTTGAACTTGACCTTGTAGATGTAGTGATGAACTGTGTTAACTGACAATGGTTTTCTGAAGTCTTCCTGAGCCCACGTGGTAATATCCTTTACACAATGATGTTGGTTTTTAATGCAGTGCTGCCTGAGGGGTCAAAGGTCACGGGCATTCAATGTTGGTTTTCAGCCTTGCTGCTTACGTGCAGAGATTTCTCCAGATTCTCTGAATCTTTTGATGATATTATGGACTGTAGATGATCAAATCCATCAATTCTTTGACATTGTATGTTGAGAAACATTGTTCTTGTTGGACTATTTGCTAACACAGTTGTTCACAAAGTGGTGAACCTCGCCCCATCCTTGCTTGTGAATGACTGAGCCTTTCAGGGATGCTCCATTTATACCCAATCATGACACTCACCTGTTTCCAATGAACCTGTTCACCTGTGGAATGTTCCAAACAGGTGATTATGGATTATTCCTCAACTCTTCTGGTCTTTTGTTGACCCTGTCTCAACTTTTTAGGAACGTGTTGCAGCCATCAAATTCAAAATTAGTGAGTATTTGCTAAAAAAATAAATTTGAACAAAATGAACAATAAATATCTTGTCTTTGTAGTGCATTCAGTTGAATAAAGGTTAAACAGGATTTTCAAATCCTGAATGTCCCAGCTTCATTAGAATTGGGGGTTGTAGTCTGCAGTGACACTCAGTTTATGGCTGAGTCACTTTATCTCTTATCTCCACGCGTCCCTCTGGACTCCTCAACATTCCTTGAATGACTCGGCAGCATCTGATAAGAGTGACGTTTGTTAATGCTCAGATTTATCAGCCGCTGTCTCCTCCATTCAGCCGGGTTTGTTTTGCACTCTCGTGTGTTTTTACGAGGCTGCGGATTGCTCAACGCTGCTTCCAAATTAAGTGTTACACAAACCACGACAATGAAATCATTTTTATTTACAAAACAAACGATCAAAGTTGTGGATCGACCACTTAAATCCCACCACTGTGATTTATTTGCTCATTAATGAGGCGACTAGAATATCATCTTTCCGAAGGCTTGTAATTAACGTCTCCAAGATGTTTCCAGCGGGCAATTTCTCCTCTTGCCTTTTAATATGCTTCAAATCTGCACATGAATGGAGTGATTCAGACATGTAAACATCCAAGAGGCCCTCTGATTGATAATCAAGAGCCTCTTCCTCCTTCAGAGCCCCGCCCCTCCTTCTTTGTCTCTGCTTGGTTCAGCCTTTCAGTGTCAAATACCCCATGCTTATCTATGCAGGCAAAATGCAGTAAATGCTTCAAATGCATCAAGGAGTGATGTGAGTGAACAGGTTTACAGAGAGTTGAGGAGTTTAAGACATGCCATGGCCTCAAAGCTTATAAAGGCAGCACACTACAAAATAAAGAGTCTGATCAGGATAATGCATTAATTAAGTTTCATCCTCCTCACTCTTATTTTGATATCATCCACGCTAATGCTCGTTTTATTTTGAAAATCCCGCCGGAAGTCATCGTTCGTAGCCCTTTCCACTTGACAGCCAGCCGTCTCCGTCCCTCCCTCCCTCCCTCCCTGCCTGCCTCGACTGGCTTGGTTCAGCATCTGTCTTCATCAGACTCCACGGAGCGCGCGGTATGGATCCGTTGCGCATTACGCACTGTGGTGTCCTCCCTGGCACGGATGCTTCTCTGACACGCGCG
Organism: Labroides dimidiatus; assembly: GCA_030710495.1. Lineage (NCBI taxonomy): Eukaryota > Metazoa > Chordata > Actinopteri > Labriformes > Labridae > Labroides > Labroides dimidiatus. Next base: position 7,276,244 of record CM061166.1, read on the forward strand.
TCTGCCCCGGCGTGAAGACATCCACTCTTGAAAGCACGCGCTGTGGGTAGCTCAATGCAGAGGAGAGTAAAGACTGAAGAGATTCGTGGAGTCTTTTTTTTCTGCTGCGCTCCGCTTTGACGCGCGTAAACCCACTTTCGGACTTTTCCATCAGGATATCGTGTAATTCTTTTTAAATTTGGGACTATTTTTTATGTGGATACTTCTCCTGGACCATGGGAGACTCCGTGTTCCTCGACAGGCACAACTCCTATCTTGTAAGTATTCTTTTAATTGCTCGTCAACTCATTAAAACGGCTCGGACGCTTGTTGCATCTTCTGTCGGAGGCGTTAACGCGTGTGCACGCCTCCTGTAAATGAGTGCGCGCGAGCTTGTGCGAGAAACAGGCAGACTGATGCTAATTTTTCTGCGTGAAGAGGAATTGAGGACAGTTTTGCATGCAGCATATGAGCGTCACAGTGTGTAACAAGAATCATGCGCAAAAAAAGGTTCAGTCTGATTAAATTTAAACGTCTGGACGCAAAATGTGACTCAGGAGTCTTCCATGAGTCGTCAGAGATACTGGCTGACAGAAATCTGAAACTTACACACAGGCAAAGGGGCCTAAAAAAAAGAACTTCCTGTGATGGAACATTTTAGTGACATGTGGTGCACTAGAGAACACATGCACACAAGACCACACATGTTTCCTGGTTTGAAGAGGAGTCTCGAAACCTGCAGCAGACTCAGCTCCAGAGTTGTTGTGCTTGTCACTCTGTGCACTTCGCAGCTCAGAGCAGAGATGAGGGCAAAACACACACACACAGGTATGGGTCAAGGCTGTGCAGAAAGATGACGGCATTCATGAGAACCGCACCTTTGAAAGGAAACACTCAGCACTTTGTAGAACTCATATCTGACTATTTTGCTTTTCGCTTTCTAAGATTAGCAAGGCGACAGGTTTCTTGCAGAGCAGGTTCATCTCAATGCGGGAGCCGTGTTGGTTTATGCAAGGGAGACAAATTTAAACAAGCACACATGCTAGTGTTTTATCATCTCCCCTTTCTGTTTCCACCCCCCCCCCCCATTTTTTTTTTCTCCTCCTCTCCAGTGGGGAGGGATCCTCCGCTGACTGCCTCAGCGGTCTGTCTCCTCTTTATGAGCAGTGTTTCTGTGGCTGGGAGCTCTCGTAAAAGCTACAAGCCTTGATTGGAAAACAATACAATTTTCTTTGGCCCGCCTGGCGGCGTGTTGCGGTCTGCGCTCTGTGGTGTGAAAGTCACATGGGTTGCTGTAAAAGTGTTGAAAATGAATGAGGCTTCAGACTCTCCTCCATGACATCTCTTATTAGTTCATTCAAATCTTCTCTCCCCTCTGTGAAACTGTAAATCCATGATGGAAAAATCACATTCAGGGCCCGCAGAGCCGTCTGACTGACTGTGCCATCCAGGGCACTTAAGGTGAAGCAGGCCAACTTCAGTACCAAGCAGGAAGACGTGGAAAATCGTTCATAAAGAAGCCATCTGAGGTAGTGGAATCCACTGGGTTTTGGTTTCTTCTGGTTGCCGCCCTGTGGAGGTATTGCTGCAAGATCCATGGGGCAGAGAAGAAAAACAGTGGAGGGGTTTAAAAGCTGATTTGGCTCAAGAATGCCCCAAGATCCCTCAAGATTAGCTAAGGACGCGTCTAGGTAAAAGAGCAAGATTAAGATTTCTGCTGTTGAGCTTTAGATCCCAGAAAAGAGGGTCATGAAACACACTGATGCAGGGCTCGGATCGTAAAATCTTGCATATTCCACTTCTTTATAAGGGAAGAAATTCATTCAGACATTGAAAATATATCAAATCCTTCTCCTGGAAACTTTAAACCGCTGCTTTATTACAGAGAGCAGCACGGTGAGAGTTACGTCCTGACAATGCTCCACCAACAAAAACTATCAAGACTTATAGCCAGGCTGCTGTTAGCTGTCAGATAAATCCTCGACACTCAGCTGAACTTGTGACAAGAACGTGGAGAAAAATATGACCGAGAGGAGGTTCAGAGGAAAAATGTGGTTTTGGTGGTATAAATAAATCTGAGTCCAGATGATGAGACTGGAGAAGAAGAAGTGAAGAGAGGTGGAAGTTGTTGCCTCCGATGTTTTGGATGAGTTAAACCCCGTTTCCACCAAGCGGTCTGGTATGGATCAGCACATACAGGGTCGGATCGGTAAAGCCTGATCCTGTTTGCGTAAGCAGCATGTAAGCCTGATGCTGATAGCTGCGTCACGTGACACTAATATCTCCAACGAAGAAGAAAAAACGGGACAGTAAACAAAGAGTAACGATGCTTGATCCCATTCGTGACGCCAATTTCCAAACAGAAAGTTATCTTTATGAAGCTGGCTGGAGATTTCAACATGGCAACAACATATGTCTTGTTCTTTGTTACCGCTGTCGCACAGGAAGTGACGATTCTTTTGACCAATCAACAGACAGCAGTATTTCTAGCTCCTCCAAGATGGTAAAAGTGTCAAGGGGAAGAAATTAGCAGCAGAATCTGATGTTTGAAACAAGGTTGTATTTTCCGCTCCACCGTGCACATGACCTCTGAAGTCAGAGGTCATGTGCACGGTGAAGTCATGCGCTGTCCCTGAGTGACAACAGAGGAATGAATGAACAAGGAAGTTTTAGAACCGGGGCATGATGCGAGTGAGATAATCCTGGACTGGAGCCAGCCTGCGGCGGCGGCGGCAGCAGGTCGAGGCTTCTGCCACAAGTCAAATAATGATTGTCTTGAACGCTTTGCTTGTAAGTGTTGGCAAACTGTGGGTCATCAATCATCGAGTGGCAGGGTTTATTTTCGAAGTCATTGATTTTTCATCTCAGGAGCGACTGGATTAAAACAGACCCTTGATCTGGTCACTGAGAGGTTAGAAGACGCGTCACAATGGAAGCGTTGATGCAATGAGTGATGAGTTCTGCTCCCTGTTCAAACACTCCCTCACTTTGTCTCCAGATCGTCTCCTTTCTGTCCTTCACTTCAGGGTTTCTCTCTTCTTCCTCACTCCATGGAGCCCAGAGCAAACATTTTCTAACCTCTCCTTACCTGCTCATGTGTGACCTGGTTCCATTGTAAGAGGCGTGTTTGTTTTACTTCCCTGCTGCTCCCAGAACAAACAGCTCCAGCAGAGAGAGAGAGAGAGGGGGGGAGCAACAAAGCCTTCAGTCATATTGGAAATTCAAATAACCTCTACTAAACCAATCAGTTCGCACTGCGAAAGGCCTCAGGATGGACATTCCCCGGCTGTCCTCATGATGTGACCTCTGTTTTGAAGAGCTGGATGGCTCCGGCTCCTTCGTCTTGAGCACAGAGAGTTTATTTACGTTAGTCACAAGTTTCCTCAGCACACCCTGACCCAAAAGGAGAGCCTAGCGAGAGAGGAGGTTTTGTCTGCAGGAGTGCAAACGTAAGGAATGAGATGGTATTGAATGAATTTCAGTTGGTTGAGAAACTAAATCCTTGACAACATCCTGAAACGAAACTGTGGCGGATCAGATCTCCCAGAATCCTTTCTGTACACATGATGGACACACAATACCTCCATCGACATGTTTACCATGAGATTATGAAGTCTTTCTGTCCTCCCGGAGCAGAGCGCTCAGCTGTCTGCTCTCGGGGCTTGCCGACCTCTTATCATCTTTGTCATGTGATGCAACAAACATTCCTTTACGTTCCCCCTCTGGTCTTCAAGTTCCAGAGCCGTTGCTGCAGCCTTGTCATGACAACACCATCCGTCGCTCATTTTTCCTCGGAGACCCCGTCAAGGGACCAGCACTTGTTTTATTATCAACAGCAAAAGAGAAGTCCGCCCTCTCAAAGAACTTGTCTTTTTATGGAGATGGAGGGAGGACGGGGAGTGGAGGGGGAGAAAAATAGAGCCGAGGAATCGCAGAAGAGAAACTTCTGGCGAGATCATGCTAGAACGGGATGCAGGAGTCTTTTCTTTGTGCCTGAGCGAAATATGCACACGAGATGTTTGAAGGAGATTGATTTACGGCTGAGACTCTTGCCCTGTTTTCTGCATGACTTCATCCAGAGGTGGTGGAAAAAAAAAAGCTGAAGGAGTTGTTTAAGGGTTCAGGATAAGGTCAGACATGTTTCCTGGGCTGTTTGTGAGGAATCCATGAAGGCATGATGGCCATCACAGTTTGAGGAGTTCTGCAACTGCATGACGGACTCGTTTCGCATGCTCTGCAGAGTAGTCCAATCAAGCCTGCCATCCTTGGTATAAAAACTTCTTTAATCCTCTTTTTTCACACATGCTGATGTTTGCAATCAACAGCCACATGAGTCATGCACAGAAAGCAGAACAGATTGTGCCTTCCAGAGCAGAAGTCTCTCCTCATTCTTTCAACACTACTTGCAGCTGTTGCTCTTCACTCAGCTTTCGCCAGAGCACAAAACATCTCCCGGAATTGGAGATTTTTTTTTTTGTCAAGAGTTTGCATCAAGCAAAAGCCCATGAAAGTTACCCATCCATTTAACAAGGGGGTAAAAAATTTCCAGGAAGGAATTTTGTTGTGAGTTTTACAGCTTCAAGTGTCGTCAGAGGTCAAAGATGAGAGGGAAGAGAGCCTTCTCTAACAGGGTACATGTGTTTCTGAGCAAAGAATGATGTCCTCACATTCACAAGCACAAATCTCTCCATGCAAAGAGACTTTAAAGGATAGAGTTGTAGGGACTCAGTGTTTTCATCAATGATGATGATGAAATTATTTTGTTGACGCTCCTTTTTTTCATGACTCGTGGCTCTTTCGAGTTTTGGTAGACGAGGCTGGAGGAAAATGTAAGTGTGTGGTCTGTTAGACGTTCAAAATGCAGGACATTTCTGCCTGTTGTGTTTGGAATCTGTCTCACGCTGACACAAGTTTATCGACCCCTTCACGACCTACGTCATCAGAAAGATGCGCACACATTTGGGCAGAGGAGGCGGTGTTTAGCTCCAATCATTCAGACAAGTTCTCATTCTTTAAACACTAAATTCAAATGTAAGCAGCATAAAACTGTTGGTTGTTCTGTGGTCAGTTGTAAGAAACGATACTACACCATGGAATAAAGAGTGACCGTGCTAACTGGTGACTCTCAGCTGAACGTGTCACCTGTTAACAGGGTCACACTTTCCACTGAAACACCAGCGCCGTCTGCAGCTGTGTTATTAAATGTGTCTTCTTTATCCAACCTCAGTTAACCAGGTTTGAGCTCCAATAATCAATATTAACTGCTGATATTCTAAATCCAGTTTTTACTTTGAGTGTTTGATGAAAAAGTTGGTTTATTATAATTTTTTTACTAAAATTGGACTAAAACGATCACATATAGAAAATGACTAAACTGTGACTAAAACTAATAAACATTTTCATCCAAAAGACTAAAACTAAGATAGCTGCCAAAAACAGCACTGACAGGACCAAGAGAGGTAGACTGAGTGTCATTCTTACTTGACACTATGATCAGTCTGAGATAATCTGACAGATTCTGGTGTGTATCAGCGCTATTGATCATTTCTCAGACCGACAGATGAGCTCCAGGAAGTCAGATTTCCAGTCCGGTGACGTGAGTGGAAAGTGCATTTGAGATATTGTGTTATTCCTGCAGAGGGTGCGTGTGCATCCATGCGTTGGGCGGACCTATTTACACATGTGTGCCCATGCATTTAACTTGTAACTTGTGAGTATCGATGTGTGCAGCGGTGTGACCCCCGAGAGTTCAAGAGGCCTTCGGCTGAGGCTGGATTAGCTGCTCTCAAGGCTGCCACTGGAATGCAAGGATCAACAAGTCTCACACACACGCCTGTTTCATCGAAGGAACACTCACTGTTTACCTTCCAGTCTATTAATGTCCCCGCACTCCTGCTCTCCCTGTCTGTTTTCTCGCTGGGAGTAGAGTGGAAATTGGATTTCATGAATGCAGCGGGGAAATAAGTGGCTATTTTTATCGTTTACATCAGCCTATGGCTCACTGCAGATGTAAATTCAAGATTATTGACATTCATTGCTTTCCTGAGGCTGCAGGGAGCTGCATACGCAAAGAAAGTGTCACTCTGCATCCTTTTAGAGGAGCTGTGAAAAATACACAAGCAAAACGGAGTGAAATGAATCCTCAGGTTACTGCCATGCAAACAGGAAACCCTCGCTGACTGATTGATGCATGGCTGCGTATTTAACTCCATCCGTCATGCACTGTTTGTGTTCGCAGGGTTCGACTCCTGCATCACTCGTTACATCAGCGCTATGATGACGTTCTGTTTGCACAAGAGCTTTCAAACGAAGGTTTGGACGAGGAAACAGAGTCAGCAGGATTATTTACAGTGGCTGCAGCAGTTATAGAAAGTACAGCTCTATAGTTGTGGCTCACAAACTCTGACGACTGATTGCTGCGCTCTCCAAAGCAGGACCAAAACAAGCCGACTCAATCTGATGTTACCATTTGTTTTCAAACTAAATTAAGGGGAAAACCCGCTCTGCTTTTTTATGATGAGGAATAAAATAAAACAACTACAAATAAGGGACATTATTGGGGATTAAGTTTGGGTCAGAAAGAAGTTGAAAAAAGCTTTTTCAACACCTGGACACTTTGCATCCACTAAGGAGGAGGCCTCAGGGTAGGCGCAGAGCTCGTTGGAGGGATTATATATCCAATCTATCCTGGGGAGGCCTCAAGAACCCCCTTGAGGAGCAGGAAATGTTGCTAAGGAGAGGGAAGTCTGGGTCAACTTGCTTGGACTGAGACCCCCGAGGAATTCCACCCACTGACTGTTTTTTCTTTTTGTTTTGTTTTTTTCTTTTTTTTTTTTCACTATTCAAATTGTAAAACTTTCAGCGTGTGTTTCAGCAAAGTGTGTGGGTGCTTTTCACATTTCTAACCCTTGTACTTTTTGAAGTATTCAGCATTTTCCAACATTTTTTGCCCCATTAAAATGAATGGAGAGGATCTGTCACTATGGAAAACACACAGCTGATGATATCAAAAGGGATAGAGTTTATAAATAGGACTGGTCAAAAGTCACAGATAGAGGAAAACTCTTTGGTTACATTCCATCACCGTGGAAACCACACAGCTGATGATGTCATAAGAGGTTAGGGTTAGGACTCAGCAATTCAACATGTTCAGGAGAACATAACCCTCTAACCCTTGTGCATTTTAAAATATTCAGCATTTCCCAAAACTTTTTGGCCTGTTAAAATGAATGGAAACATCTGTCACCATGGAAACCACACAGCTGATGATGTCAGAAGGGGTTAGGGTTAGGGCTCAGGGTTAGGGCTCAGCATTTCAACATCCAGCATCTGCTGCAAGGAAATGCAGCCCCCCCCTTTCCAGTTCTCCTTGAAACAGAGCTATAGCAATGCTACATGTATGACACAAAGGTAGCCTGATGTAATGCATGTTCAGCTCAAGCCCCTCAGCTGCTATCAAGCTTCCAGCTGTGCTAACACGGCGACAGTGGAAACAGCTAGAAGCTTTTCAATAACAGCACTCCTGAGTCTCATGTTTTTTCTTCATACACAGCTTTCTTAACTCTCACCGATTTTCTTTCTGACTCAAAACAAAAGCCGACAAACCGAGGAGCAAGTTTTGGAAAACGTTGACATCACGTTTCAGCGCTGGCCTTGAAGCTCATGGGACACGCTTCGATGAGCTCAGCATCCCCGTTCAACAGACTGTTCAAGTTGTGAGATCAGCCACATGGAGCAGAAGCACAAGTAGGAAGGTGATAAGCAGTGTTGATTAAGCATCCTATTAGCATTTATTGGAAGGATTCCTCATTTGCATGTTTTCCTACGGTGAGTTATAAATGCAGGACTCAGCAGGAGATCAATAATAGAGCGGCTGACCCGATGATGAACCGTGTTGCACGTGAGAGCACACACACACATGTGCTGCGGCATCACATCCAGTGTCCACAGAGAACAAAGCATTGCTGGGCCGTGACGGGTGTGGCGAGGGTCTCCAGGAAGTTACACTCGGCTAAAACTTCCTGGAGTGAACCGAGGCCGACGGTTTGAAGCTGCGGTTTGATTGTTTCTGAAGATTTCTGTGTTCTAATCAAAGGTTCATTGTTTTGTTATTGATCGAATTCAGCTGGGAGGATTTGGTTTAAAGGCTTGGTGGTTCAGTTCTTTTGTTTTTAACAGAAAGTTGTCTCCGGTCTCTCAGCCATCTGCAGCCTCAGAGCCTGAAATATGTCGTGTGTCAGCTCGGTCACACATTCCTCTGTCGACGTGGACGACTCGGTTCTCCATCCAGACTTCTTCTGTTTGCAGAATGTCTTCTACATGCATGTGTTCCTCTTCCTCCCGAGCGTGGGCAATCATCCCAACACATGTGCGGCTGCATGCGGGGCTCGTGCGCACACACTGCATGTAAACGCTCCCATGTGTGGAGCAAAAGAAAAAATGAGAGACCGCAGCACTGCCTCGGCCTCTGTCGTCTTCATCATCAACATCATCCAGATTCTGTGAAGCAGCAGGTTGTAATCCTCGCTGCTCTTTAACTACCTCGCAGGATTAACAAGAAAGGGGGAGGGGAGGGGGACCCGGCGACCCACGTGGAAAATAAAGAGTCTTACGGAGACTTTACTCTGATCCTGCTGTGTTAAATAGACACGCTTGGAAGACGCACAGAGAGGGAATGTGCTGCACTTTTCTGTGCGGCTCATGTTCTCACCACTGGTGCGAAAAATAAACGAACTATTCCCTTAATAGGATCAACGTATAATCTTTCACACACTTACATGCATGGAAAATAAAGACAGAGGTGTTAAGTAAATGCACTTTAACACTAATCTGTTTCAGCGGAAGGTGTTTGGATCGACGAGACACAGAAAATATGAGGAGTAAAGTCAGAGTTACATCCATACCAGCTCCAATCTTCAGGAACAGTTAAAACACGCTTCCTCTGAAGCATGTCTGAAACTTTCAGATTATCTGCAAGGACAGGAAGTCTCTTTTAGGACAAGAGGAGGCCTACAGTTCGGTGGCCCTGAGAGCTCACAGCACTGCAACTTAAGAAAGCACATGCAAAAAGACAAAAACACAAGAAAACATCTTTGTCAATTTGACAACACATGAACAGCATTTAGAAAATGCGCTGCACAGACCGCAATACAACACATTAGAACAATGCGCTGCAAATAGACCGCAACACAACACATTAGAAAAATGCGCTGCAAAGACCACAACACATTAGAAAAATTCACTGCAAATAGACCGCAACACAACACATTAGAAAAATGCACTGCAAATAGACCGCAACACAACACATTAGAAAAATTCACTGCAAATAGACCGCAACACAACACATTAGAAAAATGCACTGCAAATAGACCGCAACACAACACATTAGAAAAATTCACTGCAAATAGACCGCAACACAACACATTAGAAAAATGCACTGCAAATAGACCGCAACGTAACACATTAGAAAAATGCACTGCAAATAGACCGCAACGCAACACATTAGAAAAATGCACTGCAAATAGACCGCAACACAACACATTAGAAAAATGCGCTGCAAAGACCACAACACATTAGAAAAATGCACTGCAAATAGACCGCAACGCAACGCAACACATTAGAAAAATGCACTGCAAATAGACCGCAACGCAACACATTAGAAAAATGCACTGCAAATAGACCGCAACGTAACACATTAGAAAAATGCACTGCAAATAGACCGCAACACAACACATTAGAAAAATGCACTGCAAATAGACTGCAACGCAACACATTAGAAAAATGCGCTGCAAATAGACTGCAACGCAACACATTAGAAAAATGCACTGCAAATAGACTGCGACACAACACACTAGAAAAATGCGCTGCAATGACCACAACACACCACATTAGAATAACACAACGGAAGTGTTTCCAGAGGACACTTAAAACTGATGCACACATCCTGACACGCTTGTTGTTGATGCAGATTTTGAGTCGCAGCCCTATTTAGGTTCTCCCTCTGTCAGGGGTATGTGTTGTGTTGCCGTCTATTTGCAGCGCGTTAAATGCTGCGCATGTGTTGTCAAATTGATGAAGATGTTTTCCTAATTTTTTTGTGTTTTGTCTTTTTGCTGTTAGTTCTCAGGTCCACTGTACTAAAGTCATCGGATAAAAGACATAAGCTGCTCATCTTTTTTTTCCACTTTCAGGACCGTCATTTGTTTGTCTGGACAGCAGGAAGTAAAGGGACAGAGTCGTCTGGCTTTCTGGCACGGTTCTTACATAAGTGCAGATATGGGACGTTTCAACGCTGGAGATCATCTGAAAGAAATGAAATTTCACTGACTGAGTTCTAGTGCAGAGTTCAAAGGGTTAAGACGTGTGTTATTGGTACAAACAGGAAACATGAGCAGCCATGACGGCAGATGTAAGCACCCTGGCTCTGTTATGCTCTGCTCTTGAGGCGAGTCGGCGCTGCATATGTCGCATTCTACATCTGAGGCCCGATGCGTTACGGCCCTTTTGGCACAGATGCCGATTCTAATCTTCCGAATCTATCTCCTCGACATTCCAGGATTGATGGAGGGGCACGTTACTTCTCTGGGAGTTGTTTTTGCAGAGCATGTGCATGAATATGTGTGTGTATTTGTGTGTGTGTGTGTGTGTGTGTGTGTGTGTGTGTGTGTGTGTGTGTGTGTGTGAAATCGAGTTCTCACGGTGCAGACATGGCCGAGCCTTCTGACTGCACAGGGTTTGATGGGAAAGAAATGCCCGTGAGGCCACTTACACAACCATTTTGACTGATTGACGGATAATGTGCACTCAGAAACACACACACACACATACACACAAACACACATGCACAACCTGCTGCATTTGTTTTGAAAGTCTATTTGTGTTAAGGGTGGCACACACAGAATCCAGAGCCTGGTGGTTATTTATGTCCAGGTCAGTCGTCATCCAAACTCCACTTTGTTTATTCTCTGTGAGCCGATGAAAACTCTCTGCTGCTATTTTTACATGAATGCAAAAAACATTTAATCCACTAAAAAGACAAACTGACGAAAGCTAACTCAACACCAGGTCACTATCTGAAATCTGCAGGAACTGAGCGACAATGACCAGGCTAGAACTGAACGTTTTGTCCAGAAAAAAGAAAGAAATGAACGCAAGACTCTGATTGGATGAATGGGACAGACCCTTCATCCGTCTGCTCTCCTCTAAGCATTTGTTGGCGAAAATCAAGTTCACCTCTGGTGGTTGAAAGCCTGCAATTGTCACCTGCTCGGTTGTGTTTGGCAGCAGTTGTGCTACTGCTGAGTTGTGACCTTAAAGTGAGTTTCAAATCACACACACACACACACACACACACATGAAGAGAGGCCTGGAGGAACTCAAACAAACCCAATCGGACACACTCATGCGTGCAGGTGAAGGACTGAGCGCTGATTGCAGAGTGGCATTAGGCCACAATCAGATTGAAGTGGAGCAAAGAATGTGTTTTTCTGCTCATTTATGCACAGTGATCTTCACACGCACACACCTAACATACACACACAAGCACACACACACAGTGAAGGACTGGACTCTGCATGCTGGATTAGTAATGATTAACCAGCTTCATTAGCTCAGTCATCTCCTCTGAGGAGGCAAGAGGGAGTTCATCGACTTGTGTACAGTTCAATCAGGCTTGGTTGGTGTGTTTCCAGTACAAAAGTAAAGTGCATGTGTTGTCAAATGGATGAAGATGTTTTCTTAATTTGTTTATGTTCTGTCCTTTTGCATTTGAGCTCTCAGGGCCACCGTACAAAAGGAAATCTGGTCTCTAATACCAATCCTTTGAACAGAAAAGAATAGAATAAAATGTAATACATGAAATAGCCTAAGGTGTCCATCTCCTGACTGTGAGGGTAGTAACAGGATGCCTCAGTATACAGAGTCTGCAACAGGTCTGCAGGACAACCAGGCCGTGATGTGACCCGCTCAGTGGTGGTGAGGCAGCGGCTTTAAGGTGTTAAATGAGGGCCAAAAGTTTTGATCATTTGAGAAAAAAACAAACAAACAAAAAAACCCAATAAAAGTTAAAGTTTTGAGATTTAATTTAGAAAAACATATCAGTGCATTAAAACATAGAAGAAAATGAAAAGTTTTTTTTCAAGTTAAATATAATTTGGATTCAATTTTGATTTTTTTTTTAAATAAATTATTCATCTTCAGTTTTCACTTCAAAAAAATTGAAAATTAAAAACTGAAAATGTAAAAGTCTGGACCTGGAACTGAAACAGAAAATTTACAACTAAGAATTTAAATATTAAAATATATACAAAAGAGAACTGAAAATAAATATTTTATTAAAAAATATTCAAAATTGAAAATTATATTTAACTTGAAAAATCTTGTCATATATTTTTTTTAATACATTGATGTATTTTTTAAAGTTCAAGCTCAAAACTTGAACTTTCAGGGTTTTTTTTTTGTTTTTTTTCTTCAAATGATCAAAACTTTTGGCCCTTATTTAACACCATACAGCTCATTAGGTATATTCTCTTTGGTTGGATAATCAACACACTGTGTAAATCCAGCCAGGTGGGAGGAGAGGGTAACACAAATGAAGTCTCCTGATATTCTCCAGCAACATTTTTAGGACAAGCTAAAAAAGTTTCTGTCCGTCTTGTTTTCGTACCAGCCCAAACAATTTGCTTGGTTCCCCCAACACGCCCTGCAGGCAAATTAGTGGTTTGCAAGTCAAAGTTGGGCCGAGGAGCAATTACTTGCTTGTTAAACACAGCATCACTCCCCTTTAGCTCGCTCTGGTTTTCTTTGATGGGTGAGTTCACGTCACTGTGAGATGAAATAGAGCACACGCGTCTCGTGTTTCATCCAGAAGCTTTTCTACAAGTATTGTCATGAAATAGTCCGAGCTTGACGTAAAAAAGCAGAAAGTCCAGTATTACAAACAAGCAGTTTAAAGTCTTTGACATGAACCAAGCCTGCCAATGACAGCTGATACCCTGACTAATTCCTGGCTGTAACTCGCAGCCTGTTTGCCATCCACAGATAGCTCCGAGCCAATACCACACACACGCACACACAAGCATCCACATTACCTCAACGTCTCCCTCTACTATCAAACCCTGCGCTGATACCTGATTTTCTTTGGCTTACGTAACCATTATGCAAGATCCCAAGTCTCCATGCTCGGGCCTAATTATGGCTGCCGGCCCTTCATATTAATCTGTCTTTAAAATGTTTGAAGTGCGCTTGAGGGCTTAGATGTGCCTGCCAGTGTTTTTTTGAGAAGGGAATAGTTGCTCATTATTTTGAGTGGGCCAAGGAGGACTCATTAAATGTAAAAGCAGACGAAAAAATAATATGTGGAGGAAGCTTAAACTCACATTTTAGTGCCAGAAAATTTATACTTATGCTCATGAAAATACAACCCTAATTCCAGTGAAGTTGGGACGTAATACGTAAATTAAAACAGAATACAATGATTTGCAAATCCTGTTTGACCTATATTCAACTGAATACACTACAAAGACAAGATATTTATAGTTCAAACTGATCATTTTTTTTTTTTTTTTTTGCAAATGCCTGCAACATGTACCTAAAAAGCTGGGACAGGGTCAACAACAGACTGGAAAAGTTGAGGAATAATCCAAAAACACCTGTTTGGAACATTCCACAGGTGAACAAGTTCATTATAAACAGGTGAGTGTCATGATTGGGTATAAAAGGAGCATCCCTGAAAGGCTTAGTTGTTCACAAGCAAGGATGGGGTGAGGTTCACCACTTTGTGAACAACTGCGTGAGCAAACAGTCCAACCGGTTAACAAAGAATGCCAAAGACCTATATCAACAACACCCAGAAATGCTCATCTGAGATGGACTGACACAAAGTGGAAAAGTCTGCTGTGGTCTGATGAGTCCACATTTCAAACTGTTTTTGGAAATCATGGACGTGGTGTCCTCCAGGCCAAAGAGGAAAAGGACAAAGTCTCAAAGCCAGCATCTGTGATGGTATGGGGGTGTGTTAGTGCCCATGGCATGGCTAACTTGACCATCTGTGAAGGCTCCATTAATGCTGAAAGGTACATACAGGTTTTGGAGCAACATATGCTGCCATCCAAGCCACGTCTTTTTCAGGGACGTCCCTGCTTATTTCAGCAAGACAATGACAAGACACATTCTGCACCTGTTACAACAGCGTGGCTTCGTAGTAAAAGAGTGCAGGTACTAGACTGGCCTGCCTGCAGTCCAGACCCGTCTCCCATTGAAAATGTATGGAGCATTATGAAGCACAAAATACAACAACAGAGACCCCGGACTGTTGATCAGCTGAAGTTGTTCATCAATCAAGAATGGTAAAGAATTCCACCTCCAAAGCTTCAACAATTAGTGTCCTCAGTTCACAAATTTATTACAATTTATGTTTAATACAACATCCCAACTTCATTGGAACTGGGGTTGAAACAGCTAAATCCTGAGTTTTAATTGTTGCTGAAGAAAAACAAACAATGCATTTAAAGGTTTCTGGAACAAGAAGAGCACATTAAAAGATAACATGGATTGTTGTTAAATGATTAAATGCTTCCATACGGTGCATGAATCTTAAAAGTGGTGTTCAGTAACGAACTCAAGCTGTGCGTTGTTGGAACTTTTGAAGGAATAAAGAGCTTCACATTTGGAGCGTCAAGACAAAAAACAAAAAAAACACAAAAATTTGTTGTGACAGTGATGTCCGGCCAACTTCTGCGTTTGAGGTTCTTTTTCAGAAAAACAAGATAAATGACTACCACGATGGAGCTGAAGCAAACAACGCTTTTGTTGTCAGGATGTGACTCTGGGAAGCAAACGTGGCACAAGCTGTCCTTTTTTTCTGCATGCTCCAAAAGTTGTGTAACTGCACTATTGATGGAGATGCATTTTAAACTCACTCCTACTCTTGGCGGGACCTAAGGCTACTTATATAACAATAACGTACATGTTTTCTTCTATTTCCATACAGGATGTACCTGAATGTATGGAAGACACACAGAAGAACATAGTTCATGTCTCATTTCTTTCTAATTACTGGAAAACAATCCAATATTTCTTACTGACAATGGCTCAAAGATGAAGTTTGCACTTTGAACACAGTATTTAACATTCCTCCCAACCTTTCTTGTTTTTGCAATGAATTTTAATGTCTTACACACCATAACCCTCCGTGTGCATGACCTCCCATACTCAAGCTGATAACCTCACATTTTACAACCAACAATCAGCCTCAAACCGCTCAAACGCTTCCCCGTCCAGTTACGTAACGTTAGTGTAAATATCAGGAATCCATAATTCAGTGGTTATTTTCTCCTCGGGCAGCGTCAGGGACAACCTGAAACAGGTGGAGAAGCCTATTAATCCTTATAGTGTGACAGAAACATGTTCAAACACACACACACACACAAATATGAGAGGCACTAGCTGACGAGTGAGGGTGGTCAGTAATTACAAGCAGATGTGATCCTTCTAGGAGGTTCCAGGTCAGAGTAAGCAATCTATTACATGCGTGCATGACGCCGGCCTGTACTAGACACACAAAGCGGTGAAAAGCACATTCCAGACCAGAAGAGAAAACTACAAATGCAGTCCGAGCGGTCTCTTCCTGGGCCTCGGGTCATTTCCTGGAATATCCTCACACATGTCATCCTTGATTGTAGTTTACACAAAACGCAGCCGGCGTGATCGTGAATGAAGAGGCAACATGTTTTACTTTCTCTCATGAGAAATTTAATCACTGTTTGACTTGGCTCACATTCAAGTCATCTGGTTAAACAATGCTAAAGCAAACAGCTAGCAGCGCTGTCAGGCTGGAGCTGCAGGGGCGTGTCAACAGGGAAGGTGCGGGGTGGCACAGCCCCCCTGGAATCTGATTGGCTGGTTTCCTTGAAATGAAAGAAAGATTCTCTGGTAAAAAGTAGAAATAGTGTCAAAAAGTTGTGAAAATACGGTCGGGTGACCAGTCGACCACCAGAACAAGGCTGCTGGTCCAGCTGCCAAAGAGTTGCGCTGAAAAGGCCTCCTAGTTAGGCTCTCATTATTAGTCAATATCATTACACAACTGCATAATTCAGCTTTCAGTTACATCGACTGATTCATTAACCCACTGTTTCTCTGGACCAAAGCCGCTGCATCGTTGTGTAATGCTGCCTGACAGAGGAAGTAGAGGAAACTGAGCTGTATCAGAAAGCCTCAATTAACCGCCCTCAGGCTTGGCATGGGTTTTACAAATCAAGCTTTCTCTACGGTCAAAACTGATTGGAGTCTTGCTGGATTTGCAGCCTGTTCACTGCTCGAGCCGGTGGATTAAGGGCTTAAAAGGAGTTTTATTCCTGAAAAGAGGATTTGCTTCATTGTGTCTATTTATTGTCGTACAGGGTTTTAATGGGGGTAATTTCAGCAGCGATTGAAGGTGGGAATGCATGACTTTGAGGGGTTTGGGATGCTTTTCTTTCTACATGTTACGTCCTCTGAGCAGATTGGGACAGTTTGTCAATACTTTGCGACAGAGCTGCAGGCCCGGACTGATCAAACTTCCTCCTCTCCAGCCTTATTGAGCTGTAAGTAACTAGCTTTGCTGTTTATAATTAGCCACATGATAGCATGGTGCTGTCAATAAGTCACAGAGGACAGTAATCAACTGAACAGTTGACCAGATAAAGCAGATGTGTGCCCGTGGGGGGGGTGGGGCGTGGTAGTGGTGGCTCTCCCTCATTGCCTAATTGATGAAAATCATGCTCTTAAGTATGAAACACAATGAAAGTGCCCTATTGGGTTGCAAAAATGCACGCTTAAGTGCTCTCAAGCCAAAACACATAAAAAGTGCCCCCTTGGGTGGCAAAAAGTGCCCCAAAGTGCCTGCTTAGGAGCCACATTGCTTAAGTGCCCTCTTGGGAGCCAAAACCTGCCCTAAAGTGCCCTCTTGGGTAGCAAAAATGCGCCCTAAACTGTCCACTTGGGAGCCAAATTGCTAAAGTGCCCACTTGGGTGGCAAAAAATGCACGCTAAAGTGCCCTTAAGCCAAAATGCAACTGAAGTTCCAGCTTTAGAGACAAAATGTGACTTAAATGCCCTCTCAGATGGCAAAAAAGTGCTCGCTTGGGAGCCACATTGCTAAAGTGCCCTCTTGGGACCCAAAACTCACACTTAAATGCCCTCTTGGGTGGCGAAAAGGCAAGATAGAGTGGGCTTGAGCCAAATTGCTACAAATGTGCCCTCTTGGGAGCCAAAACTAGCCCTAAAGTGCCCTCAACCAAAATGCAACTAAAGTTCCTGCTTTGGAGCCAAAACTTGCACTAAAGGGCCCTCTTGGGTGGAAAAAAACACGCAGAACTTAGGGCCCTCTTCAGGTGCGAGTATGTGCTGTATGTGCCTTTTTTGTCTTCCCACCCTTGCCCTTCAAAAAGTCTGCACACACCACTGACATCAAGAATGTTTTTTTTTCCATTTTCATTTAGAAATGTGACTTTGTGACATCACAGTGATGTAAATCACCTTGATGCTCTGCGTGACGCAGTGCATCATCACACTTTGCATCCCTCGGCCTCTGCGTAAATCCTCCAAGTGTGTTTCCATAGCAATATTTCTCTCACTTCCCCTGCCACCTTCCGTCATTTTCTGTGTATGCGTTCCCATGGAAACTGACTTTTTTTTGCTTGTGTGTGTGTGTTTTAGTGTGTGTGTGTGTGTGCCCAGGGCTTTTTGTGCCATTGTCTGAAACAGAACAGAAACCACATGCTGTAGTTCACTGTATGTCAAAACGGCATTAGTCATCTGACTGCATGGGGCCGCTGAAGTCAGCGGAGTGATTAATCTTTCCAGAGTAACATCTGTCAGGAACACAAACAGAGCTAAGTCTCATGCTTCATTAAGAGAAGCTTTACATAACATCTGACATACCAAACAACTACTGAGGGCTGAGGACGCATTAAAAGAAAATTTAGCGGCATCACTGTTGATGTATTTCTGCCCATGCTGAATTGGATTATCTGAAGCATGCTGGCAGAAAATATCATTTGTTAAACTTCAGATTATCTGATTAGATGTGCTCGGCCATTCCAGCAAAGATCATGGGTGAGAGTTCGAATAAATACGCAGGAAAAACAGATGATGGCCGTCGCGTTGAGGCTTAGCAACCGGTTATATTTTGGAGACAAACATGAGGTGTTTAATGATTTGCGGCGCTGCGTGGCAGATCTGTCTCTATACAGGCTGTGCAAACAGTGTTACATCTCACTAAGCATTCACGTCACACCGAGAGCTGAAATTATAAATGCTTTGGTTTCTTCCAAAGGCATTCGGTGTTATGGCGAGCGAATGGATTCATGGTGAAGAAAAATGGGACCTCATTAACCTTGATAAGACGCAGTGTGAGGATAGAAAGGATGATAGCATCATAACCAAATAAATGACAAGTTATCGCCTCTAGCTGAAGAGTTGTCAAAAGGTAAACCTCAGGGCTTAGCTCTTGGACCCCTCGCTTTATGAATCTGAATAGGCATCACTGCACGTCTCGCAGACTCTGCCCCCCCCCTTCCCTCTTCTGTCAGCATTCCAGGGGTTTCATAGTTTGACACTCAAGAACTGAAGCTCATCCATCCACTTCAGAGACCCCGCTGTGCAGAACCGGCCTGACCGAGCACAGGCCTCCTCCTCCTATTTAACTTTTCCAACTGTTTCTCGTTTCTTCCACAAAGTGTGTGTGTGTGTATGTCCACGCGCACGTGCGTGTGTACCTCTTCAAGCTGTGTGTGAGGTCAAGCAGTGGGGGGAAAAGGGGCCGACTCAGTCAGCGATAAGGAATGGCACACACAAGGGAGCACACGCACAAAACAACACACAGCTGGCCTTTGAAAAAAAAGGGCGACAGGCAACTTCTACCTGCTGGACCCGCGACAGGCTCGGTCACACACACATGCACACACACTCAGGTGGCTCTGCAGGTCGCCTAGGTCTACATCTTGTTTTTCTCCCATCACTGAATGTCGGCTCTGTTGCTTCGCTGCACTGAGTGGGGTTGAATAACAAGGGGGTTGGAATATATGAGTGCTGTAAGTGCTTCACCTCAGCATCCAGCAGGTGGTTTCAAAGCTTTTTTCCCCAACTGTAAACATCGCTCAAAGAAGTCAACAAGAGGGAACTTTATTTCCTGGAGATAAAAATCTTTCCTCTCTGCTTGAAGCTGAATCAAAAAAACAAAATCAAGCCCACGCAAACACAGACACATTAGAGTACACTTGTAATCCCCCTGTCTGGATAAGGCATTAGATAAATTGCAGAAGCGTCTCCTCTCCTTCACCCCCCCTCTCCTCTCTCTGTCTTAACCTCTCCTTCTTCCTGACCCCGTCCCTCCGTAGACAGCGAGGAATGCATGACCGCTGATTCAGATGACTCGAATGTTCAAAGCTGTCTCAGAAATCCATTATGATTCACTTTAATCTAGTCCGCCTTGATCGCAGATAACGCCATCGTTAACCTGTCTCTGGCTGCTTTCTATACCCTCCTCCTCCTCCTATGTGTGTGGAGAACATATTGCAAATCCATCATGGAGGCCTCTCCATGTCCTCAGCTGCTCCTGCGAAACAGACTGGTCTCCCCCCCCCCCCCCCCCCCCTCTCTCTCTCTCTTTCTTTCTCTTTAAAGGCTAATTCAGTTTAATACATTTGGTTTGGATTTTGCATCATCATAAATACCCACATGTTGTTTCCAATCCAGCTTTTCATATTTGCTCTATAATTTTTATGACTGTAATTACTGCTTGTGCTACATCTTATCGAATATAATCCCCTCCCGAGGTTCATCACTGATTACGATCACATGAAAAAGCTTTTCCATACTTTCTCTGCGATTTCTCACCTTAGTTAGCCTATGAATGTTTCCTTTTGCCTTCCAGGATCGCAGAGCGTAACTGATTGTGTATAGTAACCCCATACAGTCATATGAAAAATGTTTAGGCACCCCTCTGAGGCTTCACAGAAAATAATCACAGTGGCATGTCAAGATTTTTAGTGGAGCAATACTAAATCAGATGTTAACTTTAGGCTATGCAAAAATTTGGGCACCCTTGTCATTTCATGACTTGAATATCCGTAACTAATTAACACAGATTAATTGGAAGTATCGAACCTCAAAGACAGATGCAACAAATCGTGAGAAAAGGTATTCAAGGTGGATAATTTCAAGTTCTTCTTCTCTTTGGCTCTTCTTTGAAGAATGGCAACCTGGGGGCCTCAAAACGACTCTCAAATGACATGGAACAAAGATTACTGAGCGTTATGGTTCAGGGGAAGGCTACAAAAAGCTATCTCAGAGATTTCAGCTGTTAGTTTCCACTGTGAGGAACATTGTGAGGATATCCAAGGCTACAGGCACAGTTCCCCAGGCAAAGGCGAGGGTTGGTGGCCAAAAGCAAGCCACAGACCTCCTCCAAAGACCTACAAGATCATGGTTCAGCAGATGGTGTCTCTCAGTACATTTACATGCAGCTCAAGAAATCGGACTATGAGCCTAGTCAGCACAAGATCAGACTATTAAAATGCAAAGAAACTGCTTAGTCAGACGGACAACTGAGCATAGCTCAATCGATACACCAAGATAATGCGGTTGCTATTGGACTGTAGTTGGATTCGGCAGGACTCGACAGGTCTCAGTACGCCTCGGTGTTCAGCCGGAAGAGGAAGCAGATGACCATGATGAATAGGGTTGCTGCACGACACAACAAACAAACACCATGGCACATAAAGGTTTCCATATTGGCCATCATTGTTTGAATGTTATTTCCTCTTTGGTTGAACCAAAACTAGCTTGATACGCAGCGTCGCTTGTCAAAAAGGACACAGTGCCACCGACCGAAGCAGAGTGGGATGTCCTGGGCCAGAAGTCTGACTCTTTTCTGCATGGATACACAGACAAGACTAGATCCCCCGTTGTGACTTTACAATCGAGCTCTGACCTTAGTGGGACCACTTGGGTGCATGGAAACGTACTGTGCATCCTTCAACAGTCCAGCGCACATTGTGCAAGGGAAATCTGTGCGAGAGAAGCTGTTTCTAAGCACACGCCAGAAATAGTCCCTTGAGGTTTGTGAAAGCACATTTGGACAAGTCTGATGCAACAATGATAACAAGTGGCATTATGTATGTCTGCAAAGAACCAAAGCATTCCAAGAAAAACACTTGCTACCTACAGAAAAATCTGAGTTCTCATCATACTATGGGGCTGTGTGGCGACTGCCGGCACTGGGAACCTTGTTAAAGTTGAGGGTCACATAATTTCCACCCAATGTTAGCAAATTCTCACGAAAATTGTTCATGAATCTGTAACAAATTTTAAGGTTACGCTGGGGCTGGGTATTTCAAGAAATCAACAACTCAAAACACTGCTCAAGATCTTCTCAGGTGTGCCTGCAGAGGAACAAGTACAATGTTCAGGAATGACTTGAAAATCAGTGAAAATCTGTGGGAGGATTTGAGGGTGGCTGTCCATGCTCAGAAACTATAGAGCTTAACTGAACTGGAGATCTTTAATAAAGAGGAATGGTCCAAAATACCTCCATCCAGAATCCAGACTATGTGATCTTTCTGGAGTGCCCAAAATTATGCACGTCTGAATTGTTTTGATGCATATTGCATGTTGAGTCTTAACCCATCGAACCTCATTTCAATGCATCCAAAATGGAGTTGCAGGTGAAAATAATGGAACTTGTCAGGGGTGCCCAAACTTTTTCACAGGACTGTAGGGTCATGACTTACCTTAAAAACCTCTTATTGAAGCATGATCTGCTGCTGTGTCTCATACTTTTATGCCCTCTTCCTTCCTCAGGGTGACTTCACCTGGAGCAGCCTGTCGGGGAGGAGCGTGCGGCTGACACCCGTTGCCATCCAGAGCCTGTCGGAGCTGGAGAGGGCCAGGCTGCAGGAAGTAGCGCTCACCCGTCTGCTCCAGGACTACGACCTTGGGTGTCAGATAACCGTGCCAAAAGGTGGGACTTTAATGTGTGTTAGTTCTGGATGGTTGGGGATTTACTGCTTCAGCCTCTGAGATGCTAACATTAACGCGGCTGTTAGCTGTGACAAAACACATCTGTGATGGAGTCCCAGACGCTTCTGTGCTGCAAACGCCGCTCAACTGATCTTCCTCACTGTTAAGCTGCTGCTTTTAAGTGGATCATTAAGTAAAGCCAACGCTCAGGGCTCTGACCACATCCTCCGTTCAGACCTTGAGTGTATGAAAGGAAGTCATGTTTGGGGAAGTCGTGACAACACATGGGCTTGGATGTAAACCACTTCGCTTTGGGATGGGGTGCTTCCTGTTTGATGCCCCCCCTTCTCCTCAAAGCAACACGCGACTCCCTTTCCGCTGAAGTCTTAACTTGTCACCATGTAAACTACAACAAGACCCTGAAGGACTCAGATGAACAGCTGCCTTTTGGTGCAACGAGGGTTGGGAAATGACTAAATTAGGCAAATACATCACGATGAAGCAGAAATAGGCTGAACAGGGCACTCAAACTGGTGCACTTGTGGTTTCCCAGCAGGCACGCCCATGCTAAAAATATCAACCTACATCACAAGATAAAGATAGAAATACATACATGATCCTTCTCAATGCAAAAGCAAAGAGGTGGAAGTAGATTCCTGGTTGCAAGGAAGATGTTTGGAGTAGAAAGGTCTTTAGTTTTTGTGACTCACAGCGTACATATTCTCTGCTCTCTATAGGACAGAGGATGCTGGTGAAGCAGCAGTATGGAGCAGCCTGTGGATTATCCTGGGCCTTGCATTCCAGCTGAAGGTTAAACCTCTCCCCAGCATGATTTAATACGTACTTGTCTGTGTTGCTTATGAATTCCAGAGCCCCTAACGGCCGCCATGTGCTTGCTGGGGAAATATTTCAGCTCGAGTGTAAGAGAGAGAAAGAGAGAGAGAGAGAGAGTGTGATTGCTATTTCAGCGCCTCTAATGTGGGCGTAAGAGCCCCGCTGTTCCTCGTATTCATCCGGGTGTCAGGGGTCATGTTTCTAGTGTTTCTCCAAGAGTGAGAAAACAGTGAAAGGTGGAACGGAGCTGATGTGGACGAAGAGAGAAGGGTGTGATGAGAAAGAAGGTTCATCAGACTGGTTGGGAGTTGGACTGAGGAGGTTTGGAGGTTCGGGGGATTTCCGTACGGCTTTGGGAGCCATCTGTCAAAAATCCAAACCATTTCCTATCTTTGCTTCTCCCTCCTTTCCCTCTCTCTCTCTCTCTCTGCCTTCACTCTCCATCATAACATCTGCTTTCTTTCTCCAATGTCTCACCCCCTCCTCACAGATTCCCACCTTTTTTCCCCTCACTTTTTGTCCTGCAGCTTTCTTCAACTTGGACTCTTAAAGGGACATGATAATTCAATAAATCTCTTCCAAAGCAATGAAACCATGATCAAAAAACAAGCAGCAATCTGGAACTTGTTCAGATTTGTCACATAAAGTTGAATAAATGCTGAAATTGAACCTGCTTCGTGATGCATCAGGCAAACGCTACCATTAAACATATGCTGGGAGTTGGATAGGATTTCCTCAAAGGGGTTCAAACTGAGGCTGCTCCACTATTACGCCACAATGATCCACACAAAGTGGGTTTTGGATACCAAAAACCAAACAGGACAAAGCGACAGAATGATAGCATCAAAAGTTGCTGAGGCTCACAAACTGACATCCTGGCCCCCAGACGAGGAGTCTGAGACTTTCAAGTTCCCTCAGCTGCGATTTCCAGATCTTCCTGATCATTAATCAGGAGTCATTCATCATGTGGACAGATGACAAAGTGGCCTTCCTTCTCTTGGTGCACTCCAGTCCACAATCCTGGATCTAAAGTGCTCACATGTGCATATAAACTTCCTTGTTTGGATCTTTTGCAATAAGAGAAGTCAGCTCAGCTTGGTGCTGAGACATTAGCATTAGGACTGCACGGCTAATCGCTTCAAGATCGCGATCTTGATTCACACATGTACGTGATCTCGAAGAGGTTAAAGGGTGTAGAGAAATAAAAAAAAATTAAAGGATGCACAAAATAAAATCAAGTTAAAAAAAGTATTAAGGGGTAGATTTTTAGTACACTGTATGGGGAGTGAACTTTTTTCTAACTCGGCAGTTTAGAAGATATCAAGATCTCAAATTTGCCCAATCAGAGGCAGAGCTCAGCTCACATGACTATAGCTGTTAGCATGGAGACTCAAAGCCCACGTCATTTCCAATATGGCTGCGCCCACCCTATGGTCCTAATATAACTCCTACTTCTATAGAAAATGATGCCATGTTGGTCAGCCATTAGAATTAATTCTTTGAGGAAGTATTGAAAATGGATGAAAACCTACTTTTTGTACTTTTGTTGTTACGCTTAACAGAAATAATTCTTCCTGCTGCTAACTTTACTTGAATAACCGTTTGAATGTTATTGTTTTGTTTTCTTAAAGTTCATCAGTGCGATAAACGTTTCGTGAAAAAAAAATCATCATTTACATTTTTTGTCAGAATCCTGCAGCCATAATTAGCATCTAGAACATATTTTCCAACAGTAAACCTGGCCAGTGAATCCAAAGGAAGCCTCAGTTAACCCGTGTACACAAACAGCACAAGTGATTTAACACAATCATCTGCTGACTAATACCGAAGCTGACCCCATCTGACATCCCACTAAATGGATCTGAGTTCACAGACAGGTTTCCCCTCCGTGGTTAATCCAAGCTTATTAGATATATGAGAGATAAGACACAGCAGATATGGAAACCATTTGCTGCAAATGATTTATTTTCTTGTTTTTTTTTTCCCGGCACAGATGGGCAGAAGAGGAAAAAGTCGCTGAGGAGGAAGTTGGACTCGCTTGCGAAAGAGAAGAGTAAAGACAAAGGTACGGCGAGTTCTTTTCAAACACAGGTTCACGGGGTTTTCTCTTTCTTCTCCTCTGCTTTCTCTCTTTGTCCCGACTCTAAACATTGCTCCCTGCGGGCAGGGAGATGGGCCAGCGTATGGTCTCCTCCCCCTCAGGCAGGTGAACAGTGAGGTTATAAAAACAGCATGTGTTTATGGGGCTCTGACAGTTTATATTTAGCTTAAGTGAAGGGACCGGCTCTGAGGAGCAGCCGAAGAAAAGGATATTTGGGTTTGATGTCTCCTCACCAACTGCCCATGTAATAATAATAATAAGCTTTATTTGTATAGCACTGATTTCCAAGTAATGTTAGGCAGCAAAACAGGATCAGAATAAACATAAATAAAATCTTTAAATATAAAGTATTAGAAAATAAATACATAAAGTAAAACCAGGGAAAGGCTCTTTGATAAGTTTGTTTTAAGAACTGACTTAAAAGAAGCGACTGACTTGGCAGCATGTGAAAGAATCTCTGTGTCCTTAAAATTGATCTAATTTTGGCAATGATCCTTAAGTGATAAAAATAAGATTTGCACAAGTTTAGTTTTGTGCCATTCAAATTTCAGGTCACTATCAAACCAAACACCTGGATTTTTTGCAACAGTTTTCACATTAAAAAAACAAAGTACCAGAAGATGGCAGCAAGTCATTTACTGTGTGCTGGAAGCCAAAGACAAGGATTTTTTTTCATCATGTTATTGTAAGAATTTTTTGACATCCAGCCTTTAACATCATTTATAGAATGTGCTAGCACACTCAGTGTACCCTGTTCTGAGTGATTAACTGACAAGAACAAATGAGTATCATCAGCATTACAATGAAAAGACACACCATGGTAGTTAATTATATGCCCGAGGGCCAGCATATAAAGAGAAAATTAAATAGGCCCCAGAACTGACCCCTGTGGCACCCCATATTTAATAGTTGAAAAAAAAAGAGGAGTAATCGTTTGCTGACACACAGGATGAGAACAAGTTTAAGACTGAGCCAGATAGTCCAACCCAGGGGTTCAGTCTATCTAACAGGATGTTGTGATCAACTGTGTCAAATGCTGCGCAGGGGTCAAGGAGTGCTAAGATTGAACACAAGCTCTCATCCGCGGCTAACAAAAGGTCATTGGTGACCTTGGGCAGAGTAGACTCAGTGCTATGATTAAGTGAAGTATGTATCAGCCAATCACTTTAGACCTACAGTTGAACACCATGAAGTCATTTCTGAGCCACTTCCGTATGTTATATAACATAAATGAAGTTGTTTACAAAAGCAAGAACTCGGTGCTTTCCCTCATCAACATTACATGTCTGGCTCTGCTCTTCTGAAGCAGATGGCTCAGATGAAGCTGTGGTCTAACCTGCCAGATTAGTTCCAAGTTTAATTTTCTCTCAGGGTCCATGAAAAAGCTCAGTGTTTCACTTTGAAACAAGCCAGACGTTTAGAGTGAGAGAGAACAGAACGTACGAGAGTCAAACTGGACGTGCAAGAGGAAGATGACACAGCGTTTTCATAAGAAGCTGACATGACTTGTACATTATGTTGGCAGTGCGTCGTACAATATAGATCCAGATCCAGATTCAACGTGTGCGTATGTGTGTGTGTGTGTGTGTGTACACGGATGTCTGCGTGCGGGTTACGTAAGCCCATGTTGACGCTGCGAGGCTGCAGAACAAATCAGTTGTGTCACAGCACGAGTGGTCGAGTTGTTCATGAACCGCAGTGCTACACTCGTAGTTGTGGAATGCTTTTCCTCCCTCAGTGCCACACTCACACACACACACACACACACACATAGAGCGAACAGCTGGACTGTTTTCTCTCAGCTGTTGGCTCCAGTAATGAGATTCTAACAGCACATACAGCCCACGGTGGCCCAGTATGACATCACCTCTCTCTGAAGTCCACCCTGTTGAACCAACAACAGGCCCCCGCGTTGATTGCGATCCTTTTGTGTAAACTCTTGCTAAACTACATCCCTTGCATCTCCGGGCCAAAACAAACCTCCGTCATTCAGCAAACCGAGTGAAAGCGAAACTCAGAGCAGCTCGATAGCATGTTCGCCGTTATACTTCAGTGCTGAGCGGCTTCTAATTTTGGCCTGTGGGGGGAACAAGACGTCGCTTGTGGTCTGGAATCATCAAAGTTGTGTTATTATGGTCAGAAGATGTAGAATTAGTGGTCTGTCAAAGCTTAGACTTTCTTTCTGTGATGTCTTATTTTGGAAAACAGATGTTGTAGCACTGTTGGAGTTTTACTGACGATGTAAACATGTTAGGAGCTTTTATTGGTGAGTTTTTTTAAATGATGCTCTTCTACTAGAAGCAGCAAAGTCTGGCATCTCTCAATGATTACTCTGTTTTTCCCCATACATTTTGAATGTATTTTTCACGGATATGTCTGAGGGGAGAAGAGTGTATTCAATAGAGGTCACTGATAGAGGGAAACCAAGTGGCAACCTCCGGTCTGAAAATGTAAGACAATGCGAAAGTGCTAAGAGCTGCAGTTCGTCATGTGTCCGCTTGAGGCTGGCTCAAGAAGTACCAGAAGTCACAAACACACCAAACCAAAAAAAGCCATTTACACAGCAGAAATAAACTGGAAATGTCTCCCATATGAATAGCTAATTCTCGAACTGCACACACTGTACGGGGGGTGAATTTTTTTTCTAACTCAGCAGTTTAGAAGATATTACAATCGCGAGTTTGCCCAATCAGAGGCATAGCTCAGCTCATGTGACTGACATGCACCCTATAGCTGGTAGTGTTTTTGCCATATTTCCAATATGGCTGCTCTAGTTGATGTCTAGTTGATGATGTCATAAGGGGTTAGGGTTAGGGCTCAGCATTTGAACATTCCAGCATTTGCTGCTTCTCTATTCTATTCTTTAAAGGGAAATATGTTTGATGTTCCTTCTGTTTTCCTAGAATGCATTCCCCAGGCCTTCAGTATACCGCTCTCCCAGGTTATTGCAAATGACTGGACACACAGGCAGCGACAGGACAGCTTCCGTCAGGACCCGCCACAGCGGGAGGAGCACAAGGACTCCTCCGACCTGGTCTCGTCCATCATACAGGTTTGTCAGCTCGTACTGTGAGATGGTTCCCATGAAAACATTTCAGAACAACATCTAACATCACCAATCTTGCAGTTTGCCACAAAGAGGCCCTCCAATAAGGAGTTATCGAGCAGTAACTCATCTTTGAGTTCTACATCTGAGACGGCCAATGAGTCGACGTCACCAAACACACCTGAAGCCGCACCGCGAGCACGCAGGAGGGTAAGACTAAGCCTGATAGTTCATCCCAGACTGAGTTTCCTTTAGCTAAAACCATCTGAACCCACAGGGAGGCATGTCAGTGGACTCCATCACAGACCTGGACGACAACCAGTCCCGCCTCCTGGAGGCCCTGCAGCTCTCCTTGCCCGCAGAGACACCAAGTAAGAAGGAGAAACACCGCGACAAACGGCTGAGCCTCAATCCAATCTACCGGCAGGTGCCACGGGTGGTCGACAGCTGCTGCCTGCACATTGAAAAATACGGTGAGGCAGCTGCTTCTACAAACTGTGAATACCTTTTCACTGTTATCACACTTCTGTTATTAAGCCTGAGTTTATCTGTGCTCAGGTTTGCAGACGGTGGGGATCTTTAGAGTGGGGAGCTCCAAGAAGAGAGTCCGACAGGTGAGAAGTCTATTCTGTGTATGTTTCTATTCCTCTGTGTATCCAATGTGACAACTGTTGAATCTATTTCAGTGTTTACATAATCCAACCACCTCTGTCGTCTCACTGGGAATGAGGATTTGTTATTCTGTCAGTATGCTGCACAAATCACTCATTTAAGCCCAATAACAGACTCTAAATCTCTCCTTTCCAGCTCCGTGAGGAGTTCGATCGGGGCATAGACGTCCAGTTGGACGAGGAGCATAGCATTCACGACGTGGCTGCTCTGCTGAAGGAGTTCCTCAGGGACATGCCTGACCCTCTCCTCACCAAGGAGCTCTACACGGCCTTCATCAACACCACATGTATGCATCACCTCTTCTGCACCCCCCTCCTTTAAACCCTCTTCTGCTCCTCTTCTTGTAACAAATCCATCCTGGTGTGTGTTGCAGTGTTGGATCATGAAGAGCAGCAGATTGTGACGCAGTTGCTAGTCTACCTGCTCCCAGCATGCAACAGTGACACCCTGCATCGGCTGCTGGAGTTTCTGTCTACGGTGACCGACCACGCTGAGGACCGGCTGGACAAAGACGGGCAAGAGGTGAGCATTGGTTTTGATGAACAAGAAATACGATCGGGTCTAGTGGCGTGTGGGCGTGTTGGAGCCCTGTCCCTGTTTTCCACCTCATTGGGAGGAAATTAGCAGAGTGATAAGAATCACTGTGTGTGGTTTTGTGTATTTATCCAGGCCCAGAGCGACCTCTCACGTTCAAAAACACACTGCATGAAGCCTTTTTGTGGCAGATACTTCAAACGGACAAGTTCCCACTTCAACAAAATCTGATTCATCTTCTAATTTGTGGACTCGTGAAACTGTGAGCAGAAGAAGAGATGCGCTTCAGTCTCTATATTTGTCTTGGTGTGAATCTGGCCCTGTTAAGGGAATGTTTTGCACAAGTGTGTACAAAGGGTGTGTTTTGGCAGGTTTGTGCACAGATGGAAGTATGTTTTGTTGTTTCTGCATCCCCTCACGACTCCGTGGCTGCGGTATCTGCATCCCAGATCGTGACAGGAAGTGGGAGCTTTTTAACACTTGGCTGAAAAGAAACACTTAAATACTTTCAGCCAGGAGTGGATCTTGTCTCTCCTCTGGGGACTGGGAGGGTAAAAGGGAGGAAACCAGGAAAACATCAGAAAAATGAAGTGAGCTCAACAGATTGTGACAGGAAA
This sequence comes from Labroides dimidiatus, assembly GCA_030710495.1. Taxonomy (NCBI): domain Eukaryota; kingdom Metazoa; phylum Chordata; class Actinopteri; order Labriformes; family Labridae; genus Labroides; species Labroides dimidiatus. The sequence continues at coordinate 7,306,026 of CM061166.1, forward strand.
ATTTTCATTACTGTTCAATAAGGTTGCAAAGGGGTGGAAAATATCTGGTAAATTTGAGCAAAGTTTCCTGAAAATATGCAGAGGAATTTCAGCTCAGGAATATTGGAAATTTTCAGGGTTTTGTTGCATCAACTTAAATGAATTATTCTAAAAATTCCAGGAAAAAAAATTCATGGAAATGGTTTTTTTTTTGTTCTTTTTTGTTCAGTCTTCAAATGCTGCGCCCTAACCCTAAACCTAACTGCACGAGTCGGACTAAACTCCAGTAATATGCACCAAGTCAGAACCCTTACCCCAACCCTTTAAGACATTCTCATCTGTGTGGTTTCCAATGCGATGGATCCTTTCCATTCATTTCAATGGGCCAAATGAAAATTGGAAAATGCTGAATATTTTGGAAAGTACAAGGCTTAGAAATTTGAATACTACACTCACACTTCTCCTGAACATGCTGCACATTTTAAAATTTGAACACTGAAAATCAGTGAACAACACATGAAATGCTGCGCCCTAACCCTAACTGCACTAGTTGGGCTAAACTCTAGTGATGCGCACCGAATCCTATTTATAATCTCTGCATGGAATCCTTACCCCAACTCCTTATGACATCATTAGCTGTGTGGTTTCTGTGGTGATGGAGCCTTTCCATTCATTTTAATGGGCCAAAAAAATTGGAAATGCAGAATATTTTGGAAAGTACAAGGCTTAGAAATTTGAGTGATACAATCACGCTTCTCAACATATTAAAATTTAAACACTGAAAATCAGTGAACATTTGTAGAAGGAGGAGTGGGCCAAAAAACATACGGAAGAATATTCTGAATAATAAAGTCGGATTTCTACATGTTCCATTAGACGTTTTTGCGTGCATGTCATCACCAAAAATATAGTCTAAGCTCTGAGGAGGAGACAAACTATCAGAAGAGATTCAGCTTTCACGCTCCCAACAAACCCTTGTGTGCTAAAACAAGAGAGGAGAGATGTGACGGATGCAGGATGGTTGAGGGAGAGGTGAGAAAAATAACCTGTAGATGGATGGAGGATAGAGACGCAAGATAATGAGTCAGAGGAGAGGAAATATCTCCTGACGTTGTTTCTGATCGTCATCATCCCATTTCTGCCGCATGTGAAAAAGGGGAAGACTAAAAGAATGACAAGTCAACAGATTAGCTTGAGAAAGATTTTCATGCGAGACAGCTGACAGATGGATGTTTGGAGTGTGATGCTAAATCCGCACTTGCACAAACACTTTCACCCCACATGAACCCAGTCACCCAGGCTCTCGCGTTAAAAATCTAACTCCCCCCTGTTCTCTGTCTCTCCCAAACACAGATCACAGGAAACAAGATGACATCTCTAAACCTGGCCACCATCTTTGGCCCCAACCTCCTCCACAAACAGAAGAGCTCAGACAAAGAGTTCAGCGTGCAGAGCATGGCCCGCGCCGAGGAGAGCACGGCCGTCATCGCTGTGCTGCAGAAGATGATCGCCAGCTACCAAACGCTCTTCATGGTCAGTCAGCGCGCATTAAATTCATTTAAAAGACACACTTCCCCTCCAGCATTCCTGTGTAGGCTTAAAGTAAAACGATCCCTCTTGGCTGAGCAACAGTTTCTCAGAGAAGAGTCAGTAAAGGAGGAACAAAGACAAGTGCTTGTTAGGAACATAAAGTTCCTGTGATAGTTTTTTAAAAAAGAACTGCAATCCTGCCAGTTATCTGACAAAAACAATACAAACCTTTCACCGAGGTTGTTGAACTTGTTCTTTCCAAAACAAAAGCAGAAAACTCAAGCATGAAATCCTCCTTTCTGGTGTCAGAAGTGGGCACGATCTTGCACGGATTACCGCCCTGTCAGCTGCTTTTGTTCCTCAGTGTTCTCAAACAGTGCAGACAGTCGGTTCAGGTCACTTTAGGTCTGGAAACCTTAAACCATAATGTTTTGTAATCTGCCCCTGCCAGTCCTCCAAGGCTCAGATTCTTTCTGTAAGCCAATAAAGAATGATTAAACACACATCGTGAATTGGGCCTGACTGGCTTAGTCTTTGTGAGTGAAAACAGATTTGTAGGTGGCTTTGGTTCTGTGAATGACATCTGAAAGCTGTTTGGTGACACTTGTGTTAGTTCTACTTTCAAAGGGATTGAGGATTAGAGCCAGTGTGGACAGAAGGTGTTTGGCAAGAGGCTAAGAAATAAAGTGTTTTTAATGGTAAACGTGTCACAGGTGCCTCCGGATCTGCAAAACGAGGTTTTGATGAGTCTGTTGGAGACTGATCCAGATGTGGTGGACTACCTTCTGAGAAGAAAAGCATCACAGTGAGTGAACACAGTGAACACGTGCAGCTTGTGCATCCGCTGTTTCCTGCCACCGTCTGACTATTTCTGTCTCCCGTCGCCACAGGAGTCCTGACATGCTGCCGCCGGAGGAGCCCTTCACCCTGAGCGAGCGCCGCTCCTCCAGCGACTCCAACAAGGCGTCCAGCGGAGAGGTGTCCCCGTATGACAACAACTCACCTGTTCTGAGCGAGCGGAGGGGGGAGCTGGGAAGTCCGGGCAGTGAGCAGCTCTACCGTGTCCCAGAACACTTTGCTCTGCCTGGAGTGGACACCTGGGCAACTAAAGGTGAGCTAGACTGACATTCGGATTCTTTAACTGTTTAATTTTTTAGTTTTCTTTTTTTTTGAATGGTGTTTTGGACGTTTTTCAGACACTATATCAGAGGAACATGCCAACATTTGGGGGACATGGCACACAACCTTGAAACCAGCACTCAAGGACCAACCATACACAGGTAGACCGCAACCACAGCGAGTATTCATACACTCCACCTCTGCCTGTGTTTGTTCTCCTACACTCCAGAGTTGAGACTCTTCTGTAAAATACTGTATACTCTGTCACACCTATTGAAGTGTGTTTAATTCCACTGGCGTGGTTGATGTTGTTATTCCAGGTTCCCATGGTAACATGTCAGAGGGAAGCTCCCGCAGCTCACAGGAAGGCCTGGATGGACTCCATGGTGATGGCAGGCAGCAGACAACACTACACCGAACTCAGACAGCGCCTGGCGTCACTGAGATAAGACCACACCCCCCGGTCACCAGAGTGTGCACCAGCCCTCATGTCGGACGTCCACGCCACCCAAACCCTTCTGTGACGCCTCACCTTAACAGCACACATCGAGCACCTGGACTCAGCACAGCTCCAAGATCTCAAAGTGGAGCAAAGACTAGTGACGGTTGCTCTAATGACAATCGCTGTCCTCCCCCGTATAACGCCCACCATCGACTGGCTGGTATGCAGAGTTCACCTCAGCTGGCGACAGCTCAGCAGCCCCCTCTGCAACGTGGGAGGCACAGTGGGGCGCAGAGTAACTCAGCCTCAACCACAGAGGCCCAAATGGTGCCACATACGCCAGAGTGGCAGGACTGGCAGAGGGACCGGTGGCAGATCTGGCAACTGCTTTCCTCGGACAATGCTGATGCACTGCCTGAAACGTTGGTGTGATCTCAGCCTGTGAACTGCAGCTGGAGCTGTGCAGGGACTCAGCTTTGTCAGGCAACCTTGGACCATTTCCACACAGGGGGGAAGTTTAAATGCCGAAAAAGTGTTGGTTTGTTGAAGGTGAATCTTACTCCATTTCTGTTAGATCAACGGATGGTGTCAGGAACATTTCTTATTACTATTCAATAGGGTTGCAAAGGGGTGGAAAATTTGTGGTAAATTTCAGCAAAGTTTTCTGAAAATTTACATGGGAATTTTAGCTCAGGAATATTGGAAATTTTCAGGGTTTCATTGCCGTCAACTTAAATGTTTTTTTTTTTTTTCCCAAAAATTCCAGAGTGAAATTTTTGGAAATTTGGATCTGATGAATCTGGATGTTGAAATGCTGCGCCCTAACCTAACCACACTAGTCGGGCTAAACTCTAATGATGCACACCAAATCCTGTAATCCTTACCCCAACTCCTTATGACATCATCAGCTGTGTGGTTTCTATGGTGATGGATCCTTCCCATTCATTTTAATGGGCCAAAAAAATGGAAAATGCAGAATATTTTGGAAAGTACAAGGCTTAGAAATTTGAGTGATACAATCACGCTTCTCCTTAATATTCTGAACATTTTAAAATTCAAACACTGAAAATCTGTGAAAATATGTCGAAGTAGTGAGCCAAAAAATGTGCAGAAAAAGCGCAATGATAAAGTGGGATTTCAATATGTTGTATGAGACATGTTTGCATGCATGACGTCTTATAACAAAACAAAATGTTTAATACTTATCCATGTAAATGACAAGGTAAATGCAGTTGATATAAATTCCTGAAAATTCCAGTTAATTTCCAAAAAATTCCCATGGAAATTTTTCAACTTTGAAGTTTTGCAACCCTATTATTCAACAACTTCAAACACACATTAAAATTTGCTCGTGTCGACTTCACCTCACACAACCATCTAACACTCTTAAAGCATTCAGGCTATTCTGCTTCCAGTGTAAAACAACAGATAAATGTCTGCCTTTCGAACAAGGAGGACCAACATGATCAAATCCGTCTGATGACAATCACTCCTTCAAAGGATGGTTCTTTTTTAAGTGAGGAACTTTTTATTCATTTTTATTAATATTTAAGTTGAATATACCTTTCATTTGTGGAACGTTTAATGGATTACCTAACAATCCAACCAGACTGTTGCCAAAAAGCATGAACGAATGATAATACTGATACAACCAAACTAAAAAATAGCAGAACCCCCCTTTAACTTACATTTAAATGAACTTGTGACTCTAACTCACTGCCTGCTTCTTTATTCATCCATCAAATGATGTCATTCCTTCCATAACCCATCTTTACTTCTCCGTCATCTTCCCACAATGCCGTTGTTGTTGTTTACGTGCCCAGCTGCTGCCTTATTGTACAGACTTTCACGTCCGAGAGCCGCTCGTGTTTGCTTCTGCTCCTCTCCTTTATGATTTAACCCTCCCACAACAGATACCTCAGTTACCGTGACGATGTATTCTTTTCACAGCGAGTCAAGTCTCCATATATCAATGGAGAACAGTAGAAAAATATTTCTGTTATTTGCTACAGTTCTTATTTTTTTGTTCATGTTTTAACAGTTTTTTTCCACCATGGGGAACCTAAACGATGGTAATTGCTGCTAAATGTGGATTTTTTTTGTGTGTACTGGTATCGTACTTCAGCCACATCGGTCCAAAAAAGATCAAATGTTGAATATGTATCATTGTCAGATTATGTTTGAGTGTATATAAACCAACTGTTGATAAACATACGTTAACATTATCGATGTAAATGACGTGTAAAGTATATAATTTCCATTCTTACACTTCAACCCTTTAACTGGCAGTCTAAACGTTGGTGTGCGGCTGTTTGTGTCCCTAATATTGAATGTAAAGTACTTTGCTTGTGGCCTATCTGCTTAAGATCCCCTTATAAAGCACTCAGCTGTAAGTTTGCTTCGATGTACTCTTGCCACCTGCAGCATTGCAGGAACAATGTGCCAAAGTTTCCTTCTTTTTTTTTAAAGGATATTTATGGTGATTTAATTTCATCCAGTTGTTTTCAATAAAAAGAATCAAGGATTCAGTCAATTAAAAGGTATGTGCGATATTCATCGATAAATCACAGACACTGAAGGCGAAATGTGACGAATAACGAGCCCCTAAAAGCCAGCTTTAGTGGATATTTGCTGGCAAATATTTCTCACTTTTCTAATGCAGTCACATTTTTCTATTAAAAGCCACTTTCAGGATTCAATCAGTAGATGTTGGAGAAATCTGGGAAGAGCTCTGACGCCATCTAATGTCCAAATGTTGGCACAGCACGCAGCTTCTCCAACATGTTTCTCCATGCTTCTTTCTTTCTTTGCTGGTTGTTATCTTGATTGATCATCAGTCACAGCTCCATCCAGGGAGCTTGTGTTTCTTTTTGTTGATGTCTTTGTGGGGGTTTACTGGGTCCAAGATGTAAAGGAAAGTCTGCTTCTTGTTTTTTTTTTTTTTTATACCGTGTGTCATCATTAATATGCTACAATGGAATTAAATGTGATAAGTCTACAGATGCTGTTGGAGTTTATCGAGAACCACAAAGATACAAAGTTTTTACAGCTCCAGGTTTGTCTGTTTCTGGGAAAGCTCTCAGACTGCTCCGCATTAAGAATTGAAGAGGTATCTCTGCATTTTGCATGAGTTTAAACGTCAAACACAAACTTCTTCATTTCAGAAAAGTATAGTGTGAGGTCAAGCAGCAAACGGAGGCTGCTGTGAGTTTGGATTATAGGAGGATTCAGCCACGAAGGCTGAGAAAAAAAAAAGTCATCCTCACCTCTTCACCCCTCACAGCTTCGCCTCCAACTCGAAATCTGCGGCCAAGTCGAGAGAAAAACAACCCTGACTCACTCGACTGTAAATGCCAGAGTGAGTCGTGAGCGGACCGTTTCAAAGTCTCGCCTTCACAGAGCTGACGGAGCGGGGCGCCGAGGTCGAGCCGCGGCGTGTGAAACCCCCTTATTACACCTGTAAAAGTACACGGCTGTGAGGGAAGCGGTGCGAAGAATGGAGGCAGAGAAAAGAGAAATGTCAGACGCTCAGATGAGTCATCACTCAGGATGGCGGTTTGAGAGCAAGTCAAAGAGTCAAAGGCTTGATCCTGCAGAGAAGATGATATCTGGCTTCAACCTTTAGGTTTAACTTTTTTTTGTGCAGTAGAGCGGGCAAACCACTGCAGAACAAAGCTTTTAGGGCTGCAACTAACCATTATTTTCATGATCGATTAATCTATGGATTATTTTCTGGATTTATCTTTAGTTAACGATTATTCAATTCATTGTTGCAGCTCTAAAAGCTTTATCATTCAATGTACTCGCTAAAACCTGCAAACAAAGCCAGCAAATCATGAGCTGCAACCCTAAAGGATGACTATGACTCAGCAGATTTCAGTCCAACCTGAAGGGGAATTTCCCATGACCGCTAAGGAAAATAAAATGACTTCATGTGGAAAAATGAAGTCACAGTCCTGCCAGAGAACGCCAAAGATGACAGCAGCAGTTCAGGTGGTCCATGTGCTCCACAGTGCAAGATGAACTCTTCATGTTTGTGTTTCCTGCTTGTTATTTCATGTCTGTAATGAAAAGCATCTGTGACAGGTGACAAAATTACAAATTACATTATAATCAAGCTTCACTGGTTGTACTTCTCCAGTTTCACCACTAGATGACAGCAAGGATCCTGGATTACAGTCTCCATGTTCAGACCAACGCATTTCTCCTCTTCTGTCATTGCAAATCTCCAAAACTACACCTGATACTGACAGTTATACTCAATATTTGACATTTAAAACGGCTAAAGAAGAGTTACAGAGGTTTGGAGGCAGTGCTATCAGTGATTCTGTGTTAAATCAGCTGACAGACACAGACAGGAGAGGATTCAGTGCTGGGTGATGATCAGACTTTAGGAGAGGCAATGGAGGAGCATTTGAGTGAGGGTAGGGAAGGTGTGACTGTGAGGTAATTCATAGATTGAACTCTTTAAAACACTCATTTCTTGTAATTGGTTTCAGTTTGACTCTCTCTACCAACTTATCGGACTCAAAGTCAACTTTTACCAAACTTTGCAAACTCATTCCAATCTTTTCTTGAACCATTTAACAACCCCAACTCTAGTGAAGTTGGGACGTTGTGAAAACGTAAACAAAATCAGAATCCAATGATTTGTAAATCCTGTTTAACCTATATTCAACTGAATACACGAAAAAGACAAGATATTTATTGTTCAAACTAATTAACTTTGTTTTATTTGCAAATATTCACTCATTTTGAATTTGATGGCTGCAACATGTTCCTAAAAAGCTGGGACAGGGTCAACAACAGACTGGGAAAGTTGAGGAATGCTCCAAAAACACCTGTTTGGAACATTCCACAGGTGAACAGGTTCATTGGAAACAGGTGAGTGTCATGATTGGGTATAAAAGGAGCATCCCTGAAAGGCTCAGTCGATCACAAGCAAGGAAGGGGCGAGGTTCACCACTTTGTGAACAACTGCGTGAGCAAATAGTCCAACAGTTTAAGAACAATGTTTCTCAACGTACAATGTCAAAGAATTGATGGATTTCATCATCTACAGTCCATAATATCATCAAAAGATTCAGAGAATCTGGAGAAACAGAATTGTTTTTGTAAATCATGGTCGTGGTGTCCTCCAGGCCAAAGAGGAAAAGGACAATCTGGATTGTTCTCAGGTCAAAGTCTCAAAGCCAGCATCTGTGATGGTATGGGGGTGTGTTAGTGCCCATGGCTCCATTAATGCTGAAAGGTACATACAGGTTTTGGAGCAACATATGCTGCCATCCAAGCCACGTCTTTTTCAGGGACGTCCCTGCTTATTTCAGCAAGACAATGACAAGACACATTCTGCACCTGTTACAACAGCGTGGCTTCATAGCAAAAGAGTGCAGGTACTAGACTGGCCTGCCTGCAGTCCAGACCTGTCTCCCATTGAAAATGTATGGAGCATTATGAAGCACAAAATACAACAACAGAGACCCTGGACTGTTGATCAACTGAAGTTGTTCATCAATCAAGAATGGGACAGTGGGAAACATGACTCTGTCCCAGCTTTTTAGGAACGTGTTGCAGCCCTCAAATTCAAAATGAGTGAATATTTACAAAAAACAATAAAGTTTATCAGTTTGAACAATAAATATCTTGTCTTTGTAGATTATTAAGTTTAATATAGGTTAAACAGGACTTACAAATCATTGTATTCTTTTTTATTTATATACACAACGTCCCAACTTCACTGGAATTTTGTAGAGGAACAACAGTTGGATTCGTCTTTTTTCTCCCTCACCCCTGCCTGATGTCTGAAGCAGGCTGTGATTTATTTTGATCACTAAATGTGCCGAGTTGAGCGGTGTATTTCAGATAACATACTTCCAGTTTGCTCCTTCTCTTTTGTCCTCTCTTTGTGTCGCTTTCTGGAAAGGTGCCGGGTTTTTTAAATAGAATTTGGTGGACCATGACAACAAAACAAAGCTGCTTTATTTCAGCGGCTAATGACTTGGCCCACAGAAATGATCTCCAGTTGGCTGAGTGAGAAGACAATTTGCCAGAAAAAAAAGAAACCGAAAACACGCACAAATAGGTGCCCGTGAACTTGGAGGGGAGTTAAAAACTCATGCATGTCTGTAAACAAAACATGGATTCCAGTTTGTTTTAGAAAGTAGCGCATGCAGAGCTGGTTCCTCCTGCTGCGGTCACACTCACGTCCTCGGAGGAATTCATCCTCCACAAGGTCCTCATTAGCGCGCCCAGTTGGTTCATTGTTATCATGTGCTGCTTCATGGGGTCCAAAGACTGAACATTAGGAAATGTGAAAAAGGTTTCCAACCTGAATCAATCCATCTGTACTTCACTGTCAAATAAATGACATCAGCGATGGAGGGGATTAGAAAAATGATTTAAAATCCATGCTGGAGATTCTCTTTCATGCACAGACTGATGAGAACAGAGAGGAGTTTAGTTTTTAAAGTTTAAAGCTGCAAAAAATTATACATTTTTACCATTCAACCCTCTTATTTAGTTACTTTTTAAACATTGATTATATTGTGGGTCATTTGTAAATGTAAATCTGCTCAAAGAAAGTCAAAGAACCCAGGTGAAACAAACAACAACTTGGTTTCAGATTATATAAACATTTAGAAAAGAGACATACAGTACTTTTTTTTTTTACAGCTTTTCCCTCTTCACACTGTTTTTCATTCAACTTTTCTCAGATTTTCAATGTTCAGAATCTCACTGTGTGCTTTCTTCAGATGTAATTCTTGCATTTCAAACAAGAGATACTTGTTTTGCACTCCTCTTGGGACAGACTGGCAAAACACACACGAAAGGAAAGTGACCTCTTCAGAGCCAAACCGCGTGCTAAAGTTAGCACCAAAAACACCTGTTTGGAACATTCCGCAGGTGAACAGGTTCATTGGAAACAGGTGAGTGTCATGATTTGGTATAAAAGGAGCATCCCTGAAAGGCTCAGTCGTTCACAAGCAAGGATGGGGCGAGATTCACCACTTTGTGAGCAACTGCGTGAGCAAACAGTCCAACATTTTAAGAATTGCTATTCAGAGGATATCAAAATACAAATAATTGGGCAACCAAAACAAAATACATCAAAGACACGTCTATATTTGGGATCTGAACAGCTATTTACCCATATTAAAGTGTCGAAATGACAAGCAACATCATCTTAAGATACAAACTCCACATAGACATTTCACTACACACCAAAGAGTCCAGATTATACACACAAGTTCATGACCCTAGATGAAGAAAAGTCACAAAAATTCATGTACAAAAGAGAAAGGATAACTGGTAGTTTGGTCAACACGAAAACAGAAATGGGGCAAACTGACCCTTAACATAATACGAGGGTAAAAGTCGAAGTAGAGACTTAATGTCCTTCTCTCTGCAGCCCTCAGCACCAATCCCATTTGTTCTTCAAAAATAGAAACCCTGAAGGATCCCTTTAAGCTTCTTCAGCTCCTTGATCTGCACAAATATGCTCATCAAGACTGCCCCCATGAGGTTGGATTTTTTTCAGCGATCAGATGAGTTAAGAAGCCAGATGTGCTGTCTTAAACTGACTGAGCAGATCCCAGAGCTCGTGTTCACAGTGGATCTGCAGCCATGTGACCGAGGAAGAGGGAGGGGGCACTGTCCAGCGAAGCATGACGAACGCTGATCTGCCCTCGAGAGCGGAAATGCATGGGCATGCTGTACACATGTTCACACAAACACACATGCAGCTTTCTAGTTGTGTAAGAGCACACGGACAGATAGATCCCTGCAGATAATTAGAGACTTCCAGTCAACTGGACGTCTAACAAGGTCAGGACCCAGCGTGCGAGGACGCCACGGCGCCAAATGTGACTGACCGCATGAAAACCAGTGATACTTTCCAACACGCGAGGACAGAAGCTTTCATCCTGATCATGTGTGGGAGGCAGAACGTGAGAGATCGCTGTTAGTCATTCATAAATTTCTCTGAATAAATTATAGTAGCTGAATAAAACATCTGTGTGATAGATTCCAGATGAAGAGTTCACTTCAGGGGCCGCTAAATTTGTCGGAGGAGTCAAAAAATCACTTACAAAGCTTTAATTTAACTTCAAACCTTTTTTCAGAGGAGGAAAAAACTGAGTTTTGTCTTCTTAGAGCTGTACGCAGCATTATGTTTCTTTTCCCACCTTGATGTGAGCCAAGCTGACACTCTTTGCAGTGCTGCTATTTATAGCGAGACCACATAAAGAAGCTGAGGTGTGTGCATGTGATCACATCAACTCCGATGCGTTCTCAGCCCGTTCTTTGGTTTGCAGGGAAATTTAATTTTTGAACCTCTCTCTGCACAGAGACTCTACCGGATCAGCCTCTCAGCGTTGGAGCCAGCTGCTTTCTGGGGAATCCTCTGCAGAGCTGCGATAGCGAGAGGAGCCTGTGTGGAATTAGTCTCTGGCACGTCATCAGAGCTGACCGTTTGGCTCCTCGTGTCCATCGTGTCTCAAACAGAGCTCAGCTGAGGGGGCTTTACCTCCGCTTCACCTGTTGTCAGCAGAACATCCTCTGGGGAAGCAGGATCCTGCGACATGTTGATGTGACAGTCTTTATTTTCCCACTGGAGAGTGCAGCACTGGGCTAAATGCTGTCACATGAAGCACAGCCAAGGTTAAGTTACTTGACAACAGATGTCAAAACAACACATCCATCCATCCAGCTCATCTGAAGACACGTAGTCAAAACAAGAAATGTTAAAACCGTTTTAACGGTACACCCCTGATCGAAACTTTAAGACCGGATCTCTGAGGGGAAAAATGTCACCTTAACGGTCCAGATGGCTTCAACGTTCCTGACATGACGAGGAGATCCCACTGGAGATGGTTTCTAGGCCGCACAGTGGAGGGGGCGCTATGTGGAGATGTTGTAGGGGCGTCCTTCATGACTGAGGGCCCTGGCCTGCGTGCTAATAACTGGGTTTTTCAACAGGACAACAATGGCCGCCTGACAAAGGACTTCTTCCAGAGGAATAAGCTCACTCTTTGGGACCATCCAGCATCTTCCACTGATCTAAATCACACTGAGAACATTTGGGGATGGATGGCGAGGGAAGTTTATAGAAACTGACGTCAATTCCAGACAGTGGACGCCCAACAAGAACAATGGAGATCCTTATTTCTGAGTCCTTTAATAAAACATTTATTTCTCTTTTTAGGGGGTTTTGGGGTTTTTTGAGATGTGGTCTTGAACTTTTGATTTTTGTTGCTGTGTCATTTAAAATCCAACCATGCAAAATGTGAATTCTTGCAATCTTTTTTAAGTGGTCGTATAATTTTGATCAGATGTGTATGTTTCTAATTATTGTGCCATTGGCAGCAAAAAATTAAATGTAAGATAATATAAAGTGACTTAACGTTCCTCTCTGTGCTCTTTAAAGTCACCTTAAATGTTGTGATCAACATCGGTGCACCCAGCTTCAGTTCTGGTCCAGAGCAGAGACGATAAACCAGTCAAGGCCGAATGATCCTCATCTCCTCTGTTGGGAACCTTTGCAGGAGCACATTATTTAAAGTCCGTGCCTAATTACACGTTATGAAAAGACATTTGGGGAAGGGTTATAAAAGCCATGAAGCAGTAAATGTCAAGTTCATTAAAAATCAGAGTCATTTTGTAACAACTAAGCGATGCTTATCGAATCCCTGAAGTTAGATGTAATGATGATTGGAGAACTTCCAAATATAGACGACTATCACTGATGTGAGGATTATGGAGGATTTTATACAGTTTTTAATTAAAATTAAACATTTGCAAAGCAGGACGTTGAATTTTAATCACTGGAATTACAATCGATAGCAAAAGTACCTGAAGACTTTTGCTTTTTTCCTGCTTATTGACAATCAGACCAAAAGGCTCCTGGCGAGGCCCTGTCTCTGGGACAAAAATCAGCCCTGCATTATTCATGAGGGTTAACGTTATTAAAGATGGTACAAAGGCCACTCCAAACACTGCAGAGGTTACAGAATGGAAGGGCAGATGTTTTTGAGAAAGGTTTTCTTATCTGAAGTTGAGTTTAGGGGAAGTTGAATTCCCCCGTGTGAGAGGAGTGAATGAGTGAAGGATGAATAATGCAGGTCAGGATCCCATTGTTTGGTGAAGGCCCTCAGCAGCTCAAGGCAGAGCACAGGAGACTTTGTGAAATATTGATTCACCACTTTAAAGTTGTTGTGCGGCTGGTAAAGATGTGGGTTGAGGTTTTCTTTGTCTTTTTCTGGATGTGCTGGATATAGAAGACAACAAAGGCAGACTTCACCTCGGATTCCGGCCGAGACTTCAAAACTAGATACTGGAAATGTTAGAGTCGAAGTGGAACGGTTGTTTAGCTTCTGCTGGGTTTAAACTAGACTAGTTGGATTAGGCTGCACCCTACCTCCCTTAACCGTGTCACAGTTGGATTTTTGCCTTCCTGTAGCAGTTGAGAGTGACACAACAGCACTCCTCCTGCAGTCTGGAGACAGACTCGCCCCTCTGGGTGAGCACAGGCGTCAAGTGGCCCAGAAATCCCCAGGAGGATCAGACGATGGCAAAACGGGGAGAGTGGTATGGAAATGACACATGACAGGGTGAAAGAGGAGGAAATGTGTGAAGGCAGAGATACAGTGAGGATGGAGAGAGAGGAGAGGACGGTGCTGCTGTAATTATAGGACATGAAAACCTGGCTGTCACTTCTGCTCCTCTTTTAGCTTTGCTCTGCATGGATCTGCTACACCTCTTCATTTCCTCTCCTGCACAGCTTTCACTCTGAAGCTTTGGAGGTGGAATTCTGCTGTTGTAACAGGTGCAGAATGTGTCTTGTCATTGTCTTGCTGAAATAAGCAGGGACGTCCCTGAAAAAGACGTGGCTTGGATGGCAGCATGTTGCTCCAAAACCTGTATGTACCTTTCAGCATTAATGGAGCCTTCACAGATGGTCAAGTTAGCCATGCCATGGGCACTAACACACCCCCATACCATCACAGATGCTGGCTTTGAGACTTTGACCTGAGAACAATCCAGATTGTCCTTTTCCTCTTTGGCCTGGAGGACACCACGTCCATGATTTCCAAAAACAGTTTGAAATGTGGACTCGTCAGACCACAGCAGACTTTTCCACTTTGTGTCAGTCCATCTCAGATGAGCTCGGGTCCAGAGAAGCCGGCGGTGTTTCTGGGTGTTGTTGATATATGTCTTTGTCTTTGCATGGTAGAGTTTGAACTTGACCTTGTAGATGTAGTGATGAACTGTGTTAACTGACAATGGTTTTCTGAAGTCTTCCTGAGCCCACGTGGTAATATCCTTTACACAATGATGTTGGTTTTTAATGCAGTGCTGCCTGAGGGGTCAAAGGTCACGGTCATTCAATGTTGGTTTTCAGCCTTGCTGCTTACGTGCAGAGATTTCTCCAGATTCTCTGAATCTTTTGATGATATTATGGACTGTAGATGATCAAATACATCAATTCTTTGACATTATATGTTGAGAAACATTGTTCTTAAACTGTTGGACTATTTGCTCACGCAGTTGTTCACAAAGTGCTGAACCTCGCCCCATCCTTGCTTGTGAACGACTGAGCCTTTCGTTGATGCTCCTTTTAAAACCCAATCATGACACTCACCTGTTTCCAATGTTTACCTGTGGAATGTTCCAAACAGGTGTTTTAGGAACGTATTGCAGGCATCAAATTCAAATGAGTGAATATTTGCAAAAAAACAAAGTTTATCAGTTTGAATCATTGTATTCTGCTTCTAATTACACAACACCTCGACTTCATTAGAATTGGGGTTGCACAAGGATAGAAATGTGCTGTTATCAGAGAGTAAAACAGCTCAGAAAGAGTAATTTCATAATGCTAACAAGCGTAAAGAGGCTGATAATTGAGCCAAATCCTGATCCTGTGAAACGGCTTCTGCTCAGACTCGTTCTCTTTCTCCACGTCTGCCAATTCCTCCCACTTTGTCTCCGCATATCAGAGAAATCAATCCCCCACACACACAAAAAAAAAAACATTCACAACTAAGATTCCAGCACATGCTGCTGAGTTCACTGCGGGTTTCCGGGGGAAAGCGTCTGCTTTTGCTTTTCTTCTGCGAGGGAAACTTCATGACATACTCATTGTCCCAGAGCCAGCCTCCTGTTTAGAAAGCCACAGGAAACTGCAGAAAAATGTTCATGCCGGTAGTGAAATCTCAGTTTGTGAGATTGTACTGAAGTGATTGAGAGTATTATAAGCCTGGTTTACAGTTTTACAGCAGGAAATGAGTCTGACAGAACGTGCAGAGATGCCTACGCCATACGCTGAGGGCTTATTAACTTTTCATTGCTGGGTTATGTGTCGTCTGTTCTTTACTTTTTCCATTTTCTTTCCTGTGTCCACTTTCTCACTGAGGAAGAGAAAGAGATCCCTCATGAATTACTTAAGTTTGAGGCAAAGGAGCCTCAGAAGCTTGTCATCCACAATCAAGCCATCGGGTTCTCCCTCCTGGGATACGATCTCTTATAAAACCCCCTGCTGTTATTTTTAGGAATGATAGTTTTGCTTAAGAGATGGACGTGTGTCAGAACATCTTTTTATCATTTCTTATCTCCCATAAGCCACCTGACAACTATAATCTAAATCCTCCGGAAAGCCCGTGGCTGCAGAATCACAAGGACAATGTCCGCAAATGTGAAGATTGAACTCGACAGACATAAAAGTTGTTTACAACCTGCAAGGGCTGCAGGGCTTTTACCACTGAGTCTTATTTTGTTTATAGTCATTTTGCAAATGTCTCAGAATTAATGTCCAGACATTAAAATCTGATGCACAGCATCATAAAAGCTTCAATTTATGGAGCTAGATCTAAAACAACACAGGATCCAAGCAGCTTGAAAGCTCTCTCCCTCAAAGATCTGACCTTTTTCTCATCTCATGGTGCATCTAACCTCACACCTCTTCTTCTATTCCCTTTAGCAGCCTTCAAAAAAAAAAAAAAAAAGAAAAAGAAAAAAAAGTCTCCAGCTCTCTGAGTTTCTCCCAGTGAGTGGAAATATCCAGCGTGTGGTTACAGCAGGGTGTGCCGACCCTAAATCTGCGGCTTTCACCACGTCCAGAAACATCCACATCAAGCTCCCAGACAGGGCGAGCGTCTCATTGTTTTCACGCTGACCGCGGTCATGTGAAGCTGTTGCTTTCGATATGTCAAACGCTCACTTTGGAGACTGCTGATGCAAAAACCAAAGTGATCGTCTGGTCGGAGCTGCAGAGGGTGAAGCGCTGGTTTTTAAGTCACATCTGACAACAATTTGTGTCCCAGAATCCGGACGTGCTCTGTCATTCTGTATCTGTTTAAGGTACTTTCGCTGAATAAGCCTGTGAAGAGTCTACAATTTGATCTGAAGCTGTATTTTCCTATAATATACTATTCACTTAACTAAATTATACATGCTGACAAAACCATCTGAGATAGAGTTACAGCGAAAGCTGCCCTACTTTCTTCATCTTCTACATGAAGCTGAGGCCGTAACAGACACACAGCACATGTCGAGATGCTTATTTTGTATTCTGATATCATCCATCAAACCGTAATTACACGGCAGGGCTGAATGCATCATGGGTATTTTTGGACGGGACACCTTTTGGCAGCAGTGGGGAGAAGTCAAAGACTGGATACCGAGGCTGGACGAGACAAGACGAAGCGCATCTTGGACGATGAATCTATTTTTGTCACTTGGTTTGATTTTGCTTTGAAAAAGCCTTTCAGAATAAAAGCCCTTGATACTCCTTCGGCATCCAGAAACGACGAGTCACCCCAACATGCTGCTGAATACCTTCCCAACATGTTGGAGGCTTGTTCCATTCCAACCAGGAAAAGTTGGAGCACAAGAAGGTTGTTGGCTTTGGATTTGCCATGGACGGTGCATGTGTGTGTTCAAGAAGTAAGTCTTTGCGTTAATTAGTTTCACATACTGTTTTCTACTGTTTAACCTCTACTGAGGGTCCACGTACCTTTTTTTCTGCTGAGTGTAACAAACAGATCAGTTCCACATTGATTTAAGCCGCACCCTAACTTCAAACCGGCCACATCTTCCCTGAAGCATGGACACATGTAAACAGGCCTCCGTGCGCATGTTTCATCTTCATCAGCAGGAGGATCTGCTGATTAAACTGCTTGTAGCACCGGGATGCCTGCAGAAAGTGCAACTTGTTTGGGTGCATCTGCCGGAGTAATTTCCACATTGGGGGCAAGAGCACAAAATATAAGCTCATTAAATCAACAACCGCAAGAGGATTTTCAGAAGATTGTGGTGGAACTAATTTTAGGGCAGGTTTGCATAATTTGCCCTTCGAATGACCCAGCGGATGTTTTTTAAAACTGTATTTTTAGATGTAAGGATACAGAGTTCAGCTGATGCAAATCCTGAGTCTGAGGCCTGTTTGCAAGAGTTGAGGCTTGAGTCATTGGCAATTTGACAGAAGATAAAGTTGCTATTCAGTCTCTTTATATTGCAGACTCAAAGCCTCAAGACTAAAATTAACAGCAGATTATTAGGGCCTGAGCCAGGAGACTCGGGGCGAAAGCCCTCAAACCTTAAGGAAGATTCCTACTTTCTTTCTTTCTGCACCTCTAACACCAAATTAAGTGCCTTCAGCATGCATCAAAATTCAGTCACGGCAAAAAATTTATGAAACCAGTGTTTTCATGCCGACAGGTGCTCGACAGCGCCCCCTAGGTGAAGAAACACAGCCCCACTGGTTAATTTGAGCTACAGTCCTGAATTTTTTTTGTGCATAACTATCATGCCAAGACCTACAAAAAAAGTCTCCTACGACCACAGTGAATTCCAAACAGGAAGTTTGGAAATTGGAGTTCAAGGTCAGATTTTAACTAATCATAGGGTACGTATTTTATTGAACTAGACCTACAGTCCTCAATTTATTTTTGTTAATATTACACACATTGACAGCAAAAACTTATCAAAAGATTTTTTGTAATCCACTGGGCGTGGCCAGTCAAAGTCGCCAAAGCTGAAAGTTTTTTGGCAAAATGGAAAAAGGGCTGCAACTAATGTTTATTTCATTATCGATTAATCTATTGATTATTCTGACACACGTCAAGTGTCACAGCCTGAATGCATCAATATGCTTTTTTTATCACCATCTTTAAACTACAGCACCTTCTATTGTCAACAGGAAGTCATATGTTTTACTCTGTGATTAATAACTCCTGCATTTTTTAAGTTTTTTTCAATTGTACTTGAAAATGTCTTTCAGGCCTTCATAAAGCCTCACTGATCAGATCATGTCCTGTAGTTAAAGGGTGTGTCCATGACACCAGCTCAAACCCTGATGTCTCACCATGAACCATGAAGTCATTGTTACTCCTCCATATAAGGTCAGATCTGCTTCAAATTTAACACACATGAACACAGTCTCACTCTGGACTTAAATACACATGCATTTGGGAAAGAGTATTCGCACCACCTATTGGACGCAAATCATATTTTCTCTCATAGACACCTTCAAACAAGCTTCAAATCATCAAAATTCTTTAATTTTATCTTACCTTCATGACTGAAGATGATAAATGTATCAAGGTAAAGGCCATGCCTGGTAGTCAAAAGCAGTATTGCAAGGTTTTCGATGTTTAAAATTACCCACATATGCTTGCTGTCAGGGCCTCATCTACATATTTGGCTTTTTGCCGAGCTCTTGCTGCCGCTTGCAGCTCTAATTTCCTCACCTGTTTCATATGAAAACTCATGGACACCGAATTAACTTAAAAACATGAATACATGTTCGTCATGCTGAGAGGAAGTTACAGGGTCTGGAACCAGGAGTGCTTTGTCTCACAACGAAGCCGTGAAGCTCATGTTACCTTTAACAAGTCGAGGCTCATTTTCGGCGAGGCAGCACAAACTTTCATTCCAAATTTCTATGAACGGAAAATTTTACGAGCAAAGTTGGGACCTGAAAAAATTAACCACCTTATAAATTTGCCGTTAAGTCCACAGAGATGCAATAAATCTTTGAATCAGGTTTATGCCTTTGAGCGCAGGAGAGAGGAAAGGAAAAAATGAGGCGCCTACTCCAGCAATGCTTCGACTTTAACTCGACACATCCACAGGTGACAAACCAAACTCATAAAAACAAATCCAACATGGTACAAACAGAACACTACTAAGGTTTTTCCTCAGCACACCAAATGAAAAGCAGGAGAAAAAAAACAGACTGAAGAAGTGTTTAAGATTTTATGTGGCTCTTTGAGAGCTTTCTCAAAGTCTGATTTTTCCGATTCATCTGACAGAGCTTAATGCTTCCTAAGAGCCGAAGGCTGCATTGTTCCGAGGTCCTGCCTGCTAGGAGTAAAAATACGGACTCGGACAGATGTAGAAATACAGTGCAAGAATCAGACAGCATGAAAGAAACATGAGGGGAAGTGGATGCACTGGTTTGCCTTTTTATTCAAAAAGCTCTCTACATGATCTCGATTGGGAATTTAAGGGCCTGATACTAAAGCAAATATAGAAATGCTATTTTAAGTCTGAGGATAACAGGACACATTTATGGTTTCTGACTGATGGAGGGAACAAAGGGTCAACACCTCTACTTCTTCCAGCTGGACAAAAATGAAACCACAAGACTCATTTCAATAATGAGATCAACACGAATGACCTCCTGCAGAACAACATCATACAGATACAGGAATGCACATGCAGCCATATGTGCAGCAAAGCGGTGCAACTGTAGAAAGCAGGTGAGGTGGATGCATAATTCAGCACATGCAATGGAAAACACATGTTGGTATACTGTGAGACCGGGAAACAAATAATCCCTTCAAACACGTCTTGCATTTGTCAACGCTGTCACACATATGCAGCTCATGAGCTCCCGCTCAGGCGGGGGTGGAGGAAGAGGAGTAAAGAAAGCACCGGGACCTCGTGTCCACGGTATCCTCAAACCACCTTCGCGGTGCCTGTGTGTGCGTGTCATCTGAGCAGGGATTTCTAACCTGGATTATACTCAGTGAACAAGCCGCCTGAACATTACATCTCTAAACCTTTTTTTTATTACTATTATTGTTGTTACCACAGATTATCATGCAATTTGGAGGTTGGATTATCGTTCAGCCCAAAAATAAACCCTTAGCCTTTGGTGAATCTAAAAGGAAGTCCGACAGATGTTATTTGGCGAAGAATCACAAAAGAGCCCCTCGATAAATGTCCTATATGTGCGAGCTGTTTGAAGTGTAGCCTCGGACGTCAAAGTTTGACTTTATCCAGGTTTACGGAGGGGATTAATCCCAAATGTGGCTTCACATGTAGTCCCAGGATGAAGACAAATCATGTCTCAAATGATGGACGATGTTTATACAGATTAAATTTACAACCCCAGTTCCAATGACGTATTTTGATGATATTATGGACTGTAGATGATGAAATCCATCAATTCTTTGCCATTGTACATTGAGATACATTGTTCTTCAACTGTTGGACTATTTGCTCACGCAGTTGTTCACAAAGTGGTGAACTTCGCCCCATTGTTACTTGTGATCGACTGAGCCCTTTGGGGATGCTCCTTTTATACCCAATCATGACACTCAGATGTGATAAACTGTCTTATTTGACACACATATCTCTTTATCTGAGGTTTTAAATGAACATGTAATAAAAGCCACACATGTTATTCTGTGTGGTATGTTCCTTTTCTTTAGTCTGGGTCACGCTTCCTGCTAATTAACCTCGTTACACTTTGAACTGTCCTCTGGGACCCCGGAGCCATCTACGAGCAGAAAGAACAGCCTGATAATAACCCTTCTGTTTCAGACTCCAAATCCCAAAGAGCAGCCGCCATTTTTCAAACGCACCAGAATCGGTTCAACGCCGACATTTGAGAGAGAAGATGCAGACTCCCCGTAGAGCGAGGATGGGATGGAGTCGCACACAAGCCCGCCACGATTTATCGATGCGGAGAAAAGAAATGAGCTTGTAAAAATGATTATTATCATCAAAAATCCAGCGATGAAGATTCACTTTTATAGCTCCCAGGAGCTGCTGCTGCATAACAATGAAGATTGTGCTTTTTAAAAATTTTTTTTACAGGTCCATTTGTGGAATTATTCTCTGGCTATTTACTTTTCATCTAAAAGTTTGTGAATAATTACGAGCGAATGAGGCAAGGTTTGACTTTTCGAAATGCAAATCAAGTCAAAAGCCAGGAGCGGACTGTGCTGAGTTACTCAGAGGAGGGGGAAAGGGAACAAAGAGCCACGAGGAGCAGAGGAGTCACCCATTTTATTAATTGTGTTGGTTCTTGCAGTTGCCCTTTAGAAAAGTCGATGGACTTAATTTAATTACCGCACACGCTCAGAGGGGGAAGAAGGAGGAAATAACCCTTTAAAGAGAGACTCGCCAGTGTGCAGTCTCTTATCTGAGGAGGAGGAGAGCCACAAGCAGCGACAGATTTCAAACTCGACAATAAAAAAGAGGTTTTGCTCGTTTTCTTTGTCTCAAACTGCAGTCCAGATGATGCAGACAACACTGCCAACGCTCTCAGCTCCTCTCTCTCCCATACAGTGCCCTTTAAACCCTCTGGGCCCCCTTGGTGTAAAGGCGTTCTTTTTCCAGGTCAGCTCGCTTGTTTGCCTCTCACAGCTGAGTCTCTCTGCCTACTGTCTGCCGTTTGCACATATAGGATAATGACACGCAGCATACCATGGGTCAAGGGAGTTCTGCAGAAGAAGCTGGCACGGAGGAACAAGCGGTCATGACATGGTTGCCCTCCCCCCTCTGCACATGTTGCAGAGCCCTGAGGCACGGCCTGAGGTTAGGAAGACAGATGCATACTGAGTGCTATGGCATGTGTAGCTGGGAAGTCTGGGCAGAGTGTAAATGCCAGCTCCCGTTGTGGTGGGAGGGAAGAAAAATGCACTGGAACCCGGAGGACATGTCGAGGTCAGGACAGCCTCTGAATTTAATCCGAATCGAGTTAACTCCAGCCTCAAACTGTTTCAGATTTAATCCAGGCAAAATCCCCGCATTCCGCTTGTTTAGATCATTGCATCACGATCCTCTTGCCTTGTTAGAGAACGTTATGTAAAACACCTCCCTCTTCAGTTCCCACAATTCTGCAGAAAAATGCATCGGTAAACATTTAATTTCCCCTTTGACTTCCTTTGTTTCTCCATCAGCCCCTCGAGCCGTGACGCTCGGGTGGCTCGGCGCTCAGCCGTGCACTGACTGACTCTTCAGATGGAAAGAGATTTGTGTCTTTATTGGCTGAGCTGTGACAGTATGTGAAGTATTCATGACATCGCAGGGCGTAATGTAACCCTGACGTGCTCTAACATTAATGTATGAGACATTGACAAATTTGTGTCTATTTGTTTCATGCCCTGAAGACAGAGAACAGTATTAACTGCTTTTATTTGACACGAAGGATTTATTCCCAACATTCAGGAAATAGAAGCGAAATACTTCAAAATAAAAGCCTCAGATGGTTGCCACTTAACCTTTCCTCTTCATCTCTGTGATGCTGTTTGAATACACAGTGTCACAAGGGAGAGCGATAATTTTGGAGCTCACGTGGCCTTCAAAATCCAGTTACATTCATGGTTTTTTTTTTGCCTTCCTCTGCTGTACAGATGGGCTAAATGGGTCAACAGACGGTGGATGTGTGTCAGTGAATCCCTTCCGGTACGTATTTGACCTCCTGCCTGTGGAGCAGAAATAAAGATGACTTATAAGTAACCTCAGCCTGTTTGTTTCACTTTAAGTCTGTTTACAGTACGCAGCTGGAGTCTGCGGACACACTGTGCCGGCTCTGAAATAAACACCAACATCTCAGTTTGGAGCATATTGGACGTATTAATAATTCGCTTTGATGTGAAGGTTGTAAACCCAGTCCTGCTGTAGGAGAGCAGGTTTGAGGACAGAGGAATCACTTCAGAAGAGTTTTCAGATTTCGCTCCACTTTGAAGTTGTTTGGAAAAGTTCATTCATCCATTCATCTTCTATACTGCTTATCCTGTTCAGGGTCGCGGATGGCTGGATCCTATACCGGCTGTCTTAGGGCGAGAGGCGGGGTACATGGATGACACACAGAGACAGACAACCTTTCACACTCACACCTACAGGCAATTTAGAATCACCAGTTAACCCGATGAGCATGTTTTTGGGGAGAACAGGATTCAATCTTATGACCTTCTTCTTGCTCCACTGTGCAGCCCTATATGGAGAAGCTTTATGATAAAATTTGACACAAATCTTACCCAGATCTTCAAGTTTTGGGCCAACCCAGGAAGGCTGCTTTCCAAGAGGAGTGGTGTGTACAGACAAAAAGAACATAAGTGCACAAATTTGACACCCAAGACGGCATTGTAGCATGAGTTTAGGCTCGCAAGACGGCACTTTGGTTAACACACTGGCTTTGAAGACAAAACATAAGTGTGTTTTAGCTCCAAAGAGGGCTCTTTAGCACATGTGTTTAAGCTCCAAAAAGGTTAATAAAGCACATGTGTTAAAGCTCCAAAGAGGGCACTTTAGCACATGTGTTTTAGCTCCAAAAGGGGTAATTAAGCACATGTGTTTTAGCTTCAAAGAGGGCACTTTAGCACATGTGTTTTAGCTCCAAAGAGGGCACTTTAGCACATGTGTTTTAGCTTCAAAGAGGGCACTTTAGCACATGTGTTTTAGCTTCAAAGAGGGCACTTTAGCACATGTGTTTTAGCTCCAAAGAGGGCACTTTAGCACATGTGTTTTAGCTCCAAAAAGGGTTATTAAGCACATGTGTTTTAGCTTCAAAGAGGGCACTTTAGCACATGTGTTTTAGCTTCAAAGAGGGCACTTTAGCACATGTGTTTTAGCTCCAAAGAGGGCACTTTAGCACATGTGTTTTAGCTTCAAAGAGGGCACTTTAGCACATGTGTTTTAGCTTCAAAGAGGGCACTTTAGCACATGTGTTTTAGCTCCAAAGAGGGCACTTTAGCACATGTGTTTTAGCTTCAAAGAGGGCACTTTAGCACATGTGTTTTAGCTTCAAAGAGGGCACTTTAGCACATGTGTTTTAGCTTCAAAGAGGGCACTTTAGCACATGTGTTTTAGCTCCAAAGAGGGCACTTTAGCACATGTGTTTTAGCTCCAAAAAGGGTTATTAAGCACATGTGTTTTAGCTTCAAAAAGGGTAATTAAGCACATGTGTTTTAGCTCCAAAAAGGGTTATTAAGCACATGTGTTTTAGCTTCAAAAAGGGTAATTAAGCACATGTGTTTTAGCTACAAAAAGGTAATTAAGCACATGTGTTTTAGCTTCAAAGAGGGCACTTTAGCATGTTTGGATTTCTAGGAGGGCTATTTAGCATGTTTTGGTTCCCGAGACGAACCATAAGTGCGTTTTGGCTCCAAAGAGGACACTTTAGCGCATTTTGGTTCAAAAGACGAAACTTGAACTATTTTGTTGCAGGAAGCACTTGGGTGTCATCTTGGCCTCAAAGAAAGCATCTTGGCATGTTTTAGCTCCCAATACGACACTCTAGCACGTCTTGACTCCCAGGAGGGCAATTTAGCTCCAAAGAGGGTACTTTAGCGTGTTTTTGCTTCCAGGAGGGTGTCAACATTTGGGCCACCCTAGTGCACCCCACTGTGCAAGAATCCTAAACCCTCATCTGTTACAGAATAAAACACAACCTATCTGTGAGCTCGGTGGAAGTTTAACTGAAGCCCACACAAAGCATACAGTTTGTAATTGTCCTGGATCATCTGAATAGAGTCTGACTGTAAATACTCACCCCTCAGTGATCACTCTCACACTTGTTCTCCTATGCAATACGTAACAACCTACCTTCTAATATCAAAGCAATGTGCAACCAGAGGGCCATCAGGGAAGCTCCCCTCTCAGCAGAAACACAGGCATGGATACACACTCATAATCTGACCGTGATGATAACACACATGGAAGTCCAGAGGCCTTCTCCAGGGTGTCTTGTAAGATTATCCTACCACTTTCCTGGCAAGCCAGCACATCTCAAGATTATCTCCCTACTGTGTCCACAAGCACGAGGGAGTGAAGATACAGACATGAGAATGAGCTCTCCATCCTGGGTAATCTTTACAGAGCAGCAAAAAGCCATCGCTGAGAAGCCCGGCTCATTCAGAATTCACTTTAATCACTTCTTTTTCCCACTCGTGCTCAGGCGGATGATTAGGCATGCCGGCCCTCATCAGCAGGTCTTAGGCTCCCTGGTGGAGCTCGACTGAGCTGCTGATCATGTTGTTAGGGGGGCTGATGGAACAGCTTGGGTCATTCAAATCCTAACTGCTGTCAGCAGGTGGTGGTGGTGGTGGTGGGGGTACACACATTGGCCCCCTTAAGCAGAAATTGGGGAAATGGGTTAATCTGCATGATTTAGCTATGTAAATGCCCCCCCCAGACACAACTGTGTTGGCTGTCGTAAAATAGTGCCAGGGATCCCCAACCTAAGTCCCAACTGATTTAAACTCCAATATCATTCCACTCACACCCCGCACAGCCCAAACGTCCACTTATTTCACCCATCACCAAAGTGAAGCTCCACTGCAGCTCCGCCACACACTGGAGAGAAACGTTTTGACGTTTTGACATCTTTGAGGTTTAAGTACTTTGAAGCATTTAAACATTTTTGACGCTCAGATGCTTTGAAGCTGGGATTTAGGCTTATCTGACGTTACCATCTTTGCAAGAGCCGGCAAAATAATGTGAATACTGAGTGAAGCTGAGGTGGAGTAAACACCAGCGTTGGAGGGGAGAGTTATAGTCTGAGACAGCTGTCAATCAAGCCAACAGGCTCACATGCTACGTCTGAACTCTTATTTACTCTGTTCACAAAATGAAAACCTTTCAAAGTGTCACCAAGACGCTGATATCCCAAGACAGAGCATCTATTTTTAATCCTTTGAGACTGCTTAATGTGATCATTTACAGAGCGCCTCTTCATCCAGTGGTTAGGCAGAAAGATCGTAACTTCATCGTCTCGAAAACAGAATCAAGAGCACGGTTGTATGTTGGTTGGTTGGTTTTTCACTTATATTGACCCTGAAGTACATCAAAGCCACCGGGACAGATCACCATGAAATCTCACCCAGACTTTCATAAATCTTCCTGACTCTGGTCATCCTTTAACGTCCTTCAATCACCAGCAGAACCATGAAATACCAGCACAAGTGTTGAATA
This sequence comes from Labroides dimidiatus, assembly GCA_030710495.1. Taxonomy (NCBI): domain Eukaryota; kingdom Metazoa; phylum Chordata; class Actinopteri; order Labriformes; family Labridae; genus Labroides; species Labroides dimidiatus. The sequence continues at coordinate 7,332,301 of CM061166.1, forward strand.
GGGCTGCCCAGAAATTTATCTACGGTTTGAGACCAAACACCTTCAAATCTACTGACATTTAAGATGTGGGAATGATATGTTACCTCCTAATATTAGCATGCCAGATGATTCATTTGCATTTGGCTCAAAGCGAATGTGATGAAGCACAGCCTGGCAAAGACTGCTGGATTAGTCACAGTCCCACCTTCATGATGGAATTAGAGCATGCATCTACTGAAGTATGCATATCACTGTAAAACAGGGGAAAATTGGCTGTTTTGGAGGTTTTCTGCAGAGTTGCAACGTGAATCATGTGGATAAGATGGAAAGTGGTACAATGGACAAATCATCAAAACTAAATGAAAAAAGATCTGAAAGCTGTCAAATGAATATTTAATGCACAATTGTGTGCTTGGATGGGGGGGGGGTTAGGGGGGGGTCGCCTCTCCATGTGACCCAATTTTTGAGAAACAACCCCTGCCCTCTTAGGAGTCAAAAACAGGCACTAGAGATAAAAACATGTGCTTATGTGCCCTCTTGGGTGGAAGGAACATTCTAGAGTGCCCTCTTGGGTGGCAAAAACCTGTGCGCAGGTGCACCCTTTGTTCGCAAAAAGCGAGCTAAACTGCCCTCTTGGGTGGCAAAAAAAATCACACTAAAGTGCCCTTATGGTTGTCAAAAAAAAATCACACCAAAGTGCCCTTTTGGGTGGCCAAAGAAATAACACTTAAGTGCCCTCTTGGGTGGCAAAAAAATCACACTAATGTTCCCTCTTGGGTGGCAAAAAAAATCACACCAAAGTGCCCTCTTGGGTGGCAAAAAAATCACACCAAAGTGCCCTCTTGGGTGGCAAAAAAATCACACCAAAGTGCCCTCTTGGGTGGCAAAAAAATCACACCAAAGTGCCCTCTTGGGTGGCAAAAAAATCACACTTAAGTGCCCTTATAGTTGGCAAAAAAACACACTAGAGTGCTCTCTTGGTTGTCAAAAAAATCACACCAAAGTGCCCTTTTGGGTGGCCAAAGAAATCAAACTTAAGTGACCTTTTAGGTTGCAAAAAAAATCACACCAAAGTGCCCTCTTGGGTGGCACAAAAAATCCCACTAGAGTGCCCTCCTGGGTGGCAAAATCTTGTGCTTAAGTGCCCTCAAAAACACGCTGAACTTAGTTCCCCTCTTTAATGCTGAGAACAAGCTGTACGTGTCTTTTTTTTTTTTCGCCCCTGCCCTTCAAAAAGTCTGTGCCACTATCATCAGTTTGTTCAAATCAACCACCCGGAGGTGTTTTCATCGAATCCTTGACTCCACCTTTCAACAGCTTCACTCCTATTTTATGTAAACAGCCACATTGAAACACCAACACTGAAAAGCTGAACACCGCACTTACATTTCATTCATCAAGCACTTTAAAATGATTCAGAGAGTTTGGGCTTGAAAATGAAAACAACTGCTCTGCTTCTGCTCCCCTGGGTGACAGCCACTTAAAGTACAAAGCAAACTGCAAAAAAAACAGAGGCGGAGATGAATCAAAGTATGAGGCAGTTTGCATCAGCTTTTCATGTGAGGGAAGAAAATTCGATTTATGGAGTGTAATATCTTGTGTAATCAGCAAATGGGTGCACAGCATGGGGTCTTCATTTAGTTTAAGAGGGGTAATCGGATGAAATTTGTTTGGAGTGGTTTAACTGTAGAAGGCTGAAGACAGAGATCTGTGTGTTTGCTCCACAGAAAGCATGACTCTTCATACTCCTCTTAGAGTGATGTCCCAGGAGGAGGTGATGGATGAGTGAAGACCCTGACTCTGGTCTCCCGCCTCTCCATCCATCTGCTGGGGATCAAACACACAGAAGGGGCAGAGAAGCTCAGTGCTCCACGTAATGGAAGCATGAGTTTCCCCCAACCGTCGGACAAAGCACTTGCAGCACGGCTTCCTCGGTCCGCTTCACGCTTGCTTGAGCCTGAACACATGACAAGTAAAACCCGAAGGGTTGGAGAGGGAGAGGGAGGGAGGGTGAGGGGGGGAGCTGTACAGGAGGAGGAGGAGGAGGTACGAGGAAAGATCCTAAGTGTTTTGATTTGCGTGTTCACCGGGTGTGTGGATGCATGAATCTGCGTCTTCTCTCTCTCACCTTTGTTTTCTGACTCTCACTTTCTCCCCCCCTCTCCCTCTCGCTCTCTCTCTCTCCAAGGTTACTCACTATTGTTTTCCTGCGCCTGGAATCACTGCACGCTTCTCTTCTCTTTCTGTCAGAGGACCATGTGAGGCTCTTCAATGTAAGTGCCTCCTTTGTTGTTTAATTCACTTTCATTAAGAGCGTTCCTTCAGACGCCAGAGGTTTCCGCTCTTTTCCTTTTTTCTTCCTCCGTCTTAGCACATGCACAAAAGCGATGTCATACATCGGAGGGGTGGAGTGGGTCAGGACAGGGTGGGCTGGGGCTGTTTAAGGGGCTTGATTGCTCCATGTGGTTGACGCGTGGGAGCTGGACGCACGTGTGCGTTGCTGTCATTGTCTCGGCGGCGGAGCTTGGGCGCAGCTTTGTCTTGACTTTAAGTTGGCTTGGTCTTTGTTGACGCCTGGTTGGCTTTGTTTGCGCTTTATGCGTGCACTCAGAGTGCATCATTACAGCTTGACAGGGTCTTAAACTGTGAGGAGTTGGATTAAAGTTTTTAGATTAACTGCAGGAGAAGAAGAGAAGAATGAGAATTTAACATGAAAGTATGAGTTTTTCAGTTAAATCGTAGAATTTCTGGTTATATTTGGATATTTGGATATTTACTGTCACTACTGTTTACACAGTTTACAGTCTACATTGCAGAGGCATCATGCTGATCTGTGCAGAAATTTTATGCCTGCAAGACAACGCCATGGGAAGCAAAACTCAAAGATTTTTGAAGTGCGACTACAGGGTGTGTGTGGATCATTCAGGGCTTGCCGAAAGCATTAAGGGGCACGGAAATTATTTGTTTTTGACAGAATTTTTCTTCGGCAAACCGTTTATTTTCTGCAAATTTTCAAAGAAAGCGCGATAATCAGAAGCGATGTTGCTATTATCACTTGTGACACATTCAGTTTTTGGGTTGAACGAACGGTTTGTGAATGTCAGTCATTTTAAAAATAATTAATATTTTGATCCTGCCGGCAGGATTGAGATCCTGAGGGTTAAATCACTCTAACAGCACAATAACAGCACAAAAACAACAATAATGACTGGTGTAACATAAAACTTTGGTTTGACTTCATATGGCAGCGATTAATTGTTCAAGAGATCATCAAGTCAACTTCAAGAAGTTTTAGGACTTGCATTCCTCTTTATTTTGTTTCTTCGTTGGTTTCCAAGTTCTTTCAAAGTATTATAAAAGATGTGCCTCCAGCCTTACATCGTTAATCAAAGATCTTGTTCTGCTTGGATTTATTCTCCAGAAACACCCCAAAGTAGTTTCCCTGCATCCTTGAAAAGTTGTTCAACTTCTGCACGCGTGTCGGAGAGGTTTCAGCATTTAAAAGCCTCCCATGCTTCACTGCAACGCAAAGCGCCTGAACTAAATCACATCTGACACAGCCTATGAATTATACACGTAGTGTATACATGCTGTTATCAATTATGGACGACTCCACTGAGCTGCGTGCTGACCACAGAGGTATGTGGCGAACGTTCACTGCTCTTTCAGGGGGGGTTGATTTGTGACTTATTTAAATGTCACTGTTTACTTTTTAAGATGTCTTCCTGTAAATTGTTTTGTTTGTGAAAGGTCAGCGCGCAAACCGGCAGCTCTGAATACTGAATAAAGTTGGGGATTGCATCAGGCTGCTGGTTGCAGTCAGAGGATTGAATCTGCATCTTACGTTTTGCAAGATGAATGAAACATCTGGAGTGAACCGAAAGGATGCTGCCCCCCTCGACTAAATTTGACTTTCGTAGAAGCTTTTCACACAACAGCAGGGACATGGAGTTGTTGAGGAAATGTGTTGCTTTATTCATCGGGCCTGAGGCACTTTAAATGATGCTCATCTGCTGTGAAACTGGTTTTCCAGAGTCCTGCTCGCGCACTGACCTTTCACTTCAAGACAGATTAAATGTTTCATTATTCACTTCCAAGCCGAAACCAACAATAAGCATTTAATGTCGCCATTGCTGCAACAAGGCGCGGACTCTGCACGCTGTATTCTCTTATCAGAGCAGACACTTGCAGAGGGAGGTGTTGGAGATCACAGCAGGATGTGACAGTTGTGAACCTGGAGCTACGGGCGATGAGCTAAAGAGAAGTGAATCATCGTGAGAGCATGACACAAACCTCGAGTGTAGATAAAAAGAAACAAGAGTTGATGTTCGGTTGTTTAAGGTCTCACAGTGGCCCATCTAGATACGCCGGATGAGTCTGATACGACTCCTGTAAATCACAAACTACTTCAAAAATTGACTTCCTGTCTTCTAAAAACAACTGACATTTGGTGGATATCAAAATATCCCCTTTGAAGTACGAATTATTTGTAGTTTGCTCAAATTACTCTGCGTTTTAACGCCCTCCCTGCCATATTTGGAGCCCAGCAGGGTTTCAAGCGAGGGGGGCCTTGGCACCAGCCACCGCCAATGTGTCCAATCTTTTTCATGCCCAGCCAACTCCCCCCACATTCCTGCTACAAAATCCCATCTCTCTGCTGAGGACTCGAGGGCTTGGCATTCAAGTCCCGGCTCCCCAAGAGCCAAATTCTGGCTGCTGGCCGCCTCCTTGTCTTACACTGCAGCTCAAGAAAATTACTTTGAAAAGAGAGAAAGGGGAAAGTTTGGGAGAAGTGAGGGTGGGTTTTTTAATGCGAGTAGAGGCATTTAATTTGCAGTGAGCGCCTTTCATCCACCTCGAGGCAATTCTGGCCGCATGAAAGGGCCGGTTTGTTCTACGGGTGACCAAACACGGCACTTGAATGTTTATCTGCACAATGACAAAGCTTGGGAGAGCCAAAGACACTGGGTGATGAGATGGACCGTGAACTAGTCAAGTGGCCTGTTCTGTCTCTAAACACTGAGCTTTTTGGCAGCTTCTCTGTGTTGGTGTTCCAGAGACATTCAATACGTCGTGTTCTTGCGTTGACCACCAAAAGAAGGGCTGGGAACCGTAAGAGATGGGAATACTATCACAGATACCAACCAACATATGGTCCAATCCCATTCAAATGAACAAGCAGGGGTATTAAAATCCATCCAATAGATAACCTGTGTTCTCTGACCTCCTTTACACAGTGGCTGTCCCAGATCAGGGAGGCATCTCTGGATGGCGTCCCATCACTTAACCTACGAAACTCAAGATTCAACAATCAAAAGGAAAGACGGTGTCTTAATGGAGATCATTCTCTTAACATAATGGCTGACACCATTTGTCTTATCTTGTTCTCAAAGTCTGTGTCTGTACAGCTTAGTACATCATTGATTAACACGGTAGCTTGGCGTGCACACTGCTGCCTGCATTAATTGGCTTTTTGATTAGCCGAAGCTCCGAGTCAATGTCTGGCCTACAAACGGAGGTGGATCGATGTGTCCTTATGAAGCATTCATAAAGTGGGGGGAGCTGTGGCCGGGAGATGAGAGAGTTTGGTTCAACATTACAAATGAGAAGTTTTCGCGAGATATTCCTATGGTGGGAATGTTAAACCAACGGGTAAGAAATGTTCACCAGTTCACAAACCTGTCCACTCCTGATCCGTGACTGTATTACGGTGTTGTTTGAAAATTTCACAATATAATGGTTCAGCTGGGAGCTGACAACACTCATTGGCATACAGTGTAAATAAAAACAGTGATCTGACACATCCTTTAGGGGCCCCGGTGCTGCATAATGCAGGATCAGAAAGAACAGAGTTCAGTTTCACCTGCTGGGGCCTATTTGACAGGGACGAGTGATACCACCTGATTAAGAAAGGACTCACATTCAGCCGAGACGGTTTTTGTAAAAGGATGTGTGACTGGATGTGGTTAAAATCAGAGTGTTTGGACCAGAACAACAAACCAGCAACCACAGCAAGGGATTAAATTGTCCAAACACAATCCAACATGGTGAGTTTTTGAAATCCAAAGGGAACACATCAGCCGTGATTACCAGTCATATAAAACAATTGTTTTTTTCCAGTGGATGTTTACTGGAGATATGATCACTTCTGGTCAATGTTAGTCTCCAGGCGAGACCGCAGAAGGAATGTGTGGACTCCACAGGATCAGACTCGCTTCAAAACCACACTGTTGGTGGAAAACTGAACGATAATCCCACTATTTAATACTCCAACAAAGCTGTGCGAGAGATGAATTGTGTTTTCCCCAGACAAGGTGACTCGGCTCAGCTGTACCTTTTTATATCTTTGCCCTGCTGATGAGGCGCATGGTGTGAGATCGATGTTGGAGGACTCGCTTCTCCTCTGCAGATCTGTTAAAGTTCACATCACGGTGGAAAAAAAAAAAAGCTTAAAGAAAATCAAGTTCAAATGGAAAAGTACAGTTTTTAGTATCCTGCACTGGCTCAGTTTTTCTGACATCAGAAGCTGCTTGTGGGCTATAAATAGCTTGGCATGACACTGACCCAGTAGCAGCTGTAACAGGCGTTAAAATAACTGATCAATTTGTTCCCCTTGATGGATTGGTTTGATTTTGTAGGTCATGAAGAGGTGTTTCATCACCAGCACCAACACATATCAACATAAATATTTCACATGAATTATTTAACGTTGAATCAAACCATCCAACGGACGGTTTCCTTTGTGCGAACAGATAACCCATACTGAGGCGTGGAAAGCTGTGCATGCCAAGAGTGAGTAATGCAATATCACTAATGGTCTTATGGATTGCCTTGTTTGTTTTCTGAGGGCAGTAACAAAACACACACACACATTCAGAGACAGTCCGTGTCTAAGCTTTGGAAAAGTGCTGCGAGGTTTTATTGATTGGTCCCGTGAGAGCCGTGTGTGTGTGTGTGTAAGTGTTTGTGTGCTTAAAGCTAGCAGAATAAAGAAGAGGTGTCGGCTCCACCTAAAGGGGACGGCCCTGGTTTGACAGAAAAATCAGACACGCAGAGAGGCCGAGGGGCCATGTTGGAGGTGAATGTCATCGGCTTTGAGCGGCTTCGTCCCCTGGCATGTGACTCTGCGGGCTAAAGAGCTACCTGTGCGCGCCTCTGACTGCCTGAACTGGAAGTGACTCTTCAACCCTGTGCAAGTTTCTTTTCTTTATGCAGGAAAACTTATTTCCAAAGAGCAGCCATGTGCTGAGTTTTAATTCTGTGAAGATGAAACTGAAATTTTGATTAGATTGAATCCAATTAGGCTCAGAGTAGGGAGGTCTTGGACATCTTTTAGGCATAAACAAAATCCCGTTTGGGAGTTCACTCCTTGAATGTAAAGATTCAAACTTCAGATAAGGAGTAAGACATCTTGCGTCGTTTACTATCCCTGCAAACCAATTCAACCAGCTAAATCTATCCTTACAAAACCAAAGTCTTCCCAATCGGATGATGTTGGATTAGCGAAATAACACCTGAGCTCCAAAAGAGTGGATTAATAATTCACTCATTATTAATCCAACTGAGACCATCATTTATTCCATCAATAATTCAATGTCTTCAGCAGGAGTCACAGTTTATGAAGCCCCCTCCTCAGCTTCATTCAAAATTCATGTTGTTTGATTAATGCTCGAAAACGTCATCTTCAGCGAGCATCCAGAACTTTTCTTCCACCATAACGAAAGCGAGGTTCCTGCTACCTGCTTAATATGTGAGTGTATGAGCTTCCTGTCAGGCCCATAAATCACCGTATTTTTCTCCAAGAAGGTGGAGTACAGCACTTTAACCATTGCAGTACATTAACCACACACACGTGTGCACAGATCCACAGCAGGGACGAGGCCAGGGAAGGTCGGGGAGCCTGGCTTCTCGCTTTATAACTTATTCATGCTCCACGCCTTCGCCTGGCACACCTGGGAGAGAGTCAATTTTTTTCACAGCGGGGAGATTCATCTCAAGCAGAGGTGTGTGACTTTTAAATAACAAGCGGCTCTTCAAACTCTGTCACGTACTATTTCCTATTACCTCCTCCGGGGACCCGGATGACAAAGTTGCACTTTATTTTGCTCCCCGGCAGCGTCGGGGTGTTATTAACACATTGTTGTGAGTGTGGTTGGAAGCGGTGCCCCAGCTGGAGCAGTTTCAGGCTCGGCTGATTGAATCATCCGCACTGGATTGGATAGATTCAACTTTAAAGGTCACAGGGACGAGATATTAGATGTAGCTTCTAGTCTGTACGGTATTTATTCTACTTTTTCTTTTAACACTACTTTACTGTAAACCACCTGCTAATTATATATTATGTCTCTAATATGGAAAAATTAGAATGCATGACATCAATCAAATCACATAATATGAAAATCAAAGAGTCAGAAGTGAAGTTTAAAAGGCTTTTTTCCTGGACTGAACTCAATCTGACCTCAATTCACTGCTAAATGATGACTGTTCAACCTCCAGGGACGAGCGATGAGGTGAAGGTACTGGATGGAAACCCATTAAACGTAATTATATAATTCTAGTTCGAAAAGCTGTTCTTTACAGCAAAATGACATTAGCTTTTACCCCTGGACTCAAAGGTAGGGGACTTCTCCACGCCTCATCGCACATTTATTCCACTCAATACGAGACGGCAGTTATATTACTCTCTCTTCTGTAATGGAGGTGCATTGAATATCAAATTAGCTTGACGACAAAGTCATCTATGTGGGACAGGGACCGCACAAAACCTCCAAGACAGGAACATTAATGCACACAGATAGAAACAGAAAGTAATTTCTAAATAGTCATCTTGTCCTTTTAGCACGTTTTAACATTTGCTCCAATTAGAAAGTATAATTCTCTGAGTCACTCACATTTGAATGATTCATCAGGATGGTCCCATTTCAACGCTTTAATGCTCATCAGGATTTGGACACACATACTGCAGCTTTGTTGACCTGGATACAGAGATTTTGTCTCAGCTGGAGCTTTTATAACGCCACCAATTCCAATGAAGTTGGGGCATAGTGTCAAATGTCAATAAAAACACAATACAATGATTTGAAATCCTGTTTATATTCAATGATATATTCAACTGAATACACCACAAAGACAAGATATTTATTGTTCAAACTCATAATGCTCCATACATTTTCAATGGGAGACAGGTCTGGACAGTAGGCAGGCCATTCTAGTACCCGCACTCTTTTACTATGAAGCCACGCTGTTGTATCACATGCAGAATTGTCTTGCTGAAATAAGCAGGGACATCCCTAAAAAAGACGTGGCTTGGATGGCAGCACATGTTGCAGATGTTCAAGTTAGCCATGCCATGGGCACTAACACACCCCCATACCATCACAGATGCTGGCTTTGACACTTTGACCTGAGAACAATCCAGATTGTCCTTTTCCTCTTTGGCCTGGAGGACACCACGTCCATGATTTACAAAAACAATTTGAAATGTGGACTCGTCAGACCACAGCAGACTTTTCCACTTTGTGTCAGTCCATCTCAGATGAGCTCGGGTCCAGAGAAGCCGGCGGTGTTTCTGGGTGTTGTTGATATATGTCTTTGTCTTTGCATGGTAGAGTTTGAACTGTCACTTGTAGATGTAGTGATGAACTGTGTTAACTGACAATGGTTTTCTGAAGTCTTCCTGAGCCCACGTGGTAATATCCTTTACACAATGATGTTGGTTTTTAATGCAGTGCTGCCTGAGGGGTCAAAGGTCACGGGCATTCAGTGTTGGTTTTCAGCCTTGCTGCTTACATGCAGAGATTTCTCCAGATTCTACAAATCTTTTGATGATATTATGGACTGTAGATGATCAAATTCATCAATTCTTTGACATTGTACGTTGAGAAACATTGTTCTTAAACTGTTGGACTATTTGCTCACGCAGTTGTTCACAAAGTGGTGAACCTTGCCCCATCCTTGCTTGTGAACAACTGAGCCTTTCAGGGATGCTCCTTTTATACCCAATCATGACACTCACCTGTTTCCAATGAACCTGTTCACCTGTGGAATGTTCCAAACAGGTGTTTTTGGAGCATTCCTCAACTTTCCCAGTCTGTTGTTGACCCTGTCCCAGCTTTTTAGGAACATGTTGCAGCCATCAAATTCAAAATGAGTGAAAATTTACAAAAAAAAAAAACAAAGTTTATCAGTTTGAACAATAAATATCTTGTCTTTGTCGTGTATTCAGTTGAATATAGGTTAAACAGGGTTTGCAATCATTATATTCTGTTTTATTTATGGATTGTATAAGCTGTCTTTGTAACTAATCATCCTATCATATCTTCTTCTCCTCTATTTTGAACCAAGCACATCTCTTGTAATGACTTCTATGCTAATGCACGTCCAAATTTTCATATAGATTTTGCATTCTTTGAGATCGTGTGTTGTTGTCATGGTGCGCCAGCTGGTGTTGGTTTGGGGCGAGGGCTTGCAGTGAGGACGTGACTCTTTTAGTGACAGTTTGAGGACACACTGGGCCTGCTGACAGCTAATGATGATGCTTTCTGACAGCCGTATGTATGTACGAGTCCATCTGTGTGGATGTGTTTATATTAGAAGCATGCACGTGTGTATGTGTGTGGCTGTGCTTTTGGGCATTTCTGTGTGCTGGACTGTGTACGGGGAGAATTTGCATTAGCCTGGATGAAGCTGTGGTTAATTTGTCTGCTGTGACAGAGAATAACCTTCAGCTTTTGAGCCCTGTGTGTGTGTGTGTGTGTGTGTGTGTGTGAGCTGTTCCTGCATGCATAATTCACATCATCGCTGCAGGAACTTCATCCCAAATCTGACCAGAAACACACTTTATTTCCCCGCACTGGCTGATGTTTTTATTGCAACTCCTCTGACGTCAAGGAGGGCAGAGATGTTCACACTTACTGCTGAATCAGAGTTTATTTTTATCATGTTAGCCTCAGCTTCAAACACGCAGCAGTCAATCAAAACATTTCTCTGATCAGCTGACCTCACAGTCAGTGTCTGACTCACGGTGCAGCTGTGCATACAATACGTCCTCTGAGAAAATCTCAGGGTCTTGGTGCTCCTGGAGCGCCCGAGGAAAGGTTTGTCGAGGTTAACTGTCAGTTTATGTACACACAGAGAGAAATGATTGCGCACACACACACACAAACGGGTCAGGATTCCTCTTTTTCCATGTTTACACACTCACCCTCTAAACTCAGGGTTATCGTTTTGTGAGTAATGCGAGTGCTATTCTTATTTAAAAGGACAGTTCACTCAAATGTGTGTCCACTTGAGGCTGGCTGTAAAAGCCAACGAAAGGAGAATGTTACAGCATGTTTAACACGTTCACAGCCTGGTTAGGGGCATGCAGCACATTTGTTTACTCGCAATACTGCACAGGGGGTGTTGTATTTTTAAAATGCAGCTGTCAAAGTCTTGTAAGAGTTAGAGTTATGCATAAACTTGCATGACTGCAGGCACAGCTGTTGATGCACAGGTGGAGTGCATGGTAGGCCCGGTTTCATAATCAGACTCTGCAGTTTAACAAAAGAGGTGTAGTAGCTGAAGAACGGAGCGATGGAGTTATGATATGCAGCATCAATAAAGGTACACAAACCATGGCCTCAGTCACATCTTCTTCCTCCCTGGTGGTGTGACCATCAGACTGCTTCTCTGGGCCACCGCAATCTCTCCATCTTCCTTCGCCAACAGGCTGATTGTGTGATGGAGTACACCCAATACCCTTATGTCACCATCCTGGATGAAATGGCCACTCCTGCCATGTACTGCCCAGCCATTAATATCTGCAACTACAACCTCCATTTCCACTGAAGTTGGGAGGTTGTGTAAAACGTAAATAAAATCAGAATACAATGATTTGCAAATCCTGTTTTTTGGGTCAACAAAAGACTGTGAAAGTTGAGGAATGCTCCAAAAACACCTGTTTGGAACATTCCACAGGTGAACAGGTTCATTGGAAACAGGTGAGTGTCATGATTGGTAAAAAGGAGCATCCCTGAAAGGCTCAGTCGATCACAAGCAAGGATGGGGTGAGGGTCATCACTTTGTGAACAACTGTGTGAGCAAATAGTCCAACAGTTTAAGAACAATGTTTCTCAACATACAATGTCAAAGAATTGATGGATTCGATCATCTACAGTCCATAATATCATCAAAAGATTCAGAGAATCTGGAGAAATCTCTGCACGTAAGCAGCAAGGCTGAAAACCAACATTGAATGACCGTGACCTTTGACCCCTCAGGCAGCACTGCATTAAAAACCAACATCATTGTGTAAAGGATATTACCACGTGGGCTCAGGAAGACTTCAGAAAACCATTGTCAGTTAACACAGTTCATCACTACATCTACAAGTGCAAGTTCAAACTCTACCATGCAAAGACAAAGACATATATCAACAACACCCAGAAACACCGCCGGCTTCTCTGGACCCGAGCTCATTGGAATTGGGGTTTTATGATAGCTTTTGTAAGTCCCAGACTAAAAGGAATGACATCTTCTGGATGGCCGGGCTCTTGGGCGTGGAACACGGAGACTTCGATGACTTCATGGCTGCTTTTGGTCAGCCAACAGACAACAGCAATTTTTTCCCCAGCAACACCTTCAATATGCTGGAGTTTGTGCAGAGGACGAGCCACAACATAGATGAAATGTTGCTTGACTGCAAATCCAGAGGCAAGGACTGTGGTCCAGAGAACTTTGCTACAGTAAGTATGTCTGTCTTAGTGAGTCTAACTTTGGGGAAATCACTTAAAACTGTTTGAGAATCACTGATCCCTCAGAGATGAGCTGTTTTCAGGGCTTTCTTGTGTACCACTCTCTCCCCTGATAAGATCATGTTATCCTCCGAGAGGTAGCTCACAGCGTCACTGCTCTGAAATACAACAACTTTGTGAACAACTTTCCTTCCCTTTCTGACCCCAGACTGTGCTTCAAAGCAGCTGCCGCGTCTCTGCTCGGCTGGTACCAGCTGTACATCTTTCCCCCTCCCCGCGCTGATTGAAAGCAGCGCTTTCACAGCCCGCGTGAGCTCTCGCTTCGAAGGCCAGGGGTCGCTTTGAGGGGAAATGTGTTTGGCATTTTCTGGACGGCCGTTAGCTGTGACTACCAAGTACTTTAAAAAGGTCACAAACATTTTTTTTTTTTTTTGTAGGGGTGGTGCTGAGACTGAGACGGTTTCACACTCAGAGGCTCATGTGTAGAAAAGAAACAGCTCTCCCATCTTCCCATGAGTCATGCAGTATAAATGCATGTGTAATGTAGAGATAGAGATCAGTGACTGAGGAGGTTTTAAGGCGCTGTATATCTCGGTCATAAAGATGCCTCAGGGTGAATATATGCTGATGGAACAGCTCTTTAAATGTAAATGTGTAAAATATGCCAGTGTCCATATCAAAGAGCTCTGACTCGCATTCTTGGAGAGCCGACAATACGCCGTCCATTTGTGTTCGCTTCACGAGGAGCTGCTGAAAACAGTGTCAGTGCTCAGATTTGTGCATCTCGGCATATGTTGGGTGTAAATCCAACAAATCCCATCCAACCCACTGTGCCTGTGCCCTCTTAAAAGACCTCAGTCGTAACCCTGTCGTGCTTTATCCCCATAATGGTCTCAGCCCGAGACGGCAGACGGACTCCAGCGCATTCCGCTCATTCCTCGGCCTCTCAAAATAAGACCTCTCCAAACTCTGCGGAGGCCAGATTTCTCAAATTCAGAGGCTTTTGGGTTGGAAGTGGAAGGGTTTGTTTTTGCAACATTTGAGAAAGAAATGCTGGATGATTATTTGACACCCAGTTCCAAAGATTGTAGGCGTATGTTTCAGACAAACGGAATAAGACAATAATTTCCTTGCAGTGGATTTCAGGGTATGTTTTCATGCATTTAAAGCAATGATAGAGAAGTTTAAACTCTCTAAATGCTCTGAACCCTTCAGGATATCTTTCTCCAAATTTGGCTTCCACTTCACAACACGCATTACTTCAAAGTTTTGAGTGTTTAAACAGTTTTGTGCTTGAGTTTCAGTTCACCCTGTGTGCAGCTTTGGTGCACTTTGCGTAGGTTTCTGTGCTAGAGAAATCATAAGTATCCAATATACCAGGCGTATTGAGTCGTTATGATTCTGAACTCAATACCCTCTCTCTCTCTTGCTTTTTCTATTCGCACAATGTCATTAGAAGCACAACGGAAAAAAAGAAAATCACCGGGGGCGAAGTGGGAACATATAGTTCAAGGTGAAAAGCAGCCTCTCGACTTTGCGGTATCGAGGTAGAGGACGCTTCGACAAAGCCTTCAGCTGCTGCGTCTGCTGAGACGAGGGATGAAGAGGCCTCGTGTCTGTGTGCTGGATAACCTCTGAGGGTGAAAGCAGATGAAGACCCGCTCGTGGAATGACGGTGCAGAATCTCTGCCTGCATTACGGCATTAGAGGAGTAATGAGGTTTGATCTGCAGGGAGTCAGACGTGGAGGATGGCGAAGTCGATCCTTTTGAAGGAAGGTAAATGGACTCTAAGTCGGTCTAAAGAGAAGAAAGAACCACGACACCAAGACACAAGACACTTTCAGAGAAGAAAAGAGACTAAAGCAGGGTACACAGACAGAGGACAGAAATCTCACGTAATTAAACGTGATCTAACAAAAAACGTAGAAGAAACATAGAAACAACCGGTAAACACAAAACGCAACACAGAAGAGGACATAGAAGAGGGAATGATGGTGGTCTTGGGACCATTTTCAATGGAAAATTCCTGAACCAAAAAAAAAAACTCGAAAAAATCCTGAAGATGGCGGGAACACAGACTTTCCTCAGGAACTTTCCGTGTCAGGTCAGCCAAGCTTGTTTTTGTTTACTTCCTTGTTCCTTAGTCAGCTCCCTTCCTGATTGGCTACATCCCATTCCACATCACGATTCACTTGAGTCATGACCAAGATTTTTGGTCGTAAATAAATAATTGAAAAAGTTTAATATTTATGATTGTCGGCCCCGACCTGATTCGCTCATGATTATTTGGACAAATTGACCGCTAACACACCTCAGACCACAGGATAATCTGATAGGATAATCTGATAAAACAGAAGATAATCGGGTGTTTGCCGTCCTTGGTTAGGACAAAAACAGCCTGATAATCTTTAGTGGACTTGTCCTGTTTGTGGTCTTGTGCAGCAGAGCCACAAACCAGAGAGCAGCACAGACACAAATACAAAGGCCTGACAAAGATACAGCAGGCACACGGAACACCAGACAGACACAGAGCCACCAGGAATTCAAAATCATTTCACAGATCAAAACGGATCAATTGTGCTCTTAGTTTCAGGCATGCTCTCTGGAACTTATCAGACCCAAATAAACAGCTTAACTTGATTTATGAAACTGAATTTGGGCCAATGCCACGCTACATAAAGATCTACAATCCTGCATTCAAGTGCAGGCTGAAAAACCCAGAACCCTTTCCAAAGTCTTCTTCTACAACCCCTCAGGGCAAGATGTTCAGGATTATTTGGGATCAAGCTACCAATGTGCAGCCCTTTTCCTAAGCCTTCAGATCATATGGACTGTGGAGCTGTGAAGAATAGTAGTGCCTGATGATCTTCCTTTTTTGGAAGAGGCTTATGCTGCAACATCCACAGTGAATCAGATACGGCGAAGAGGAACGGCTTCACAATGAGACGGCTGATGAATGCCGGAGATCCCCAATCCCAGATTGCATTTAACGGCGCGGCCGCGAGCGCTTTGTGTGTGGGGAGGTAAATCACCGAGTTGCATCTTGGAGATTAATTTAAGCTGCTTTTCCTCGTGGGCCGCATAAAAGCAGGGGGCGGTTTGTTTTTTTAATGGGCTGCGGACGAAACAGCTGAAGTTTTCAAGGTGGGGAAAGAGACAGGAGAGAGGCATTAAGAAATCACAGAGCTGGATCTGAAAACGTGTCAGCAAAAGACGATTCAGCTGAGTTTGGAGATGTGATTTCAAGATTTCTGAGGATTTGAATCATGAAGATGAGTATTTATTACTGACTCCAAA
Source organism: Labroides dimidiatus (assembly GCA_030710495.1). NCBI lineage: Eukaryota > Metazoa > Chordata > Actinopteri > Labriformes > Labridae > Labroides > Labroides dimidiatus. Next base: position 7,348,312 of record CM061166.1, read on the forward strand.
ATCAGTACTGCTCAAGGTCGGCCTTTGGCACATTCCATTGGTTGATGGGTCAAATCTGCATGTGGGAAACTGGTGATTATGAAAACTATAGACTCAAGCTAATGCTAACTAACTCAACACTAAAGCCTGTCACCATCACAATAACAATCTGCAACAACAGAATAAAACCATCAAACTTATTCCAACCCACTCCATGTTTCTCTGACTGCTCTTTTTAAAAAAACACACCAGGCATCGTCTCAGTGAAACAGACTCGCACTCAGTCATGGTGGATGTCCCAGCTCCACTGTGGGTAATAAATACCAGGCAGCATTATTACAGGCTGAGTCAGAGTGATACCGCGCAGGGGGAAACTTTGACAAAGGCTCTCAGAAGTAACAAGAAATTTCACAGCCGTACGGGCTCCTGGAGACGTGGATTAGAGACGGATTGGAGGAGAAGAAGGAAACATCCCAGGCCTGTGCAGTGTACTGGTTTATACAGGACAACGGTCTTTATTTCCCTTATGATCGAGTTTTTCATACACCGCTATCCCAGTAGGGCTGAGCATCATTAAAAAGAATTTGATGCCTGTAGTGATACTGATACCTTTACTTCGATACCGGTTCTTGAACGACACTTTTTTCAATACCAATTTTATAATATCACTTCTTACAAAGAGAAAATTACATTACAAAATTATAACCAACAAATCTCGACTCATACTACCAAAGCATTTCGATTGGTGCCACAAAAGAACCAAAGTTTGGTACCCAGCCTTATACACCAGTGAGTAGCCCAAACAGTGGGTATCAAATATCAGTCCAATATCATCCAAATAAACAAGTATCGGATAATCCTGGACTGTATCTTGAATCTTTGATACAAGCAGTCGTAATCACAACAAAAGTGTGTGCTAAGGTGCTAACAAAGTAGCAAGGAGTAGGAGTGTACGCCGTGTGGCAGTATTTTTCATCAAAGTCTCAAAAAGGTGCAAAACTTGTTGTGCACAAGTTTCCCATGGTGGAACAGAACTGGGAAGAAAAGTTTAAACTACAAGATCTACAAATAGAGCTGAATGTCACAGCATTTCTGATGATATCATGCCCGATCGATATCGGAACTCAAGGCCGCAATATGGGTGTCATGTCGGAAGTGAAAAGGTTGTATCGGGACTCCCCTACCAAACAATGTCCAGGACTTGCACAGTGGAAAAGTGTTTCAGTAGGACCCATTTCACTGATGCACGGCAACATGACAGCGTGTGCAGTTGTTGTTGTTGACCCAGACGAACTAAAAGAGGAGCTGCGTCTGTGGTTGTCTGGGAATGTCTTGAGCTAGGGGCGACTGTGGAACAGTGGTAGAGTTGTCGTCTCTAAATCGTAAGGTCGATGGTTCGATTCCTGCGGTCACATGTCGAAGTGTCCTTGAGCAAGACACTGAACCCCCAACTGTTGGTCAGTGGTGTATGAATGGGTTTGAATATGTTAGTTAAAAACTGATGGTCTACAATAGATCATTCTACCATCAGTGTGTGAATGTGGTGTGGATGGGTGAATAAGGCTAGCAGTGTAAAGCACTTTGAGTGGTCAGAACGACTAGAAAAGTGCTTTATAAGTACTGGTCCATTTACCATTTACCATTTACCACCCTCCAGATGACTTTAAGACCTTGATCAAGATAGGAAGTGGGATTCAACACAAGAAAAGCATCAAAACCACATGTGCACTTCAAATTTGCAACAGTTAAGTTCATAATTAAAGCTCCTGTGACGTTACAGTAGCTCTACTGACCAAGTGTGAAGAGAAAGTGGAGCAGAAAATGACATCATGCATGTAAGCTACATGTGTTTTAGCATGCTAGCATCACATAATCAGAGAGCAGACATGCGCACATGACACATCTGACTGCACAACTTGCTCAAAGACTCCGCCCCCAAAGGGTCTAGTGATTGGCCTACTTAGTGGCAGGGCAGCCCACTGAGAGATTTGAATACAGAGAGACAGAGGAGGGAGGGATGGACAGAAAGGAGGAGGAGGAGGAGGAGGGGAGAGAGAGCAGGGGGGCGGTGCACGAGTCTGCCCCTGCTCCCACTCTCTCTCTCTCTCTCTCTCTCTCTCTCTCTTGCTCCGTGTGCCGGGTCAGGATGGAAAGGCTTACACAGGCAGGGGAGGAAACATGTCATGAGAGGTGATGACACAGAACCGGAGAGATATCCAAGTTTGCCCGCTCGCCGCTTGCTCGCCGCTGCTCCTGCTGCTTCTACTGCGTCCCCACAGAGGAGAGAGAGAGAGAGAGAGAGAACCAAAGCTAGCCTCCGTCCTCTTCCTCCACCTCTCTCGCTCTCTTCCTCTCTTTCTCACTTTGTTTGTGAATGATGGGATTTTAATCATGTGGAAGGTAAGGAGAAGAAGACGGAGGAGGAGTGATGTTTGTGATGTGTGCTGTATACGTGGAGTGTGTCTTCTGGGACTTTGTATCCCTCTTAGTTTACTTAAGTCTGTGAGTCCCGTGAGGATTCCTGCATGTTTCTCCCCCCCACTGCTCTGACTGTATCCTCAGTGGAAATAAGGGAGCAGGAGCGTGCAGTGCCAGTATTGCAGGAATGATAATGATAGAGCAGCGGCTTCAGAAGTCAGCCAATGTCTGTGGTGGAGCTGGCTGCATTACCGTCCAGGAAAACTTCTGTGGATTCTGCTTCCCAATGAGGAATCTCTGTTTGAGTTTGTAGCTTCAGACAAACTTTTTTTTTTAAGCTCAATTACAAAAGAGTACATCTAGCGTTGTGTTGGGTTTTTTTTGTTTGCAGAATGGTTGCATCCTTGTCCGTCTGTTTGGACGGAGTGTCTTGTGTGCACATGTGTGAGGGTGGGGTTACATCGCATGTAAGAGTCTGTTTTGTGTGACCCAATTTCACAGCCGCTGTGTGTGGGTTTTTTTTTTTTTTTTTTTGGTGCTTTGAGAAGAGCCTCGAGGGATGCTCTGAAATGTGTGTACTTGAGTGCTCCAGCTAGCTAGGTAGCATCAGGACATGCATGTTGGGTTCATGTTGTTCTTTGAGCGTTCCCGGCGTGTGCATATCTGATCCTGTGTGTAGAAGTGTCGTGTGTGCTAAAGCGTGTATGTGTGACAGCTGGCTGCCGCAGGGCTCGGGGCTGCGACTGATCCTTCTCACCTGCTACGGGGGTCACAGGGATCAAGGAAATCCAGGTCTAGTGGGCTGCGAGAGGAGGAAGGAATGAGGCGACTTGATTAGATTTCAAACTAAAGGATCAGCAAAAGTTCGAGGCCTGCGCTGAAAACTTTGCTCTGAAATAATCAGATTTGACTGAATGAAAGAGGAATTGAAAATGTGAGCTTGATCCCCGCAGAGGAAAGGCTTTGTCTGAAGTTCTGCTTGAAGCTGTCACGATGCAGACCATTACGGCGACAACAGCGCTGTTATTGTTTCTTTTCCTGTTTCCCCCGACACGTTTCAGTTGCATTGTCAGCCTTGAGAAAAAAAAAGCATCCCGGCGCTCAGATACTCCTTGTTTTGTCAGCCTCGGCTGTGATTGACTGTGGGAACCGTGCAGATAAATATAGCGCGGGCGGTGTTGTCATTTCTCTTCCTGCGTGGGGCCACATCTGTCACTTTGTTAGCGGGAGGGGAAGGTGCTCTCCTGCTTGATTAAAACACTCAAACATGCTGCTGGAAAAAATAAAAACACTCTCAGAGGAAGTCTTCTGATAACATTTGCCACCTACATCACCCCGTTATCACACCAGTGCGTCGCCCACAGGATAAAAACAGAGAGGTATAACTCATATCTCCTCCTAATTGGTTAATTTCATCTTCAAAGTGTCAGCAGTCACTTCACACGCTCCAGGGCCAATCTGCTAATTGCTATCTAAACATCCTTCAGAAAGGACAAAGACAGACTGAGCTGGAGAGAGAGGATGAAAAACTCTCCCAGTTCATTTCATTCACCCCACCGCCTTCTTTAATCACCGGCCCATGAGAGGAGAGCGTAATGTTGCCATGGAAACTTTTGACGATAAGGACAATCGGTTCAGTCAGACTTCACAGCTTGCAGAGGGGATAAGTGGTCACTCAACTTTACACAACTTTTAGCAGCAGTCCGGATCCTCTGCAGAGGGGGGTTTTACAAATTTATTACCAAAACTCATCTACATTTTAGGAAGCAAGCCTGCTTTATCAATCTTTTTCATAAATTTAGGAGGAAAAGGACACAAGAGACAAGATTCTGCCTCAGTAGATCCATGCAGGGAGGGCTCTTACATCAAGAATTATAAGCATCAAAGTTGTACTGGAGATGCAAAATTCCAGGAATTTTCAAGGTTGGAAATTTTCCTTGGGAATTTTTGGAAATTAACAGGAATCAATATTAACTGGTCATATACATGTATAAATATTAAACTTACATTGGTTGTTTATTAGTAGACATACATGTAAACATTTCTAATACAATAATTTTAAGTGAGATTATAAATTAATGTTCTGGGATTTTTCCTAACTTTCCTACTGGGAATTGTTCCCACTAGGAAAGTGACGGCAACAAAACCCTGAAAATTTTCCAATAGCCCCAAGCTAAAATTCCCATGGAAACTTTCTGGAAACTTTCCTGAAATTTTCCAGAATTTTTTTGAAACTCTCCTAAAATTTACCAAAAATGTTCCCAAAACTTTTCTAAAATTTACTGGAAATGTTTGGAAACTCTCCCAAAATTTACCAAAAATGTTCCCAAAACTTTTCTAAAATTTACTGGAAATGTTTGGAAACTCTCCCAAAATTTACCAAAAATGTTACCAAAACTTTTCTAAAATTTACTGGAATTTTTTTTTAAACTCTCCCAAAATTTACCAAAAATGTTCCCAAAACTTTTCTAAAATTTACTGGAATTTTTGTGAAGCCTTTCTGAAATTTCCCAAAATTTTCCTAAAACTCACCAGAATTTTTTAGGAAGTTTTCCTGAAATGTCTCAGAAATCTTCTGAAAACTTTTCTAAAATTTACCGCATTTTTTTTTTCAGAATTTCTCCTGAAATTTTCTCAAAACTTTCCTAAAGTTTCCTAGAATATACCTGAAATTTTACGGAACTATTCTAACCCTTTGCAACCCTAATTTGTACTAAAACCAGTATCAAAAATGCCTCCAGTGAGATATGGAAAAGTACATCAACCAAGCAATTAGCTGAAACTAAATGAGTTAGTGTGTCAATAATAATAATAGTTTAAGCCAGGGGTGTGTCCAAAGGTGCCATCTGGGAGGGCGCTGCCCACCCCTAAAATCTGGTCACACTAGGTGTCACCTGCAAATTCACAGCTATGGATATTTGCCTTGTCAGAGCTGGGACTCGAGGCAAAATTAACAAGTCGGGTGTGTTGTAACAGGCGAGGGGTAGCCGTAGTCGTTGCTTGGCAGTAAAGGGCAAAATAAAAGCAACATAAGAAAAACTCACTACAGAAATGACTAAACTCACTGTAACCTTTTTGAGTTTCTTCTTTCATGATACTCAGCTATTTCCCGAGTGTGCTGTCTGATAAACAACCCTTCACAGGTGTCACACAGGGCGAGCGTTTAATTAATCCTGCTCCTCAGAGTGCGAGTCTGCAGATATGTCGTGGCCATTCGATATGCATCAGGGCCTTTTGGTTAATCTCCTGCAGACCTGCAGATGTTTAAGGAGTCAGATCACGTCATTTTCAAATATTTGCCACTAGAGAGGCCCTTCTGGGCTCAATATCATCACCGTGTTTCTTGACATTCCTTCCATTTGGTTCATGTCAAGCCGCACTCCGAGCAGGAGCGGAGCTGCAAAGTCACAGAGAAAACACTTCAAAAGTCTGTGTAATTGTGAGCACATTGCAAGGCTGTGTGTATGATCGGTGTTATGACATGCAAGGTGGTCTATGATCCTGGGTCATGGCAGGCATGTTCAGGGTTAATCTGAGGTCACATGTGCAAGGAGACAGAGTTCTTATGGGAAAAAGGGAAAAAAGCACCGAGAAAATAAAGCGTGCATATTTTTGGATGCTTCTGCAGAAACACCTCTCGATTTCGTGATAAGCTATGAAACTTTTAATGACTTCTCTTCCTGAGCAGAGCAGATGCTCCATGCTTTCATTTACCCCTCTGTTCATACATGCATAAACTAGCATCTGAAACTCCTCCCTGGGGCTGCTTTTATGCTAAAAACATTTCATTATCCAATCAGGGTTGCCAGGATGATTTGGCACTTTGGGGAGTAACCTCTGTTTAATCACTTTCACGCTTGCTCAGAAATTCTATGCACATTTTGTGGAAGCAGCATAGAATTAAAGACGCAATTGGCGATAAGCAGGCCCTCGCCTATGTGCGCATGTTGGGGAATGTCAAGGCTGCCGCATGTGCAGCAAGATCTGCACATGCACTCGTGTATATGAGTCTAGAGAAGAACTGTGACTTTAAATCAAAGAGTAAAACACATGACTTCCTGTTGACAGTAGGGGGCGCTGTAGTTTATTAGCATTTAGCCGAAAAAATCGTCACCTTTGGCGACCTCCGCTGGCCACGCCCATTGAGTTATGAAAATACCTGTGATACCTTTTAATCATTAATGTGTGTAGTACGCACACACACACACTGAAAAAAAATAAGATCTGAAAAAACCTGTAGGACAAGTTCGATCAAAAAAATCGGCAAAATAAGACGTTTAACTCCAATTTCCGAACTTCTTGTGGTCGTAAGAGACTTTTTTGTAGGTCTTAGCATCATAGTTAGGCACACCAAAAATCAGGCCCGTAGCTCAAAGAGGCTGGAGGGGCTGTAGATTTAACTCACTAGGGGGTGCTGTGGAGCACGTATCGGCACGAAAACACTCGATTCATACATTTTTCACCATGACTGTATTTTGTGGCTAGGTGTGTTCGCGTATAAATTAAGATGAAAGCACGCAATTTGGGGTTAAACTGGTATAAGAAAGAAAGAAAGAAAGAAAGAAAGAAAGAAAGAAAGAAAGAAAGAAAGAAAAAGAAAGAAAAAGAAAGAAAAAAGAAAGAAAAAGAAAGAAGGAAAGAAAGAAAAAGAAAGAAGGAAAGAAAGAAAGAACTGGAGATGATGACTGGATTTGTAGTGTGATAAAATGCTTCATGGTTCCTCCCTCAGGTAACGCTATATTATTTCAAAGTTATGATGAAATAACACAGATGAAACACCCCGGGGGTCTTTCGCCCTGATGAAATATGCCCTTGACATCACCAGACTTGTTTTTGTGCCGCATAATCTCTGGCCCCCAAACATCACATCTAATTTCACATGCGCCACCGTACGCAATCTGGGTCACACAAGCAGACAGACCCTGCTACACACACACACACACATAAACACAAACCCACAATCACAAATGTCAGCCTTTATGATAATCACTAATAGCCTCGGCATCCCTGACTATGACTAGCCAATCCTGTTAGGTGTGACTGACCGCTTCAGAACATAAAAGGCCCTGATTGGTCACGGCTAGTGTGGCAGGAAGCGGATTAAGGATCAACATGGCATGGTGTCTGGAGTCAGACAAAGACGCTGTGTGTGTGTGTGCGTGTGTGTGTGTGTGTGTGTGTGTGTGTGTGTGGCAACAGTTTGTGTTAACTTGCAGAGAGCGCTGCCTCGTGCTGAACAGCTGAGGGGAATTTGAAGGGAGGGAGGAGGCGAGGATGCAAGGAGAGTTTGGACTCTGTATTTCCCTCCCTCGAGACGTTCATCTGCTGCACCTGCACGCGACAAAAAATGAGCACTCCCAGCTCATGCGATGCATGGTTTATCACGTAGACAGCTTCCTACAAGAAACATCCCAGACAAATATTTAGCAAAGGAAATGCTGTGGGGAAATATTTTGACTGTCCTCAGCAGGCGCTGTTCCTGCATATCGATACAGCATATGGACTCAGCTGTAATCCTTTTGAGTAAATGAAATCAATTTGTCGAATATACTTCGACCTTGGTGCAGGAGGCATGACCCTGGAAAGACAACTTGTTCTTGCTGACTCCCAGGGGTCAGAGGTTAATCCGTCATCGTGTGCCGTGAAAGCAGATTATGGTTGTTTTGAATCTAAAATCCTGTGAGTGGGAGAGGGCGGATCTTTGCAAAAAAAATTCTTCGACAGATTGAGGTAAACACGGTTTGAGATGACAGTGTATACAGAGAAGGGGAGGGCCCGAACTGCTTCATATGATGCTGTTCAAGAGCCAAAGATTGCAACCAGACAAAGAATACTACCCAAAAATACACAAACGTTACTGAAACTGCATAAAAAGGAACGAGAACATTATATTACAGCTAGATAAACATATGCTGGAAGATGCATGTAGGAGGAATTTACTTAAATTGTTCCCAAATTTTTAATTTCATTCCCATACTTTTGTCATTATTTTATTTATTATTAATATTGCCTTCATTATTTATTTATTATTATTTTAACTTTGTACTATGTTTTTTTAAAAAAGAGAAAAACTTAAATTAGCTACACCAAGTTAAAACAACATTCACAAGATTACAAAAAAAAAAAAAAAAGAAGAAGACAAAAAAAAAAAAAAAAAGAAATTCCCAGATGAGCTAGAAAGCAGTTAAGGTAAATTTTAGCAAGCCTCATAATATTGAATGAGCAAATTCATACAGCCATGGTTGCAAATTACAGTGCATTTGTTAAACTACGCAGAAAGGACTTTTTTTTATATTTTGTTTTTTTTTTTGCCCATATTAAGTCATAATTATGAGATTAAAAAAATCTAAATTATAAGATATAAAGTCACAATTATGTGATTAAAAAGTCGAAAGTATGATATAAAAAGTCAAAATTATGCATTTGTGGTATAACCACTTTAAAGTAAGTCTCAATGTGCTGCTCCTGCTTTGTCTTTAGTAAGGTTCTCATAACTTCCTATTTTCTTTCATAATAATGACTTTTTAATCTCATAATTTTTAATTTTTAATTTCATAATTATAACTTTATATGGGCAAAAAAAATCTCAACAAAAGCCAGTTTCAATTTTTATTCATTTATTTTTTTTTAACTGGCGCAAATGGGCTTCCATACATTGAAGACACCACCATTACAGCAGTGAAAAAGTAACCCACGCAACTACAATGCATTAGAATATGACGAGAAAGTCGCGCACAACTTAAAAAGCAAAAACCCCAAAAGTTTCATTAGAATGAAGACACAGCAGAGCCACATTGCATACCTCAGTGAGTCATAAAAATATAAAACAGCAACACTTGTTTCTACGCATTGTGCCCTACCTGCGTGACGTCTTCAAGCTGACGGTTCACCTGCTGCTGGTGGAGTGTGGATACAACGAGTTTCCCCCAATGGTTTCTCCGTGTGCACTAACTTCAGCTGTGTGTTTGAGGTTTGGAGTTGAAACATTCGTTATAAAACAGCAACAAAGGAAGAAGCGACAGTGTTGCAGAAACGTCAGTTGCGCAGCTTAAGCGCATATTTAAGTTACTACAGTACTTACGGTACAGTTCGCCTGCTGTACAACAACAGAACTGCACTAAAGTATAAAAACTTGTTAAAATATGAGCGGACAGCACTCTCAGCTGCGGCATACATTACCAAACATTCGATAGGATGTAAAAATTGTTGTAAAAAAAGCTGCAGAACTCAAAAAACAGACGAACGTACCTTCCCCTGAGAAGTCAACACAAGCTCACGTGAGCTCTGTCAGCATCGCGTGCCGCATCACCACCTGTCCTGGATGATTGCTACAGATGCCACGTGCAAGAAGTGCTGAAGAATTAATACTTTACTTTTTTTTAAATTCAGCTTAAAGATGTTTACCTTGTTCTTCGGCTCTCCCTCGTTGCTGGTGCATCACTGTTTGTTGTCCGGCTGAATTTTGCACCCAGCAGATGTCAACGATCGTCTACCGGAAGTCCCGCCTTTAAAAAAAAATAAAAAATAAAAAAAAATAATTAATTAATTAATTTATTTATTTATTTTTAATTATTTTTATTTATTTATTGATTTAATTTATTTTCTTTTTTAAAAAACGTTGAACTGCAAACGTCTTTTTTCTTTGAATTATATTAATAATAAAAAAAAAATAATAATAATTATAATAATTATTATTTTGGTTGCATTAATTTTTTTTCTTTTTAATTCTAAACCTAATCTGTCAGACTGACATGCAGCCAGCTACTTCCTAGTGAATAAATCAAACCATTTGAGGGTGTAAAACAATACTATAGAAGCCAAATGGCATCCTAAGTAATTAAAACTATGTTGAAGTGTAAAACTGCTGCATTTCCTTTAGTGACCACTTGAGGCAGGCTACAAAAGTCAACAATAACAAGTCCAAATCAAATTTCTCTTTTCAGTGTCTTTTTAGTAGCTGATGGATAGAGAAGCTGTGTAATTATGATGGCATTTACTTCCTGGGTCTCCTGTGAGCACACATTAAAACAACATATCAATTCCTCACCACACAGGCCTTAAAACGATCCATTAGAGAACCCTGACCTGCAGATATCAGCATGTTTACACTCAGCTTCAGATGCTTTGCCCTCTTTCACTTAGTCCCTACATTTTTCCCTGTGTGTGTGTTTGCTATTTTCCGCCTCCTGCGAGTTGAGAAAGAATTGGAACAGCACAATCATACCGTCACACACAAACGCAGACGGAGTGTATGCTGATTGTACGAGCCAGGTCAACGGGGATGACCTACTTCTCGGTTCTGCTCCGTGGACTGCCACAGCCGCTCATGTCAACTCGCCGAATGAAAACCCTCCGCCCATTCAAATGTGTTTTTAAAGGAGGAGGGGTGGAGGAATAGCTTTTGGCTGCTTATTCTAATCTTTTTTGGAGTGCTTTCTTGTCACATCATTTATTAGGAGAGATCTGGCACTGGGAGTGCTCCCTGCTGCCTGTGAGGACGTCAAACTTTTTCAGCTCAATTTATCAGGCGATGGTTCGGTTGAATATTCATTTAGCTGAAAAGCTTCGTGCAGTAAAAGTCCCCCTGGAGGACGGAATAAAGCGGATATTATGGAGCTTTTTAACAGCAAAACATTAGAGGAAGAAACTCAAGGGTCGAGGCTTCATTTTTAACAATTACTAAAATAAATCCGCATTATGTGAAGCTTCATGTATTATGGAGGCTGAAGGAGCCTTCCCAGAGTCTCCCTCGCTTCGGGTTCGGGCCCACGTCGCGCTCGTGTTGAATCACTTTTGAGAAAATGGAAAAGAAAGAGCCGCTATGAAAATTTTAAGAGCTTAAACTACGAGTGGAGGAGTGAGCCGCAATCTCCTCGGAGTTAATGAATGATTTAGGAGCAGCAGGGCACACACTAATGGGAGTGAGGGGCGGCAAATAAACAGGACGAGGCGTCAAGGGTTGGAAGAGCTTGGTTGGTTGTTTTCTGGAGGAACTTTTGGTTCCAGAATAAGAACTCATGAATGACTCAGTCTAAAGATTAAAGTGGGAAAAAACAGTTAATGTGTGACTTTTAAAAAAATGAACAATTACTGAAGCTTTGAGTGAGTATTTTATATTTTAGGGGTTGTAAAGTCTCCAATAGATTAAGTGCATTTGAAGCTGTACAGTGCAGGACTCCTCACTGCCTTATCCAGCATCATACTGCCCCCTAATGATCACTTCCAGTACTGCCTGCTCACAGGCTCAAGCAGAGAGGACGAGCGTGTCTCCAGCTCTGATCAACGCCAAACACAACATGATGGTGTGAAAATAAATCAACAACTTCAACAAGATTTCACCAGAATCCCTCCCTTCTCTGTTTCTCATCCCCTTGCTCTTCCTCCTTTAATTCCTCTGTCACCTCTCTGCACGGTTCAACAGTGTCACCTACGGTGCGCTGAGAGGCATTTCACCCGGCCTCACCTGCCACTTTGGATTTGCGGTGCTGCTGCTGCTGTGTGTGTGTGTCTTTGTCTGGGAAAAAAAAGGTGGATTTATTCGTTTTATCCGCCGCCGCCTGCAGGTTCCCCTCCTGTCAGTGTCGAACTTTGCTTGGCCTTGGCAGCAACTTTTTATGTCTGTACTTTGAGTGCTTATGTAAAACACTGTCTGCTGTTTATGTTGTTTTGGCTGGGAGCTGTGCACGCAGACAGAGACTTTGCAAGCTGAAATCTGTGTGATTTATTCCCCTCTTTTTTTTATCCTGCACATATTTGACAACGCCGGGCTATCGACTTTCTTTCTTATCTTTCGAATTCAAATTCAATGTTTCCTTTCTGTCTCAATCAGCCCCATCAAGTTTCCTCGAGAACATCCCGATCTATTGTCCAAACATAAACACATCTTGTGGGAGCTCTTACAGGAGTAGAAATGTGTTTGTGTGTCTTTGTTTGTGCGCCTCTGAGGATTACTGGTGTTTACACTCCCGTCAAACACTCCACTTCATCTGAAGCGTGTGATTGCCGACTCGCCTCCATCTTTCCTTCTCAATATCTGCCCTCTTTCATCCGTTTCCCGTTTCGTTTCCAGGAGCTCCAAGCTGCTGCTCTCACATCTTCGTCATGAATCTTTCGACTGGCATGCATTAATTAACCCTTTGAGCCTGAAGGTCCCCCAAAGTGGGGGACTTTGACGTCACTCTGCAAACACAGCATGAAATAATGCACTATTTCGAGCCACATGACTTTAAAAATCTTTTTTACATGCAACAAACATCTCTCTCTATTTCTCTTCTCTTTGCAAAGAAACGTTCATTTTGCACAGAAATCTTCAGTACTTCCTGTTCGCCCTGTGTCTTGTATGACACGCTTTAGCTGTCAGACTTTAGGACCTGGGGGAACCCTTACAGTGTCAGTATGCAGCAACCTGCAGCAGGCTGGGTCTCCTCCAACACCAGCACTCTGCTGATTTTGATTGACTGACACTTCTGTCAATCTCATTTTGGTGAGTTTAGCGTCATTCTGCAGTCTCTAACAATTCCAAAGAGGTGTCAACACTCAAATCGACCAATCCACATATAGCTAAAGTCTTTGTAAACATCATTACGGACCAGAGACGCATCTGGTATGAATTTTGAAAAAGGAAAAAAAAAGCCACAAACTGTTGTATTTGGATGTATTGCTCATAATTAGTGATCGACAAATAAAATTTATAGTTTTACTGATAAGAAAATTCAAATAACACAGATGGAGCCAAACTGAGCCTAAAGAGAGCTCGCCTGAACTCTCTGCACTAAAACCTCTATAATTTAGTTCTCCTTCACTTTATCAGAGTCAACCTCTGCAGAGATAATGTTCATATGTTGGACTGTGGTCTGATAAAGCTTCAGAGCTGCAGCTGCATCATTTTCACAGATATTCATCCTCAAATGTCTTCTTTTTTTAGGCGAACTTACATTTATTTTTTGTTATATGCCATCTTCATTTACTCTTCTTTAATCTCAACAAGTCTCACATGTTTCCCCTTTACTATGACACCAGAATTATTCAAACAGACCTCATGGTTGCAGAGATACTCATTTTATTATGGGTGTGCAACTTTCAAGCAGGAGTTCACATATTCACACAGATATTAAAGCTGATAATCTCTTCTTTCATCCATATTTTGCTACAATCCTCCCCATTCCCCTGAAGTCTTTGTTTCAGTTTCATCTAATATAAAAGAGACTTTTCTCAAAGTTTCTCGCTGCTGACAAACTCTCCTGACTTGTTTTTTTTTTAATAGTTTTTTTTTTCTCCCAGCACCCTCAGGCTGAGCTCATAAATAAAGAGAAACACAACTTTCAACTCAAAGTTGACTCCGGCGCACGCTGATAACATCGATTTATGAGGACGCTAGACGCTTGCTTCCAGCCTAGCGATGTTCTTCTCCACATGAAAAGTTAACGACGACTTCGGAGTGATTTTAATCACATGAATTATCGAGAAAGCTCACATTTAACACCAGCTAACCTCGACAGCTTGGGAGAGCTTGTCACCAGTGATGATGCATTATGAAACAAACACTCTGGAGGGTAAAAGACCTGCAAAATGCACAAACTGGTCTTCTGTGCAGGTTTGCAAAGATGCAAAATGCATGTAAGATCGATAACAGTTTTCATGGAAGTCCAAGCTGGCAGGAGTCAATAGCAGGGTGTTAAGTGCAGGATTTTCTGAGTCCACTGACTGAGATCTAAACCCTCCCCAGAAAGCAGTGAGAAGTAAGCTGTTTCACACCATTTAATCACAAATCCCTCTGCTTTCTTTCCCCTCCTCTCCCTGTCTGCCACCCTCTATCTCTATCCCTCTCTGTCTTTCCGGCCTGCAGACAGCTGAGCGGCTCTTCTGGATTTCGCTGACGCTGCGCCTGGTCCCGCCTGGCCTCCTCTGAGCAGGATGGAAACTCTGGAGTCAGAGCTGACCTGCCCAATCTGCCTGGAGCTCTTTGAAGACCCGCTGCTGCTCCCCTGCGCCCACAGCCTCTGCTTCGGCTGCGCCCACCGCATCCTCATCTCCCACTGTGCCACCAACGAGTCCGTTCAGAGTATCGGCGCCTTCCAGTGCCCCACCTGTAGATATGTCATTTCCTTGAGTCCTGAGCGTGGACTAGAAGGGCTTAAGAGAAACGTGACCTTGCAGAACATTATTGATAGAGTCCAGAGGGCCTCGTCTTCAGCTGGGCTCCCTGCGCCCCACAGTGGGCCCAACTCTCCCGGCGAGGAAGGGAGCAACAGATTGGCGCTGGTCCCCGTAAGCGCCGCCATGTCCAGCCCGGGAACGCCTCCTGAACCGGTGCAGTGCCAGTTCTGTGAGCAGGACCCGCCACAGGACGCCGTGAAGACATGCGTGACGTGCGAAGTGTCGTACTGCGAGGAGTGCCTGCGGGCGACTCACCCCAACAAGAAGCCGTTCACCGGACACAGGCTCATCGAGCCCATGCCGGACTCCCACCTCAGGGGGCTCCAGTGTCTGGAGCACGAGGAGGAGAAGGTGAACATGTACTGTGTGACTGACGATCAGCTAATCTGCTCGCTGTGCAAGCTGGTTGGACGGCACAGGGACCACCAGGTGGCAGCACTGAGCGACCGCTACGAAAAACTGCGGGTAAGCACTGAAACCTCGATATCTCATCTACCTCATTAACCTTTGACCTTTCAGTTAGAATAAATCAAAGTGAATGTTAGGCATTTTCCAAATTTTTTTGGCCCATTAAAATGAATGGAAATCATTTGTTACCATAGAAACCGCAAAGATGATTATGTCATAAGGGACAGATGTTATAAATAGGACTGGTCAAAGGTCACAGATAGAGGGAAACTTGCACAGCTGATGACATCATCAGGGGTTAGGGCTCAGCATTTCTACCCCCCCCCCCTTTATTCACTCATATCATGAATTTTATTCTTCTCTACTGCTTCAAATCTCCTGCTACCCTCACCCAGGTATCTCACTCAATTATCAGCTGAGATTTTATCATCTCCTGCTGAATTATTATCTTCCCTGAATAATTAAGCAATTAGCATAATCACTACTTTATGCCAGCGAGCCAGAGGGGCATTCAGAGACACACACACACACACACACACACAGTCAATATGCACAGTGCCATTAGTGTCGACGTATGGAGTCTGCAATGAGGTTGCAGGTTAACAAGCGCCGATTGCCTGCTGGGCGTAGGTGTGCTTAATTGAGCGTGGCGATTAGAGCGTGCTGGTAATGGACACAGAAGCAGCATGGGTGTGTGTGTGTGTGTGTGTGTGTGTGTGTGTTACTGCAAAACCACCGAGAACAATTATTCGACTTTTCCAAAGTGTCATCTATCAAGGGAGCTGGTTTGGGCGGAAAGGTGTCGTCAAGTGTTCACGCAGCCTCGTTAAGTGTCTCTATGAAGGGGAACGGGTTTGAAACACGTTAGTTTGAGTGTGAAGGAATTTTTTATACATCCTCTGAGAGGCGGCGTGGCTTTGGTGATATAATGGAAGAAAGCACAATAAATGCAGCTGCAGAGGCTCAAGTTTTCGATGTGTCATGCCCACTTTTCGACCCTAAATTGAATCCCAGCACCCCTAAAATTTGAGAGATTTGTTAAAAAACTTCTTTTACTGTCTTTCCTTTTTAACAAACCAGAAAAGTGTCAAAATAATACAGTACTTGGTTGAAAATGGTTTGATCCAAACCATCCCTCACACCTTCCAAACTCAGGCTCTGAGCAATTTGTCTGCACAGAGCAATGCACTGCTTTCCAGAGTGGGTGATATGCTGTAGTGGTGTAAGTACCTGGCTTAAACCAGGATATGTGGCACATTTCTTAACTTCTACCACTCAATACCAACATGTTATTATCATTACCAATCCTCATTTTTGCCTCAATAAATCGTAGGTCACTGTATATGCTGGTGGGTAAGCGTTAGCTGACGTTTTTTCAAGCTGTTTTTCGCAGTTTTTTATTATTATTATTTATTATTTTGTAGATTTCAAGTACTTTTATTTTTTCGAAGTTTATTTTTATTCATGCATTTGTATTTTATAAACAAAAGGGATAGAGGCATAAACAAATGTAGAATAAAAGTCCACAAAGTAAGTCCAAGGTCCATATTTGTAGTACTCGCTTTAGGGGGCTGGTTTACTCTAGCCCGGGACCTCAGGGTATCTCTAAATCTCTGATCCTTGAATCACCCCTGCTCATGTAAAACATACCACAGAGCAGAAAATCAGCAACCAACAATCCACACCTGAGGTTTCCATTCCTGTGCACGATGCTGCTAATGGACCCCCTTTGCCATGATACCAGCCTCTTCGCTGGTTTGCAGCCTCTCATTTTCCAAGCCTCCAATCACGGGCTCGGCTAAGTGCATCTGTAACGTCTTATCTTGCATGTTTCAGCAAATCTAAGCAGAGAGGAATAATTAGCGAGAAAACTACAGGTCAGTGCATCATCTAATTATCCTGCTTCTGTTTTTTCTCCCCCCCCATTCATCTGGCGTGATAATGCGACGTTCCTCAGGTCATTGCGCACAGCTCACACAGCAGTTATCGTACGGGCTAATTATCGGAGAAACACAAAAGCAGGAGTGGTTTTCCTTCTGCTCAGACATGCTGGAAAGTTGCAAAGCTTTGTAAGCAAAGTGCACCCGACGCCGAAACGCCTCAACATGCAAACTATGAAGAGGGCAATCATCTGGCTGCATGAGAGGGGAGCAAATGTGAAGCACAGGTGCATTCAGCACAATATGTGATAACTGCTCCAGGGTTTCATGTAAACACGCCTCCCATATGTCTTCGAACATTAACTCAAGCTTCACATGAATATCTATAAAAAAAGGTAAAACTAGTGTGCTTTCTGGTGCAACTCTAAATAAGTTAACAGCCTTATGTGGAGCAGGTGGAGTAGGTTTTGTACTTTGACCTACTTAAACTTTAACCAGTGCACAAAACAGCAGCATCAATTATTTTGTGAGCTTGTAAAGAAGTTACATCAGGAAACTTAAAGTCTGACCCATCAAAAAAATAGCAAAAAAAATATTTATTTACTTTTTTTGAACTGAGATGTTTATGAACCCTTTTAACAACATCCACAAAAAATAGTGCTGCATTTTGTTTTTGTGAGATATTTTTTCTTTTGCATTACATTTGATACACTGGTGGTTTTGGCATTTTTTTCCCCACACAACAATGTGAAGTTTTTCTTCCCTTCTCACATCAAGAGATTCTCTGCACGTACATATACATGTACATGTTCTGTAGTTTCCTGGAGCATGTCATCGCTGTGTCTCGTCACACCTGTCTTCTGTGCCTTCATCAACATGCAATTAATTCACCAAATGGAGCTGATATTCTGTTTTTCTCATCTGAATTTGTTCGTTTTTCGTCGCCCTTCGCTAGCTGTGTTTCCATTACACCTAGCATTGTGCAAAACTTAAATATGGCTATAAGAAAAATGGTAATGGAAACACCAAAATTTGGAAAAACCGATACGTTTTTACGCTCTCATGAGGTGGGACTGCTGAAGACTGGGCTGCCTGTGAGTGCTCTGAGACAGGGAGGGGCTCACGGCAGCACCCGCTGCTCACTGAGAGGAGCAGCAACATCAACTTCGTTAGAAGTCAATATGCTAATATCTGAATCATGTGATGATAGTGTTAAAATAAATCAAAAACACCTTTATCTCAATTTCCTGAGACTCAAAATCCACATCAACAACAAGTGTGTCGGGACGTGTGCATCACTTTTAAGTGTCCTCCTGAAACAAATCTGTTGTGTTGCGGTCTAATTGCAGCACATTTTTCTAATGTGCTGTGTTTCGGTCTATTTGCAGTGCATTTTTCTAATGTGTTGTGTTGCGGTCTACTTACAGTGCGTTTTTCTAAAGTGTTGTGTTGCAGTCTATTTGCAGCACATTTTTCTAATGTGTTGTGTTGCGCTCTATTTGCAGCGCATTTTTCTAATGTGCTGTGTTTCGGTCTATTTGCAGCGCATTTTTCTAATGTGTTGTGTTGCGGTCTATTTACAGTGCGTTTTTCTAAAGTGTTGTGTTGCAGTCTATTTGCAGCGCGTTTTTCTAATGTGTTGTGTTGCAGTCTATTTGCAGAACATTCTCCTAATGTGTTGCGGTCTTTGCAGCGCGTTTTTCTAAAGTGTTGTGTTGCAGTCTATTTACAGTGCGTTTTTCTAAAGTGTTGTGTTGCAGTCTATTTGCAGCGCGTTTTTCTAATGTGTTGTGTTGCAGTCTATTTGCAGAACATTCTCCTAATGTGTTGCGGTCTTTGCAGCGCGTTTTTCTAATGTGTTGTGTTGCGGTCTATTTGCAGCGCGTTTTTCTTATGTGTTGTGTTGTGGTCTATTTGCAGCACATTCTCCTAATGTGTTGTGTTGCGGTCTTTACAGTGCGTTTCTCTAATGTGTTGCGGTCTATTTGCTGCGCATTTTTCTAATGTGTTGTGTTGCGGTCTTTACAGTGCGTTTTTCTAATGTGTTGTGTTGCGGTCTATTTGCAGCGCATTGCGATCTTTGCAGCATGTTTCACGCTGCGCATGTATTGTCAAATTGAAAATGTTTGTGTTTTGTCTCTTTGCATGTGTTCTCTTAATCTGCAGTGCTGTGAGCCTTCAGGGCCACCGTAGTGAAGAGTTAAAAATGATGCTTTAATAGACAACTACCTGCATCAAGACTGGTGTGATGAGAGGAACGATGGTTGCAGCTCTCTGTTGTAGAATGAATAAATCATCTCCTTCCGTCTGTCACTGCAGATGGAAACAGAAAGCATGAATGACTGCTTCATGACTGTTCAACATGCAAGCCGAAGCATGGATGTCTGAGCACACACGCTCCGCAGTCGCCCTACCTGTCCTCTGTCTGCAGATTCATTCAGACAACTCATCAGAGGAGACAGCAGAAACTTTGAGGGGGTTGGACCAGATGTTAAGCTTTTATGCGAGACAGATGGCACCTGGGGAAAGAAACAGGTTTTGGTTTTTATGAAAGCTTCAGTGTGGTCATTTTCAAAAATCTAAACGATAAACCACAGCAAACTGCACCCAAAGTACGCTCATATCTCTGCTTCCCTCTCTGTCTGACTTGTTTTGCTGCATCTTCATCATAAGTGAGGCTTTAAATACATCTCAGCCTGAGGCGAAACTCGAGCAGAAAGCTGTACATGTCAGCTCACTTGACCTTAATTCTGTAAACATTTTCTTCTTCTTCTTCTTCTTCTTGTAGAATCTGTGAGACGGCGTTTTCGTGAGACATACAGTAAAAGCAGCCATGACTCGTCTAATTTCATCTTCGATTATGATTTCATAAGCACGCGTTTACGCTCCACTCAGGACGGTTTTTGTTCGAGGCAAACTTTGCAACAAGGGACAAAAACACCGGGGTCTCCACCTCAGCTGATAACAACAGGAAACATGCGACTGTCGTGCAATATTCAAGCAGAGAACCACATTTGATTTTTAATTCATAAAGAGAAACTTTTGGCGGAGCAGCTCAGGCGTGAAAGCCTCTTTCTGCCCCGTAAGCCGAACGGTGACAACTTAAAGTGCTCAAGATGTCACAAGTGGTACAAAGATATGACGTTCCCTTTCATTTCCAAGTCTGACAAGTTGAAACTATTTTGGTCGTATTTTCTGGACCGTTTCGTGCATCTGCAGGAATTTAAGATACCCCCACACTGCACAGGAAGTGAAAAAAACCACAACATATCAGATGATTGGAATAGCTTTCTTTTGCTGTGTGTCTGATAAGAGCTGTGGAGGTTACTGTGGGAACACCCATCCTTTTTGGGAGATAAAATTACCCCCGTCACAGGAAATTGACTGAGAAGGCGGCTGGAAATAGCTTTTAAAGTCCTTGGCTGTGGGTCTGCAGGAGAAAGAACCTTGAGGATAAAAGATGGGGGCTGCTGCGTGTGAGTGTTTGCGTGTGCGTCTGCTGCCTGGAATCGCAGCTTTTGTGGCGTTCATGTGGTAATCCATTTGGTTTAATCATCCGTCTGAGACGTGCTGAAACATCCCGTGGTTGTCAAAGTGCCACATGTAGCGCACGCCACAGACGGACACAGCACAACATCACTGATAAGCTCTATATTTACCTTTTTGTCCTCCAGCTGCCCGTCTCTTTCATCTTTTATACCACAAACATACCCTCACTTTCCTTTTATTAGAGCTGCAGCCAGGGGCGTGCACAGACTTTTTGAGAGGCAGGGGCTAAAAGGAAAAAAGAGACATACATTGCGCTCTGGTTATTGGAGGAGGCAATAAATTCAGCCTGTTTTAGAAGACACTTAAGCCCATTTTTTTTCCACCCATGAGGGTACTACAGTGCATTTTTTTCACCCAAGAAGGAAATTTATCACGTTTTTGCCACCCAGAAAAGCACTATAGAGCTTTGATGTCACCAAGAAGGGAACTTTAGCATATTTTTGACATCTAAGAAGGCACTTTAGCAGGTATTTTGACTCCCAAAAAGGCACCGTAGCATGTTTTGGTTCCCAAGAAGGCAATATAGCACATTTTTGTCACCAAAGAGTGCAATTTACCGTTTTTTTTTTTTTTTTTTTTTTACAGTTTTTTTGGCTCCCAAAAGGTCACCTTAGCATGTTTTGTCAACCAAAAAGGCACTTTAGCATGTTTTGGACCCCAAGATGGGACTTTAGAAAGTGTTTCGTCACCCATGAAGGAAATTGCGTGCGTTTTGGCTTCCAAGAGGCCACTATAGCCCTCTTTATATGACAGTGGTTTATGATAAAACCATAGACTGTATAACTAATGGACGTAGTCTCCGCGACGTCACCCGTCTGTTTCTGAAACGGACATTTCTTGGTGCGGCCATATTGGAAATGAGGCGGGCTGTAAGTCTCGGCAGTAAAAACCATAGGACGCTCCACAGTCACGTGATCTGAGCTGTGCCTCTGATTGAACGAACTGGCGAGCTTAATATTATGGAAACTGACGAATTAGAAAAAAATTCACCCCCCGTACAGTGCGTGCCGTTAGTGAAATTAACGATTCAGACGGGAGACATTCTTTGTACCAGGCTGTAAATAGGCTTATTTTGGCCGTGAAAACAGCTTTTTTTGTCTTGGTGTGTTTGTGACTTCCGGTACTTCCGGAGCCAGCCTCAAGCGGAAACTCAAGGAACAGCAGACTTTAGCCCTTCCGCATTGCCTCATATTTTCAACCGGAGGTTGCCGCTTGGATAAAACGCAAGTTTTGTCGTGTTTTGGCCTCTCGCTTATACGGAAACGCCGTTTTAGCCGCCCCAAAACACAACTTTTTTAAAACGCCATCCAGAGTGGAATTTTTCTGATACGCTGCAGCCTCCGTTGCCGTGTAAACGGCAAGCCGGAGTTTTAAGTGGAAATGTTGACATCATGCTCTGTTTTGCATGTGCTCATTCCACTTTCATTGTGGGATTTTTTAAATTCCCATGCGCGAACCGGACAAAGATTCAAAAGCGGACTTGCTGTACATACTGAAATGATTTTTTTCTGTGTTTTTCAATAATTGGGCCATACTAGGGCCCCCTTGTCCCCCACTGTTTACACCACTGGCTCAAGCTATTATGGGGACCATTTCCAGCCTTGAATTTACCTTGACTCTGAATAACTTCCCATTACTTGAATCTTTAAAGAGCACTAGCAGCTCAAGTGCTCGTTAGTCTGACCTTTTAAATTCTCACCTTGCAGCAGAAATCTCAAGGTGGACCATAGAGCTGACTCGATGTGATTTGACAGCAGTTGTCCCCTGGATGATCCTCTTTTTCTCTCTCTTTGTTGTCTGTATGACATGTAAGCATCAGAAAGTGTCCCCAAACAGTGGAGAAAACACCACATGTGGTCTTCCTGAAGATGAAAAGTGACAAAACGGATAAAAATGCAGTTTCATCTCATTGAGTCAGGGATCTACCTGTCTGTAAAGAAAAAAAAAAAAACCATCTCCTCTTCTCGGATGAAGCGAATAAGCTCCATTGTCTGAGAGTTTAAAGTTCATGGTGCAGCAGTCTGTCTGTACTGAATGTTCCTTTTGCTCAGGGGCCTTCTGGTCTCTCAATCAAACACAAACACAATCACACACACTCCATCCATTTCCAATTTCCTCCAGAGCTCTCCTCTCTCTCCTTGTTTTTTTTCTGCCAAAGTCATCTCTGTTTCTCTCAGAGTGATACAAACACATCGTATTCAATCTACAAACGGAGGATAAAAGCGGAAGGACACACATCGCTGCACTCAAACAAATAAAGATCACCCAATGATAACGTCGACTGCGTTTAACTGTTGTTTTTCTTTACTTGGTGTACTCCTCCTTAATTTATACCTATTGTGGCCACCCTGCTCTCATTTTACTTTCAAGGCTCCTCTGATCGCTCTAACACACATCCCTTGATACCTCTGGAACAAGGAGAAGAATCAAGTGAAACTCTGGCAGCTCATCCTGGCTTTCCGAGAACACAATCCTGCTCAGTGTCACCATAAATCTTGCAAAGATTTAGCTCGCGGAGAAAGTTTCCAGTACTACCTGTCCCCATCTGTGGTTAGGAATGTGTGTGTGTGTGAGAGAAATCCCTTTGCGTTGGCTTATCTGCACTGCACCCCTCCCAGCTCTCTTGATACGCTGATGACAATGAGGTTTATAGAGGAATAACAGGCACCCACAGATGACACGTTGTGGGATTTAGATCCATGAGACTTTGATTTTTTGGCTAAGAGGGTTGGAAATAGAAAAAGAAAATGCAAAGTTTGCATTAGGTGTCAGAAGTGCATTCTGGGAGATATTAGAAAACGCTGCACAGTGCTGTTTTTGGCAGCTATCTTAGTTCTAGTCTTTTGGATGAAAATGCTTCTTAGTTTTAGTCACATTTTAGTCATTTTAGTCTAACTCAAGTAAAAAAAGGAAGGTATTATTTGTGCTGAAACCTTGTTAGTGACCCTGTTAAATGGTGACATGTTCAGCTGAGAGTCACCAGTTAGCACAGTTAGCACTCTTTACTCTAAAACAACCAACCACAGAACAACCTGACATTTTTATGCTGCTCACAGTTTGAATTTAGTGTTTATAGAACTCGTCTGAATGAATGGAGCTAAACGCCACTTCTTTATGATGATAGAGGTTGTAAAGAGGTCTATAAACTCGTGTCTGTGTGAGACAGAATACACACACACAACAGGTAGAAACGTCACATTTTGAACGTCTGACAGACCACCCACTAACATTTTCCCCCCGTCTCGTCCCGTCAACAAAATCTCACAAGCGTCTGGTCATGTTTTAGTCATCAAAGAGCCGTGTTTAGCATGTTTGGGATCTGGATTGCGAGTGCTGCAGGAGAAATGCTCCCTGCGTGATCATAAACAGATGGGGAAAGACTTTAGGAGCATATGTAGATTCGAGGACGGTTGAGTCACAGGAAGTGTTTTCGCCGCGGATGGGTGGTCGTAAAGTTTCTTATGTGGGGAAACAAGCTGGATGATTGACATGACGGGCAGGCGGTCTGTTCGGCTCAGAGAGATTTATTCAGGTTGGCAGCACGCTGGATGCTGCAGATAAGGGTTAACCCTTCTGTGTTCAAATCTGACCACACACACACACACACACACACACACACATAAGATGACTGACAACTTGATGATCTAAATCCCTCTGCAGGGATTCCAGTTTGGCTTGAACTTGCGTCCTACGTTGTGATTACAAACGTCTTCACTCGTGCGTGTTCTTCCTGCTCCTTTGAGCGGTTTACTCCATTTTTATCTCCATGTATGAAACCGTAGCACTATGTTCCTCTCGGGGTAGACCTTCTTTTGTGTGTCATGGCCGTATTAAGGCCATCCATTAAGCTCCGAGAGCGTACACACAACAACAACAACGCATAAATCCCAGCTTCTTTGTGTGGTTATACTGTCGCTGTTTATTCAACACTCGCTCTGGGAAAGCTCCTTTTTTAATCCTCGGTGTAGCTTTTAAAAGTGGTTTAAGGTGGGCACGTTTTATTCTCGTGAGGGCGCCGTTTTCCAGAGCTTCCACCACCTTTGACATTTACATTTCTACCACCCCGGCCTTTCAGCTCCGTTGCACTCCTCCAACACTTCTGAGCATTTGCAGAGTCAGGGCTTAAATTCAGGAGCAGCTCTGAACGGGAACGGCGAAGACGCTGCATCGAGAGCAGCTTAAGCACGCTCCGTTTGGCAATATGATGAGATGACGGTCTTGGAAGTAAAAGAGAGAGCTTGTGCTTAAAAGAAAAAAAAGAGAAAGGAAAAGAGGGAGGGGACAGAGCTGACGTCCCGTCACCTGTTTGCTGCTTCGTTAGCTGAGAGCGCTACTGCTGTTGCTGCTGCTCGGTGGGTTCGTGCTCTCATTGGGGGAAAGCTTTTGATGCCTCATTTGCCGCTTGGCTGAGTTTGCGCATGGCTTGGTGCTCAGTGGAGTGGTTGTCCCAGTCACATCCTTTCCTAGAGTAGGATCCTCGGTCGGCTCAGGCTCAGACGGGGCAGGATGAGGAGGCAGTACAGGGACGAGGGGTATCACCACTACAAAGAGGTACTGAAGCCACCGCTTTGGAAACTCCAAGAGCTTCTTTGGAAGAGTTGAGATACTAGATTTTTCACCCTTTCCTCGTTCTGTTGTTCTGCTTTACAACTTTCTTCATGTTTTTTTTTTCTTTTGTGTGTAAGTGCCTGAGGTTGTCTTCCAACTCCTCTCACCGGATCAAGCAGAGGAGGCTCGGTGGAGATATCTTCTAGCGATATTCCACAGCTCTTTTCTTTTTCTCTTCTGGTGTTTTTTTTTTTTTTTTTAATTCTCTTCTACTTCTGCTTCATTTCTCACTCTTTTCTTCTTCTTCTGTTGTTCTTTTTTTTCTTTGTTTTTGCTGCAGCAAGCCCTGGACACCAACCTGAGCAACTTGATCAAGAGGAACAACGAGCTGGAGTCGCTGATGGGGAAGCTGATCCAGACTTGTCAACACGTAGAGGTGAGTCAGTCGAGTTTATTCCATCGACCTGCTCTTTTCTGTTTGTCGGCCTCATAGTTTCACAATAACTGCGATAAAGGAATCAAATTTCATGCTTTATTCATGAATTGACTCGTACGCTGATTTGTGACTGAAAGAAGTGTTGTTAGCTTAGCATGAAGCTACGTTCAGCAGCTAAACTGACACCATCTGCTCCTCTCTGAATGTTTACCATTAAATTAATAACTCAGTGTGAATCAGTGTGTGTGTGTGTGTTTAGCTCTGAGGGAAATTGTGTGCTTAAGCCGTCCCGTTCATCAAACGCTCGGCCCTCTAAGAAGCTTTAAATGAAGCGATGCCACGGGGGTTAAAAGGCTGCGACATCTTTGCTCTCGAAAAATAATGGCGAGCAGCCTCTCGGGCTGGCAGACCTTCACCAACTGCAAAAGGAAAGAGGATTGTGATTTACTTAGGATGTTTATTTATTTATTTATTTCAGCCAGAGTGCTGTGAGTGTGTGTGTGTGTGTTGCCAGCACGCAATGATGTTTGCTGGAAGCTTCGCCGGAGGGTGAATTTCGATGATGCAGGAGTTTTAGAAAACCTCTTCGATTCGTTTTATTAATCAGGAAAGATGCAAAAAAACAACAACAACAACAAAAAGAAGTCTACTTTACCTTTCATCAATAAATCAACGACGCACTCAGGAATGAGTCAAAGAATGCTTCACGGTGCATTATGGTCACAACTTCACCTAAAACACTCCTGAGGTGAGAAAAGTCGCACACGCGGAGGAGTCACGCAAACATACGAGCACATAGGAGGAGTAAGAGTGACGGGCACCAAGGAAAGAGCACTACACCAGCGACTTTTTAAATAAATATTTCACATCAGATTAATCTACCACGAAGCTTTTAAGGAGACGGCTTCAGATTTTCTGGCACATTTGAAGCTCCAGACGTTGATGCTGTAAGAACATCAGAAAACTTGAGCAGAGGAAGTTTTCTCTTTGATTAAAGTTCCTGTGAGGACTTTCTAAAAGATCCTGAAAAAGTCTCACTACTAGTTATCTGCCTAATCCTAATCCACAACTTAAATTGAGATTATCAGCACAAATATAAATTATTTCTAGATGATTGAAGTCTCAGCAAGGACAGAAAAAGGACAGAAGGGAAGAAGAAAGATAAAAGGGAGAGTGGCTGAGCATGGGTTAAAGGCTAAGACACAAACTAAAGGCTAAACCATGAGCTTAATGCTAAAACATGAGCTAAAGGCTGAAACACAAGCTAAAGGCTAAACCAGGGGCTAACGGCTAACATGGGCTAAAGCCTAAGACACAGGCTAAAGGCTAAACCATGAGCTAAATGCTAAAACATGAGCTAAATGCTAAAACAGGGGCTAACGGCTGACATGGGCTATAGCCTAAGACATGGGCTAAAGGCTAAAACATAAGCTAATGGCTGAAACACGAGCTGAAAGCTAAACCTTTAGCTAAAAACTAAACTGGGACTAAAGGCTAAGACACGGGCTAAAGGCTGAAACACAGGCTAAATGCTAATCCTTCAGCTAAAGTCTAAAAAATTTAAGGCTCAACCAGTAG
Organism: Labroides dimidiatus; assembly: GCA_030710495.1. Taxonomy (NCBI): domain Eukaryota; kingdom Metazoa; phylum Chordata; class Actinopteri; order Labriformes; family Labridae; genus Labroides; species Labroides dimidiatus. Next base: position 7,375,264 of record CM061166.1, read on the forward strand.
CTAAAGGCTAAAAAAGGGGCTAAAGACTAAAATATAAGCTAAAGGCTAAACCACAGGCTTAAAGCTAAAACAGGGGCTAAAGGCTAAAACAGGGGGCTAAAAGCCAAAACAGGGGCTAAAGGCTAAACCATGAACTTGCAGGGGGCAGTGGTACGGCTGCTGAGAGTCATCACACCACCTACATGCTTAATGGCACAATGTTTCTACATTACACCGGCTTAGCATGTAGCATAAACAGGCGGTTAGCATGAATAACTAACATTTCATCTGACTGGAGAGTGCCGACCCTCTCATAGTGATAAGTTCGGTCTCTGATTCTAGCTAACGTTCTTGAACCGACAGCCTCCCAGAATGTTGGTCAACGCACTGTCCTCTTGGGGGCGACGTCATGTCACACATGTAGGGCGATTATTTTATCTTTTTTTTTTTACATTTGACTTTTTTATTTCTCTCCATATGATTGAACTGTGGAGTCAGATTGCTTGTGTGTGTGTGTGTGTGTGTGTGTGTGTGTGTGTGTGTGTGTGTGTGTGTGTGTGTTTTCTGTGCTAAATGAGTCACTTAGTGTCCCTGCCAGGGTACAATCTGTCAGTCTGATCACAGGCTCCAGAGGCCTGTGCCCACAGTCATTAGATGGTCCACATCTTTCCATGCTGTATGTACTCTGGTCACAAACTCTCTGTTTGTGTTTGTGTTTGTGTTTGTGTCTGTTGTGTTCACCACTTTCTCACAGAATGGGTTTTGGGGATGCTGTGGTGAAAGAATGTGACGGAACTGATTTGCTGTACTTTTAATCACTTTATCATCCAGTGCTGCAGGGTTGTGGGCGTTTTTTTCCAGGTCAGTTGAGCGATATTTCTGCTCGAGACCTTTATTCGCATTGAGTTTTTGAAGCTCACTGTCACAAAATGTCAGAGAAAGCCGATTTAGAGAAAACTCAACAGCTACAGAAGCCAAGAAGAAAAAAACCCCTCAAACTTTCATTATTTGTTCTGTTGAAATTGTTTCTTTGTGGTTGGAAACGACTGGCTCAGATGAAGCGTAAAAAAAACACAAAGAATCTGAAGAGTAACAAAAGATGTGACCGCAGAAAAACAGCACCATAATGTGAGTCTACAGAGTCTACATTCAGGGATGCTTTAACTGCAAAATCCTTTTGTTTACATCCGCACGAGTATGCTAATTGGAGCCCAAAATGCCACAAAAGTATCACAAGAGAGAAAGTTTTTCATGCTGAAAGCAGCTAAATCTCCCCGAGCTGTCACAGTGATGTCAGGGAAGCTAATTAGCAGCGTTGAAGACAGATGCACCCGCATGCAGCAGCTCCTCCGCTCAGATTAGCATGTCGCGCATAAGCCGCGGGGTATAATCCAGGTGGCAAATAGCGCCCTGTTGGCAACTCGTCTGCAGAAAAATCACACAAACGCCGCTAAAGATGGCAAGCAGAGGAAAGGGTGAAGGAGTGTCTGTGATGTCATTAATAAAACACCTGTCGACGTGAGAAGAGAGAGTTGAATAACGCTCCTCTTGGCTTGGCAACATGGTGGATTTTCCTCTTTCATTGCTTCCTGTGCTATTGGAAAAAACACGCCACAAAGTGATGAAAGGGCCACTCGGAAATGACCACGATGAGAAATTACACAATATGTAACGACCCGCAGGATCCTAATTGGACTTGAAGAACTTTTATAGCCGGCTTGGGTTGTAAAGCTTCCAGCTGGAAGCAGAGTCAGATACACGAGAGAGTTAGAGCGGATGTTTGGAAACCTTAAATAAAGTTAGGACGGCCCTGTTTCAGAATAACGTACAATATTCATTGAAGTGGTGCGTGCTGGATCTGGATCACTCTAACTCTTGTGTCTGAGTGTCATGTCTGCAGGGCCTCCTGCTGATTTCACATGTCAGTCAGCACTCGAGCCAGCGGGAGGCAAAGTGCCTGAATACGCCTCATCTTCCTCGAGTGTCTGCCTCAGACAGGAGGGACGGCTGATGGATGAAAATGACATCCTGTCCCTCCGCCGACATGATGTGGAGCCTTTAAACATATACCTCTGCACGTCCTCCACCCATCCACCCATCCATCCATCCATCCATCTCTTTGTTGCTCTCATCCTCTCTCTGAATTGGTTCTCAGGTGAACGCGTCCCGTCAGGAGGGCAAGCTCATGGAGGAGTGTGATCTCCTGATTGAAATCATTCAGCAGAGGAGGCAGATCATTGGCAGCAAGATCAAAGAGGGGAAGGTGAGTCGAACACTCAAAGGGGGCGAGGAGCATGACAGGAGATACCATTCATTTTCCTCGACTGGTTTTTATACTCATCTTTCACTCCTGGTCCTTCCACTTTAACTCACCTCTGAATAATTCAGCGCTATCCTTTTTTTTAGCCTGGCCTCAGGATACCTGTGGAAGCATTTTCCCCTGGTAGTGTTCTCTGCAAACAGATAAATAAGACAAAATCATTATGATGCAAAATGATAATTTAATCCTGATTGTGTTTGTACTGATAAGAACTTACAAATATTCAACAACAGCTAGAAGTTTCATAGAAACACAAAGAAATGATGTTTTAGTGTCACTGCAAATGATGACAGAGGTACAGGAAGTGGTCTGACTTCAAGTCACGTAATGAAAGGTCATGTCACGTCAAGTCACATAACATATCAAAAATGAGGTCAGTAACATAAAGCCATGGGACTTAAAGTCATGTAATTTAAGGTCAAAGGTAAAGTCACAAACTTAATGTCACATAACATTAATAGAACGGAATGAAATGGAATCAAATAGAATAGAGTCAAGTAGAATGTACTTTATTGATCCCTGATTGGAAATTCAGAGTAAAAACAGCAATACACCAAAGTATACAAGGCTAAAATTCAAAGAATATTTAAATAGTATTATATTTATGTATATATGTATATATCTGTAAAAACTTAAAATTAAATCAATTTAAATTAAATTAAATATCTATAAAAATAAAGGCAATTTATGCAATGTAAGTCAAGAAAAATGACAAGTTAATTAAAGATACATAATTTAAAGTCATGTAACGTAAAGTCACATAATGTAAAGTCAAGTAATGTAAAGTTATGTAATTTAAAGTCACGTTATTTAAAGTCTTGTAATGTAAAATCAAGTTATGTAAAATCACAAAATTTAAAGTCAGGTAATGTAAAGTCAAGTTATGTGAGATCACAAAATTTAAAGTCAGGTAATGTAAAGTCAAGTTATGTGAAATCACAAAATTTAAAGTCAAGTTATGTAAAGTCACATAATTCAAAGTTACGTAATTTAAAATAAGTAATGTAAAGTTACTTAATTTAAAGTCACGTGATGTAAAGTTAAGTACTGTAAGGTCAAAGGTAACACTTACAAAGTGGAACAATTTGCTCATTATTCAGGGTTAGAAATTACACCTTAATTAGTTATTAAAGCATTCAACACATACTGCTTACAGCCCTTATAATCCACTTTTACATGTGTCCAACCAAGAACAAATAAACTGCTGTAGTCTTCCTGCTTCTGGGTGACAAATACGGGTGCAAAGGGCCACAAAATTCCCAGTTAATTTCCGGAAATTTTTCTCACTTGGCTTAATGCAGTCCTACATTTTGGTATCCTTAACCTTTGCTTTATTTAAGTTTCTCATCATAAACTCACAGTTTATTCCCATAAAGCCCTGTAGAAAGTCTCAGACTTTGAAAATATTTGTAATTTTGCAACCCGAGTGTCAAACATTCCTAATTTAAAGCTTTTTAATTCTTCGGAAAATAAGACTTCCAGTTCCTCTGTTTGAGTCCAACACACATTACTCTCAGCCGTTTGACTTGATCCAAGCACAGTGAGCAGACGGCGAGCTGCTCATCTTCCTAAACTGCAGACCCTTTGACACACCCTGAACAGAAGGCGAAAGCTGTCCGACTGGCCAAAAACTAGATCCCAGAGCATATGGAGGTGTGTGTGTGTGTGTGTGTGGGGGGGGGTTCTTTTACTTTTAACCCAAATGTTTTTTTAAAGCTGTGTCTAATGACAGCAGGGACGTGATGCATTCACTTTTCATCACACCATAACGTCGGCTTCAGCTTTCAGAATGCATCGGGGAGAAGGAGATAATATTTCAGGGCCAACAAATTTACACAAATTGCTTTTGGTTGAGTGCAAGATCATCACCATTAAAAACCTGAAAATGCTCATTCTGAGAAAGCTCCCTGCTCATTTTTATAACACCGTGATGACTCACAAATTTAGAAAGGAATCAGTCTGAGATTATATTGTTTGGAGTTCTTTACGAGCTGAACTGCTGATGAAATATATTTCGACCTCAATCCAGCCACTGACCTCAATCTGTCTGGTAAAATCTCTGCTCGAGCTGTGGCGGCGAGGGAGACTGAAACGGAAGGAAAATAAAGCCAGATTTCCTGCAATAGAATCATTGAAATGTCTAGAAATAAGATTTAACCCTTTGAGCCTGGAGGTCCCCCAATCGGGGGACTTTGACGTCACTCTCTAAACACGGCGTGAAATAATGCACTTATCATGAAAGACTATAGTGATATTGACAATCAAATTAAATGGCAGACTCCAGACTTTAGGACCCAGGGGAACCCTTACAGTGTCAGTATGCAGCGGGCTGCAGCAGGCTGGGTCTCCCCTAACACCAGCACTCTGCTGATTCTGATTGACTGACACTTCTGTCAATTTCGGTGAGTTTAGCGTCATTCATTTCCACGAGCGGGACAGGAAGTATTGCACAGAAACTACCGAAAAAGAGTCTGAGACTTTCAAAATAAAACAGACTGTCAAAAACTAGATCGTATTTAAGCTTTACCAATGCAAGAAAACGTCACAATGAGCGAAGACGCGCCAGGAATCAACAGGTTTGAGGTTTTCATTTATTTATTTATTTATTTATTTCGGTCACGTCAGCACACTTATACAACATCACACATTGTCAATAGTTGATCAAATTGTACATGTCCGAAAGGGAAGACGGGAGAAGCAGAGCTCATCTAGTCCCGTCCCTATTTTCTCAATATTTAGTCTCCTCTTTTCCACATATCATCAGATTATTATAAATTTGTATTCCATTTACAGAAGTATGACATCATTCTTGACTGTCTTTTAGTGTCCGTATTTGACCTTTTTTGACCAGTACACCATCACTTCATTCACTATCATTGTTTAGGTACCAGTCCTTTGTTCCACGTAAGGCATGCGTACCCAGCAAGGAATGTTCCATCAGGGCGTTTAGGTTCCCTCGGGCCAGCTTGACTGGTTGAGAAAACCTTATCGATTGAGGTTTAACAGCACAACATGAATGAAAAGAGGTTTATTACCCACTGGAGACGCATCTGGTATGAATACAAAAAAAAAAAAAAAAAAGCTAAAAGCTGTTGTATCTGGATGTATCGATCATCATTAGTAATCGACAAATAAAATTTATAGTTTTACTGATGAGAAAATTTAAATGACACAGATGGAGCCAAACTGAGCCTAAAGAGAGCTCGCCTGAACTCTCTGCACTAAAACCTCTATAATTTAGTTCTCATTCACTTTATCAGAGTCAACCTCTGCAGAGATAATGTTCATATGTTGGACTATGGTCTGATAAATCTTCAGAGCTGCAGCTGCATCAGTTTCACAGATATTCATCCTCAAATGTCTTCTTTTTTTAGGCGAACTTACATGTTTTTTTTTTTTTAATTTTTGCTATGTGCCATCTTTATTTACTCTTCTTTAATCTCAACAAGTCTCACATGTTTTCTCTTTACTATGAAGAATCAGCTCAGGGTTCAAAGGGTTAAAGCAGAAATGTAAGAAGCTTAACTCGTGTTGTTTGATCAGTGTTGTGGAGGCAGTGGTTGACTCTCTTTGAAAAGGAATAAGCTTTTGTTTGTAGTACAGCAATACAAAAATGATCTCTTATTGAGGATAAAGCACGGGAAAACACAAGTTAACAGTGAGGGGCCTGAGTGTACCCAGGCGGCTCTTGGTTCAGGCAGCCTGTCTTTATAATATGAGATGATCTGATAAACATCTTAACCCTGGAGAGGTCATCCTCATTGCTTTCCTGATTTGATCCCTCTCACTGTCCTCCAGACTCAAAGGATGCGCAAGCTCGCCCAACAGATCTCCAACTGCAAGCAGTGCATCGAGAGGTCCTCTGCCCTCATCACGCAGGCCGATCAGACGCTGAAAGAAACCGATCACGCTCGCTTCCTGCAGACCGCCAAGAGCATCAACGAGAGGTCAGACGGCCCACGTTGGCCCACGCATGTCAGAATCTCTCAGCGGAGAAAACTTAAGTTTGGCTTTAGGGAAAGAGCAAAAGTTCACGCTGAGATGTTTAGTATCAATCTGAGAAGATTTCTTCTTTTTTTTTCCCCCAACAGCTAAAAGAAATCAGCTCATATTAACCTAAATTTTATTCCACGCCCTCTGCAGGCTTTGTGACTAATTGATCTGACAGTAAAAGTTCAATTTTTTAACAGATAATGACAATTAAAAATTCTTCAATCTTGTCTGATTTCGATTCAGGGTTTCCATGGCGACAGCATCCACGCAAGTCCTGATCCCTGAGATCACCCTGACGGACACCTTCGACACGTTTGCCCTGGACTTCGCCAGAGAGAAGAAGCTGCTGGAGAATCTAGATTATCTCACCGGTAGGACGAGTCTGTTATTTTTTTATTTTTTAATCCAGCTCCTCGCTGACCATGGAGCCAAACATCGCCGCCAATTATGATTCCAGTCCGGCTTAAAATTCTTTTTTTTTTTTTTAATTATTTGTGTCCGTTTGAAGCCTGCTGTCTTCCATCACTTGCGTTTGAAGTGGATGCGCCCCAGTCTATTACCTCCGAAATTAATTTTCAACATTAATTTCTGATGTCCCATTTGCGAGGCGCCGTCCAAATGTCACCGCATGAATTGCGAGCACGCCGGGGATGGGGAAAAAAAAAAAAAAATACACACAAGGCGTCATGAGTAGTGGAATGGAAGGTCTGTGAAAATGGCTGGCTCGTGTTTATTCTCCATGAGGGCTTTGCTGGAGGGCCTTTTCACTAAGTGAATCAGCCTGAATCACTCCACTATGTGCAGCCACTCATGACAGAAAGAGAGAGAATGACAGACACCGAAGGAGAGACCAAATGGCTTTACAATCAATTTCAGCTCCTGCTTTTGTGTCTTTATTTCGGTCCTTTCTATTCCTTCATATGAAAGCAGTTTATTTGTTTATAATGCTACAGAGCAAAAACATCTGTATCTCTATTAAGTGCACATGATTCAATTCATGAGTTTGAGAAATCCAATCTAGCATCTCTGGTTATATAACCGCTCACATTAGTCACTGCTAAAAGGATTATTTACCTTCCTGCTATGCTAATGTGGATCTGCATATTTTATTATTCCAATTCCACACTGCTGCTAATGCTCAGTCTGCCAGTGGACTGGAAAGAACATCTTAAATCCTGAGTGTAACCAAGCTTTTACACAAGCAAACACACACAAGGTTAACCTCTAATAAGTGACAACCCTCCAGTCAGACGTCTTTTGGGATGTTAAAGAGATATCTGCCTTTGCACTCCACAGCTCCCAGCGCTCCGTGCATAAGAGAGGAGCTGTGCACTGCGTCCTACGACACCATCGCCGTGCACTGGACGTCTGATGATGAGTTTACAGTGGTGTCCTATGAGCTGCAGTACGCCATCTTCACCGGGCAGTCCAACATTGCCAGTAAGTACATTTTTCGCACAAGACGTGGGCCTGATCATGATCCTGCTTCTTGGTTTTGAATATTCCAATAATTCTAATTCTGTCAGTCAAATTAATTTCACTCAGGGTGAATTGATTGCAAAACCTGGGATCTACTGAACAGGTCACAAGTGGTGTGCAAAGACTTTTTGATGGGCAAAAAACAAGGCACATACAGCGCCTCTCGCCACTGAAGTGGGCGCACATTTGTGCATGGCTCCCAAGAGGGTATTTAAGCATGCAATTCAGCTCCCGAGAAGGATCTTAAGCAGGCATTTTGTCTCCCAAGAGTGCACTCTAGCACACCTTTGGCTCCCAAGAAGGGACTTTAGAGTACATTTTGGCTCCTAAGAGGGTACTCTAGCGCACAATTTGGCTCCCAAGAATGGTCTTCAACACACATTTTGTCTCCAAAAAGGACACTTTAGCACAAATTTAAGTCCCAAGAAGGGACTTAGGCACGCATTTTGTCTCCCAAGAGGCACTCTAGCGCACAATTTGGCTCCCAAGAGGCACTCTAGCTCACAATTTGGCTCCAAAGAGGCACTTTAGCGCACAATTTGGCTCCAAGATGGAACTTTAGAGTACATTTTGGCTCCTAAGAGGGTACTCTAGCGCACAATTTGGCTCCCAAGAATGATCTTTAACACGCATTTTGTTTCCCAAGAGGACACTTTAGCACAAAGTTAAGTCCCAAGAAGAAACTTAGGCATGCATTTTGTCTTCCAAGAGGGCACTCTAGCACACATTTGGCTCCCAAGAGGGGACTTTAGAGTACATTTTGGCTCCCAAGAGAGCACTCTAGCACACATTTGGCTCCCAAGAGGCACTCTAGTGCACAATTTGGCTCCCAAGAGGCACTCTAGTGCACAATTTGGCTCCAAAGATGGCAATTTAGAGTACATTTTGGCTCCCAAGGGGGCACTTTAGAATGAATTTTGGCAATCTAGAGGGCACTTTAGCACACAATTTGGCTCCAAGATGGAACTTTAGAGTACATTTTGGCTCCTGAGAGGGTACTCTAGCACACAATTTGGCTCCCAAGAAAGATCTTCAACACGCATTTTGTTTCCCAAGAGGACACTAGCACAAATTTAAGTCCCAAGAAAGATCTTCAACACGCATTTTGTCTCCCAAGAGGACACTCTAGCACACATTTGGCTCCCAAGAGGGCACTTCAGTACGTGTTTTTAAACTTGACCATCCCTGTGCACACCACTGTGACAAATTACTAATGACCACTAGTTCACCTCAGGCTGCTGGTATTGGTATTGTTTTACTTAAAGGGGAAGCTCCTGAAGTGAAGCCTCCAGCCTTTACGCTTCCATCACTCCAAACATCAAATCACTGCAGCCTGTGAGGGGAAGATGGAAAGATTTGATGATAGCATAGCAGAGAATTCATGTTGCGTTCAGAGCAGCCTGGAAAAGACAGCACTTCACTGACTTCACACGGCTTTACATGGAGGGAGTGAGACGTCGTATTAGCAGAGATGAAAGCTGTAGAATGAATGCCAGGCGCACGCTGACTGACACACTGTCGTGTCAGACCGTACAGTACACGCCGACTTACACACTCTTAGACGCGGGGCCTAGAAAATCACAGGCACACTCGAATGAGCAACAACTACAAGGGAGAAAAATGGGGTCAGGGCATCTGAAGGCGAGCTCTCCTGTTCTCTTTCAATCAAAGTGCCTCTCAGTCTCTCTTTTCATGTAGTTTTTCTCCTCCAGATTCAAAAACCCCAACCTTTCTTCCCCTCCTTCTACACTTCCTCTCTGGGTAACCCCTTTTATTGCTCTCCACATTCCTCCACACGAGCACGTATCAAATCAACAGTCATTAATCTGACGTGACAACTGCTTTTCTCCCCCTTATTCCCCGCTCTCTCTCTGTTCATTAGCACATCGTGACTCTTCTCACCTCCTGTTTTCACGTCTGATAATGTTCGAGGTGTTGCTTTTGGCATCCCGGCCACGTGCTTGAAAACTCCCCCCGAGGAGCATTTCAGATGAATAACTGCACAGGAAGTTGCGCTCTTGTAATGTTAATGTAATAAAAAAAAACAAAAACAAACTGTATCTTTAGCTGTGTGTGTGTGTGTAATGGCTCGGTGCAGCAGGCTGAATGGATTTCCTGTGGGAAATATGTGTTTAAACGATAGTGACTGATTAAATTTCTCTTTTGTTCCCGCACATTTATTTGATGAGACTCGCAGTCTCGCGCATATTAAACAGAGAAAGCTATGTGTCATCTTTAATTCAGATGAACTGAGATACAATAGCTACACCCAGGACACAAACTTGTATTAATATTTACTCCTTGAAGGGAAATACACAGCACTTCCTGTTGGCAAACGAAGGCCTGGAAGGAAAATACACGCACATACGTCCGCAAAGCTATACGAGCCAAAAAGGCTACAAGTTTCAGATGCAAGACTATCCTCCAAGAAACTTTCAGACGAAAGATTTCTGTTTCTGTGCCTGCAGTGATTCATCAAACTGATCCACACCGATGTGTTTTCCTTCTTCAGCTCTATCCGTGAAATAAAGTGCAACATCTTCACCGGAGCATATTTTCAGCAGCTGTAAATTCAAAGTCTGCTTCCTGGTTGAAAAAGCTGACCATGCACTGTATCATCCCTCCTTATCTCGCCCTGCGTTTTTTCATCCCTCTGTAGGTCTGTGCAATTCGCTGGAGAGCTGGATGATTGTTCCCAACATCAAGCAGAACCACTACACCGTGCACGGTCTGCAGAGTGGCACCAAGTATATCTTTGTAGTCAAGGCTATTAACCAAGCAGGGAGCAGGAGCAGCGAACCAGGGACTCTGAAGACTAACAGTGAGTACAAGACGGCTAAAAATGAGCATTCCACCAAGGATTGACCTTGACTGAAGAGTCATGTGTAAACACAACCAGCTTATGAGCTTTGTTATTTTCCCATGCTCCCCTTGTGCATCAGATTTTCCCCCCACAGGCAAACATGAAATTCAATTAACTGAAATAAATGAGCTTTATAGATCTCAATACGTCTCAGAGTTTCATTTCTTTTCCATTTCCTCCTTCTCCTCCAAAGGCCAGCCGTTCAAGCTGGACCCCAAGTCGGCCCACAAGAAGCTCAAAGTGTCCCACGATAACCTGACAGTGGAGCGGGACGAGACCACGTCCAAGAAAGGCCACAGCCAGGAGCGCTTCACCAGCCAGAGCAGCTACGGCGTGGTGGGGAACGTGTACATCGACAGCGGTCGACACTACTGGGAGGCTTTGATCGGAGGGAGCACATGGTGAGACGGGGTTCCCACCAATGCTAGAGTCGCTAGTTTTGGTGCTAAAGTTGCTAAATCTAGCAACTGATTTCAGACGAAATGCAGATTTGATTGGCTGGTTGCGTTTCATGGTGTGCTGTGCCGGCAAGAAGCAGGGAAGTGCTGTGCCATAACCCCAAATTACATGCCTTTGATGTGCATCAAAACTCACCAAATTTTGCACAAAATTCAGTCCTGGCGAAAAATTTATGAATCCAGTGCTTTCGTGCCGATACATGCTCCACAACTCCCCCTAATGACTTGAGCTACGGGCCTGATTTTTGGTGTGCAAGTCTGTTATGATCATAATGAATTCCGAATATGAAATTCGGATGTTGGAGTTGAACCTCCGATTTTGACGATTTATAGAGTACGCATTCAATCGAACTAGTCCAACACTTTTGTTTGGATCATCTTAGAAAATATTCTGTGTACTAGACACATTGACGATTAAAAGTTATCAAACAAATTTTCGTAACTCAATGGGCGTGGTCACGAACAACCGCCAAAGTTGACGATTTTTTTAGGCTAAATGCTAATCTTAATAGCTCTCATTTTCAATGTTGGATCCGGACCAAAGTGCACACACATGTTCAGTGCCCCAGCCTGAGTGCATCAATATGCTAAATTCCACCTTAAACTACAGCACCCCCTACTGTCAACAGGAAGTCATGTGTTTTACTCTGTGGTTAAAAACTCCTGTTTTTCAAGCATATTCTTTTTGATTCTGCTCGGCTCACGGGTGTGAGGGCCCTCTTATCAACGCTTGCATACTTATTATTTATGTTTTCCATTACTGGAAAATTGGTCAATCATTTTCCAGCTTTTCCAGGACTTGTGGGAAGCCTGTGAGAATTTCATAGTGCTGATGCGTGCCTTATATCTGTACCTGCAGTAACAGAGTCTCTGCCCCTCCACAGGTACGCCGTAGGCATTGCCTACAAATCGGCCCCCAAGCACGAGTGGATCGGCAAGAACTCGGCCTCCTGGGTGCTCTGCCGCTGCAACAACTCCTGGGTGGTTCGCCACAACAGCAAAGAGCTAGCCATCGAGCCGTCGCCCCACTTGCGGCGCGTCGGGGTCCTGTTGGACTACGACGCCGGCTACCTAACCTTCTACGACGCTGTGGGCTCCCAGCACCTGCACACATTCCACGTGTCCTTCGTCCAGCCCGTGTGTCCCGTCTTCAACGTGTGGAATAAGTGTCTGACCATCCTTACTGGTCTACCCATCCCTGACCATTTAGAGGGACTGGATCCCCAAGACTGAACGCTACACACGAAAACATCCGCAGCAAAAGGTCTTGGGAGAGTGAAAGGAAAATCACTATTTTTAATCCATGCAACTTTTCTAACATCTCTTAAATTGTACATTATGATTTCTAAAAGTTAACACGACTTCTAAAAAGCTCCAGGCCATCGTCGATGGATGATAAGAAGCAAAAAGAAACCGCGGCTAATGGACAAAACTGAGCCATCTGCACCATGGCAACAGGGAAAAAACAAGCCACCAATCAATTTCTAATTCTCACCTTATCAGATATAGCACTTTGAAACTCCCACACACACACTTACGCACACCTCAACTTCAATCAGTCATAGTAGCTGGAAGGAGCAGATCTACATTTTTGTACATTAAACGCACCTCCTCTTATCTTTCCCCTCGTTTGAATGAGACGGAACCAAAGCAGTCCGTCCAGATGTCTTTACGGAAAATTTTACATATGCTGAGATATTTTTAAAAAGTGACAGAGAGGAACTAGCACGATGCTAATATTTTCCTTTAAGGTAGAGCTCGTTTTTTTTTGCACATTGTTCAACTCTATTCATGGAAAACTTCTTTTGGTGCAATTAACACACACTTATTATGGGAACGTTTTTTTTTCTTTATAGTAGCCAGATATATTCTGCCATTTTTGTTTGATGTAATGTGTGACCTGCAGGTTTATGGTGGAGCCATGCACATTTGGATGCACACTTTTCTACAATACAAGCATTTGACTATTTTTGTGAGAGAAGCTTAATGTGTCTTCCCATTTATCTTCTTTAATAATTACGTTTTCACGCCGAGGTCTTATTTAATTAAAGCTAACTGCATTGAAAACATGTATTCCTTATGATACCCCCCCCTCTTATTGATATTTAAAGGGACAGACTTCCTAAATAACATTCAAACTTAACCTTAACTTTTTTTTCCCATGATCCATTATGTTTTTGTGAGTTATAATGTTTAAAAGTGACGGAAAAAGCGCCTGTTTGTGTAGAAACAAAGATTCGTGTTGCTTTGTGTCACCACCCGGTACACTCCAATAACAGCCTCCTCTTTAACTCCCCTGCCAGTTACTTCAGCTGTGTGTTCTCATTGTATCTGATATGAATATGTAGTGCTTAATTTAATGTTTCCATTTGAACTCTAGGACCATGGTGTTACATGTTCTGTCTCTGTGGATGATTTTATGGGGAAAGGAGATGCACCGCTGTTGTTTGAGATATGTCTATGAGAAGGTCAGAAATAAATGTTCCTTTTCACATTAAAACGTTGTGCTTTCTTTATATTGGGGTTAAAGGTGCAGCAGAGTAAGGATGTTAAATGTGAGAAGTCTTGCTGCACAAGATTTTTCTCTGCTGCCAGAAAAACTTCAGGACAGGCTCTGTTCAGTGTTCAAAATTAGCTGTCAAGCTTAAATGGATCAGACTAGACTGCAGGCAGGCCAGTCTAGTACCCGCACTCTTTTACTACGAAGCCACGCTGTTGTGACACATGCAGAATGTGTCTTGGAATTGTCTTGCTGAAATAAGCAGGGACGTCCCTGAAAAAGACGTGGCTTGGATGGCAGCATATGTTGCTCCAAAACCCCCATACCATCACAGATGATGGCTTTTACACTTTGACCTGATAACAATCTGGATTGTCCTTTTCCTCTTTGGCCTGGAGGACACCACGTCCATGATTTACAAAAACAGTTTGAAATGTGGACTCGGGACACACTTTCCCACTTTACATCAGTCCATCTCAGATCAATAATTATCACACTGTAGACAATGAAATCCATAAATTCTTTGCAATTGTATGATTTTTCTGAAACTGTTGGACTATTTGCTCACGCAGTTGTTCACAAAGTGGTGAACCTTGCCTCAGGTGTTTTTGGAGCATTCCTCAAATTTCCTCATCTTTTGTTGACTCTGTCCCAGCTTTTTAGGATCACGTTGCAGCCATCAAATTTAAAATGAGTGAATATTTGCAAAAAACAGTAAATTTTATCAGTTTGAACAATAAATATCTTGTTTTTATAGTGTATTTAATTGAATATAGGTTAAACAGGAGCTTTTCTGGTCTGACTGCCACAAAGGTTGAAGAGCATCTATTACATTAACCTACACTAAAGGAAGGGTTTTAGAGCTCAGATGCTCTCTTTGTTCATACTTGTGAATTTGTGTTGAAGGTCTAGCAGCTTAAACAGCTCAGGCCTGTTTTTTTTTTCCCCCAAAAGGCACCTTGGGTAGACTTTAGCAAGAAGCACAAAAGTGTTACTCATTCAGTTTTTCCCCATGGGGCCCTTGAATCTGAACTCCTGACCCTCCTTCACAAGACCACTTCACTCTCCTTTAGGCCAACGCTGCCCCACTTTCAGACAAAACAGGAGGCCACAGTCGGTTCAGCGTATTGCTGTTTTCCGCTGCTACCACTGCAATCCCACTTGTGTGGGTAGTCTTTAGGCTCCGTGTTCCCCAAGGGGAGGGTTTTTTTTTTTTTTTTTTTTTTACAGCCGAGTCACAGCTCAGAAATAAAGTGGACTGCGAAAAGGCAGAGCCTGGGTGCTCCTGGGGGATCTGGATTCTATAAGGCCTGTGAGCATCGTAATGAGAGAGTGTGGTGAGCAAGCACAGGCATGTATTCAAGGAGACAATTTAAGGAACTGAGAGTCTGAGCAATAATAAAACACATCCACACTGCTCAAACATTAGAAAAAAACATGGAAACACAAGGATGTGGATGTTTAAAATGACATTTTGCTACCTGATATCATCTTAAACTTCAAAAATGTCCAGATCTGTGCTGTTATGGGGTTTATAGGGATCAGTACTCACAGTATCCAGCAGATGTCACTGTTAGGTTACAGGAGAATGAGTCATGGAGTCAGCAACCCCTCTTTCTACCCCTTCTTAAGAATCATAGTACTCATGAATTTAATGGAAAGCCAGTAAAAAAAGCAGTTTTTATATATTAAAGCATCAACACACCAGCTTCTCCAGGAGAACGTTACTCACAGGCAATTGCACTTTCAGGGACGACAGTCGTATCTATTTTACGGTTCGGATGGCGAGAATGTGCAGGAATAAGTCATAAGGAGCTGACCACAGCCGTAATGCTCTGTGAGAGTTTTGAAAAGATCAATATGCAATCAGGAGCTCGTTGGTCATTTTCTTCACTCCCGAGGGGCTCTCTGTGGCTCCGCTGATTGTGTTTGTGTTTCTCCTGTGTGCAACATCCAACAGCCTGCACTAACTGCTTAATTGCACGTAATTGTGTAGAAACACGGTAGGCTTATAAAGCAATAAATGAAAGAATATAGATGAGATTGGCTTTAATGATGGCTTAAGAAGCCGTGGTATGCATTTGTAACGTCAAGAGAAATGGAAAGAGGAGGAAGAGGAGGACGACTCCTTCACACCGAGGTCCAAGCAAGGGCAGGCTTTATCGTTCCATCCAATCAGCATCACCGCATGCAGACAGTATTCTGACCGAGAGGTGAATAATTTCAATTCAAGATCACCCGGTGGAGGAGAATTGTTTGTGTCACGGGAGAAGACAAACAGAAAAACAAGTCTGCGTTGGTCCTATTTTGAAAAATTAGGCTGTCTTTCTCAGTATGCGATTTATCGTTTGGGTTTTCAAGCTCGGCTACATGGAGACAGGTCTCCGAGGGGATCGGTTCAACACAGGACAGAGCCACTGTTTGGGAATTCTCACTCTGAGAGGTTGAACTACCATTATTCCAGGAAGGTTATTAGCTTTTGTGGCTAATCATTAGCACACAGGTGGACAGAGCAGCTGTGGCATTTTCTTCCCTCTCAGGTACGGAGCTGGTGACTCGACTGTGTCGCCCGCGCCTGGGAAATCAACCGTAGCTTTCTCCCACGCTAGCTTCACTTTCATTCCCAAGCTCACTCACTCAACCCTCCCTCTCCTCAAAAAAGGTGAGCTGACAGAAACAGGGTCGCTAATGAGACTCTGATGCAGTGTCTTATCAGGGTACTCCTCCCAAATGGCACTCACCTGACCCCCTCTCTACTCAAACCTCCATACTTTTGAGAGCATTTTTGTGATGAGGCCCCTCATTTCTGTCATTTCATCTTAACCAGAGACTCTTTGTGTATACTCCTGCCTCGCATTCTAATCTGCTGCAGCTGACAAGGCACCAGAGGCTTTTGTGATGAACAATTTACTCTATTGATCAGTCAAGGCCTGGGGCACAATTAAAGCCAGGGGGAGGAATGATCACTTCACTAATGAAAGGGCTTTGCAAAGTTCTGTTGGGAAGTAAAAAGTTGTATGCTGAGAAACTTTCGCTGTCTCTTAACAACCGGCATTCTTCTCAGAGCTTCTCCCTTTCTTTGCTCATTTACTCTCCCACCTTCTCAATCACTCATTGGCTCTTTGATAGTGGAGCGGTTTTATCCACACAGCCAGTCGAGAATCCAATTAGTTTGTGCCTCTCAATCATAAAATCTTCAGTCATGTTGAAACAAACTTGGACAGACATGCTTTTACCGCCTCGCTACCTAATTAAGAGACGATAATTTATTGCACTCCAAATGGGAAAGGGCTTTTGTGCACTCAAGTAATTGGAAAAAAAATATATAAGGGAGACAAGAGAAGGGTGCAACCATGCGACGAGGAATGATAAAGGCATGAATTAAAAGGTGGCTGACAGGCAGGGTGTTAGTTCAGTGTTTCAACCATTTTCACAAATTTCTCCCTGGGTGTTTCTCTTAAGAAGTCCTCGGCAGTGTGAAGAAGCCCAGGTTGTCTAAGGACTTTGGTTTCTTTCATATCTGCTTTTGAATTCAAGGGAGCAACACATCGCCTTTCATTTTTATAAGGAAAGTACCAGGGAGGGAGGGTCTCTGACCTGGCAAGGTGGAAGAACAAACAAGGCTGAGCCTCGCTGTGTGGACTTGTTTGTGTGTTGTCGTTCTTTTGTACTTGTAAAGAGACAAATTGAGTTTTGTGACCTTGATCTGTGAGACGTGAGTAGACTGTGGTCTGGTCCATGAAGACGCGTTAGTGTTTTGATGATGGATAATTAGGGATCACAAGTAAGCACTGGTTTGTGATACTATATATACAGTAACGTCAAATTCAAGATATCGTGAGAACAGACGGGTCTAGATACAGTCATGGCCCTGTGACTGCATGAAACATCAGGAATTCTGGCCTAAAAGTGTAGTTTTGTTTCAGCCACAGAGAAGAAGAGCAGGTGAAAGTTGGAACAAGAGAGACCATTGCTCCATGATAACGCATGGGGCAGTGGTCTCTCGCTAGTTCCCACTGGACAATGGAGAAGTGAAAATGGTGGGAAAAGTGGCATTCGTCAGAGGAACAGAGAGACTAGTCTTAAGTCATGGATGCACCTCATGCCAGGAAAAGAGAAAAGAGAAAATGTGATGGTCAGATAAATAAAACTGTGTTGGCTTTCACGTTGGGGGAGTACAAGTTGGGGCGCCATCACACTGGCCATCCTTACCGTGCCGTACTCAAGCACAATTGGCCATTCCCTTGCTGGCCATAACATGCGGCCATGCACATGACCCACCTACCAGAGTTAGGCCCGAGTTAGCAGAGAACATAGCTAAAGCTTTAGTTACTTTATGGCTTATGTTAAGTCGTTTTGGTCCAACACAGCCCTCTAAAACTGCTCCATTGTTTAAAATGACAAAGAAGCGGTCGTTGGGATTATTTGTCATGTTCTCGTTGCGTACATGTGCTTGTGCTCGTGCATGACGTGTACCATGCAAGGAAGGGTACCTTGCCTAATCATGGTACGGAGCAATCACTCTGGCCAAATGAACTGGACCTTGCTTGGGCACTGTACAGAAAGAAGCTACTTGGCAACCGTCATTATCAACCGTCACAAAAATGTCAAACTCAGTCTGATTTCTCCATGATAGGACCATAAGAATTCCTTTCACAGCTTCAAATGACATTTCGCAGCTTCCATCACAGGTCGAGCTGTTCACAAACTCAGCCACTTGGAGTTTGTCAAGAGGGAATGAATGATGCCTGCAGAAGGAGACTAAGTTATAACTCTTCATGTGGCTCCACAAAGTCTAGGATGAGAAAGTGGGAAGACAGAAACTTGTGAGTGCGAGAGCAAAGAGAGGATGTGTGAGATTAGGTGTATTTTCGTGTGGAGGAGACAGAAAGGAGGGGAGGGAAGGTGAGAGGAAAATGCACATTTGTATATGGATGTGCAAATGTGTGAGGGTGTGTTTGAGAGTGTGTGTGTGTGTGTGTGCAAGCTTGTGGCGGCGTTTGTTCTTGCCTGAGTGCATTTGCACAGAGGAGAACGGATATGACAGGCCTGTCTGTTGTCTCCCCAGAATAATTGCTTATGGATTACCTGAGGCGAGTCCCTCTGGAGATACTTAGAAATGACACTCCCAGGTGACTCCTTGAATCATGTTCATATCCGGTCTGAGCGAGAGGTTTCATTTGGCTTTGCCTGGTGTGTGTGTGTGTGAGTGAATGTGTGTGTGAGTGTCCCTTCTTGTGTGTGAGCATTTGCAGATCCAAGGGGATATGCAGTCTCCTTCATTGCACTGACTCACATACAAGTAAATCCAAAGACGTCACAGCTGTTTATTACCCACACACACACACACACACACACACACACACACACACACACACACACACACACACACGAGTTGGATTCACTGACAATCCCTGAACACATAATTCCTCAGAATCCATCATCTATGACTCAGCTCCATTCCATGTCGTTACAGTTGACAGACTTATTACAGAAACACTTCTGAGCTAATCGTGTTGACATACGGCTCGGATGGTTTGTGTACGCCGTTAAAAGGACTCTATTTTTAAAAGGACATTCAGGGTGTGTTCGGAGGGGCAGTTCAAGAAACAGCCGTAGAGTACAAGATCCTGGGCGGTCCACCAGATCTGCACCAGAATTGATTGATTTCTATTCTTAGTCTTCCTACTCAGCTCTGGAAATCTCCACAGCAGATTCTTCAATTCTACAGTTTCATGGTAATTCAGTCCACCATTTGGGAAGAACACAGGGGAAGAGTCTGGTAGAGATTTAGAGCCATGCTGGGCTGGGCACACCAGGTGTCTCTCACACGCAGAGTGTAGCGGCCAAAGGGAGTAAAGACCTGGATGAGGGACTCCAGGTAGGAAGGAGCCGCTCTTGTCACGGTGAATTTGACTCAAGCTGCCGCTGGACGCCAGTGAAGAGAAATTAACAGCGGGGTAACGTGTGCTGTTTTGGGCTTGCATTCTGGATCATCTGAGTTGCAGTAGTCAATTCGTGAAATCACAAGAGCCTGTACCAGGAGCTGTGTGGCCTGTTGTGTCAGGTAGGGTCTGATCCTCCTGATGTTATAGAGGGCATATAGACAGGACTGAGCAATCGAGGCTTCAATCGTGTCTTTGAGTGGAAAAAAACAGGAAAAGCTGAGTGTCATCAGCATAGCAGGGGTAAGAGAAGCCATATGACGCCAGATACGCAAGATGTCTACTTTTGCTGTACACCAGCTGTAGCATGACTCAGCAATCAGGACAGAGCAGATCGAAGACAGGACATCAGGCGCTGAAACAATTCTGAAACATCCAGTTGATGCCACATCAAGCCAGGCTTGGAGACAACAAGTAGGAGGTTTTCAGAGGCAAGTGATGACAGCATGGTCCAGTGACTCAAGTGGTTTACTGACAGTTGGACTACCGCAAGAGAACTGGTTTTCAAATCGTGTGACTCGTCCTGGATTCAAGCATCACTAGAGAATTCAGACATGGACGATGCTTTGTTGAGTTGCCTGCAGCACAAGGATTCTTCGGCAACAGTTCCTGCAAGCATTGAAAGAAGCATCCCCAGGATCGTGCACTTTGCTGTCAATGAGTTTGCAAATGCAAGCAGTGCAGTGCAACATGTAACAGAATCACTGAAGGGAAGACGGGGACAATCTCAGACTTACGACTCTCTTCAAAGCATCACAGCTACCATTTTATCCATCAAAATGCTCGAACATATTAAAAACAAAGGTTGCATCAATTTTCTCAGCTTCTTTACTGATTTCATTCAAATTAGGATTTCAAACAGTGACCATAATAACACCATAAACAGCCTGCTCCCTGTGACGTTTTCCAATATCCCCATGCTGGGAGTAGAATGTGTAGAGGTCAGTCTAATGACTTCAAATGAAACATTTAGCCCTAATAGCTAAGAAGAGAAAGTGTGGTACAACTTTGCATGAAAGAGGAGAAGGAAAGTCTTTCTTTGATTTGACAGTGAAATATGCCCTCCTGTACCTCTCTCATAATTGACTCAGCTTAAATAAATGCCTCCTCAACTGCAAGGTGAGATACAGACATGAATGACAATGGGCAGTTCTTAGTGAGCTCGTCCATGAGATCAAATATTGGACTGAAACTCATCTCTCATTTCCTTGGATGTACAAATCTGTTCGTTCTTGCAATGAGGTCAAGAAAAAAAAGAGACCATTTAACATGCTAAGGTTACATATATGTACCCATAGGGCCCTATGATTTCTACGTTAACAGAATCACAGAACTGGAAAATCAAAATGGGATGCACTGTTAAACGTGGAAATTGAGATAATGCAACTAAAACGTTGTCATTGTGAGGAGAAGGAACGTTTGTTTGGGGAAATGTTTCTGGTGACTGCTGTTAAGGTTGTCTTTCACAATTTTAAAATAAATCAAAAACACTTTTATCTCATTTTCCAACATCACTGATGGGAAAAGAACCTTAACAAGGCTGTGACTCAAAATCCACATCGACAACAGGTGTGTCCAGATGTGTGCATCACTTTTAAGTGTCCCCTGGAAACACTTCCATTGTGTTGCGGTCTTTTAGCAGCGCGTTTTTTTAATGTGTTGTGTTTTGGTCTTTGCAGTGCGTTTTTCTAATGTGTTGTGTTGCGGTCTGTTTGCAGCGTATTTTTCTAATGTGTTGTGTTGTGGTCTTTGCAGCGCGTTTTCCTAATGTTTTGGAGTCTATTTGCAGTGTGTTTTTCTAATGTGTTGTTGTCTTTGCAGTGCATTTTTCTAATGTGTTGTGTTGTGGTCGTTGCAGCATGTTTTTCTAATGTGTTGCAGTTGTTGCAGCATGTTTTTCTAATGTGTTGCGGTTGTTGCAGCGCGTTTTTCTAATGTGTTGTCGTCTTTGCAGTACAATTTTCTAATGTGTTGTGTTTCAGTCTATTTATAGTGTGTTTTTCTAATGTGATGTGTTGCAGCCTTTGAAGTGTGTTTTTCTAATGTATTGAAAAATGCAGTGCGTTTTTATAATGTGTTGTGTTGTGGTCTTTGCAGCGCATTTTCTCAATGCTGCGCATGTGTTGTCAAATTGAAGATGTTTTCTTAATTTGTGTGTTTTTTTTTTTTTTTTCCATGTGTTTTCTTAAATTGCAGTGCTGTGAGCTCTCAGGGCCACCATACTATACCCATGGAATGCCAGTCTAACTCCACGGATCATTAATTGGAAAAAAAAAAGTCCAGGCCCTCCTGCCTTCCTGTACACTCTACAGCAAATGGCACACCAAAGGGGTTAGGGAGTCCTGGGACTCAAAAAGTAGGTCTGGACCAGCCTCAGTGAGCAGGAATCAACCAGGTTAAGGTGAAACATCTAAAAAGAAAGACTGACTTTCCATCTGTTGTTAGTTTTTCAGCAACTATACTCCAGCTTCTCTGCTCCATATGGCAGAAAAATGTATAAAAGAAGTGGTTTTCATAAAAGAGGATAACAAAAGAGATCTTTTTCCCCATTTTAATTCAGCATTTTACAAAAGCTAAAAGCAGGAAACAACAGCTGATATGGATGAGGCAGACGATTCTTATTCTCCAGGATGCCCTCGAAGCCCAGGAGAGTGTTTGTGAGGGGGATATTTGATAGAGTTTCACTCTCACTGGGACTCTGTGAGCAGTGAAAGGTGTAGGTAACATTCAATTACATACCTCTCTACACACAGAACGTATTGAACCGTGCTCTGCCTGAAGTAGATGAGGGGTGACAGGGATAAGCTCAAAACTCAGTGGTCCTTGTATTTTCTTTTTTTTTTTTTTTTTTTTTTTGCTTGCACAGGTTGGTTGATGCACCGCTCTGTGCCAGTATGGGCTTCGGTTACACTGTTTACTCAGGTGAAACTTCAGGAATGTCTGTGTTGCTCGAATTCTATCCCAACACCGAGGTCTGCAAAGGTAAAAACAAAAAAAAAAGAAAAAGAAGAAGAAGGAGAAAAAAAAAAAAAAGAAAACCACGTCAGAGGAGGGGATACAGAAATCTTTCAATTCTCTGCTTCGTATCGATCCTTTCTTCTTGCCTCGGCTCCCTGGGATTCTTTGATTGACCTATTAAAAGCAGTGATTTGTCAAGTGCTCTGCAGGACAGCAAATCCAGGATCGCAGGACACAGAAACCTGATCTGAATTATCGATTTACGAGCAAAAAAATAAAAAAAGAGTCACATCTTGGAAACTAAAATGAACCCTTGAGGTTTGAGTTCCAGTAAAAACTTTTTAAAAAAAATATTTTGGACTAATAATAACAGCATGATTTATTTATCATATTGGCTCTAGATAAACAACTATGTAGGATATTTCTTTGGATGCCTTCAGGAAATTCACAGACATTTCATCCAAATGGGTTTGCCAAACAGTACGATAGAGAGAACTTCAAACAGAACATAATTTATTCATTATGAGAAGAAAAGGGCAAAAATGTGCACCGCTCAGTGCAATGATGAGACAATGTGGGTCAGTTAGTGGGTGCAGTTTGTGTAATTAGTCAGCAGAGGGCGATAAAGACACTATAATGGAGGGTAACCAGACTGCGGCTTTGAGGGGGGAAAGCTGTGAGCAACTCTCCACCAGAGAGGAGTGTGTGTGTGCATGCATGCATACGTGTGTGTGTGTCTTCAACACTGCACACAGAGAGCTGGAAGCTGCAGCCTGACATTCACAAACAATGGCCACGCAAGACAATGCAAACAAGATGCCTGGGATCACTTCCCTGTGTGTCCCCCCCCGTGTGCAACAGCTTGCAAAGCTTTCGCTTCCCTCCTCCGCCCACCCCTCGACTCGCTCCAAACACCAGACTTTCGCCCCAGGTGCGGATTTATGTCGCCCCTGCAGATCCCTTCTCCAGCCAATCCTTTAACTACATCATCCCACATTCAGAGTACATCACAGCTCCAAATCAGGCGCTCTAAGCTCCACAGCTTGCAGGAGTAATCATAGTTTTTATTCGGGGTGAAAGTGAAAAAAAAAGCCCTGCGATTCACTTCAGGGCGATTCACTGCAGTTTGCAGTGCAGCGTAAACATCCTGAGGGTGTTG
The DNA here is from genome assembly GCA_030710495.1 of Labroides dimidiatus. Classification (NCBI taxonomy): domain Eukaryota; kingdom Metazoa; phylum Chordata; class Actinopteri; order Labriformes; family Labridae; genus Labroides; species Labroides dimidiatus. The sequence continues at coordinate 7,398,918 of CM061166.1, forward strand.
TTTGAGTCAAACATCCATTTGGCTCGGTTATTTTATGGGTCAACTGCACACCAGAGGAAGGGCATAAATACTCTGACAACACCTTGAATAGTAATGCTCCCCGGGCATCCTATGACAGCCCGTGTTCATGTATGTACGCATGTGTGTTTGCATTAACAGCCAATCTGTCCACTAAACTTTGGTGATTTAATCTGGACCAGGAAAACGTGCGCAGGAGCCAAATCGCTTGAAGTCAGAGAGCATTTGGAGGTAAAGGGAAATGGTTATTTGTAGTGATAGTGTAATTTTAAGGAGGGATTGCGGCGGAAAGCAAAACGGACGGTGGTAAACTCCAGGTTAGAAGTCTGCCTGTTTGATTCCAGAGAGCTAAGCGGGTATCTGTGCTGACAGTAGGAGCGTTGACTGGTGAGGTTGTGTAATTACCTCTGGCTATAATTAGGTTTGATGAGGATGACAGAGCAGGTTTTTCTGCCGGGGTCGCTCACAACCAGCGGCTTCATTTCTTCTCTGTTGAATATCAAAACTTAAACAGGTTGCGCATCTTTAGTTTGGCATATCTAAGTTTTTTTTTAGATCACTACTCCTCCAACAAATTATCACCAATTTTCACGCTTCAAATTGTGAAATGTTCAGCATGTTGAAGAGAATTAGGTGTGTATTTTTCAAGTTTCCAGCCTTCATAATTTTTAAAAGATTCAGCATTTTCCTTTTTTTTTTGACCCATTAAAATGAATGGAAAGGATCTGTTACCATGGAAACCATAATGCTAGAATGGGCAATGATGTCATAAAGGACAAGTTATAAATAGGAGGTCACCGATAGAGGGAAACCTATACAGCTGATGATGTCATCCAGGGGTTAGGGTTAGGGCTCAGCATTTCAAAATCCAGCAAAGTTAGCTGTTAGCATGCACAAGCTAAGTGTAGTACATATTCCCTTTTTTTATTTCCATTTTCAATGGCAGATTCAAATAATGTGGTGGAGTTAGATTCCTCGTAGCCTCACAGTGAGCCTGCAGCCCACCCACAACGAGTGAACACACGCCAACTGTTTACACAGACAGTGATAAAAAAAAACACCTACACAGCACTTACACATCTCAAAATAACTGAACTTTTATAACAGTTTTCTTCTTAAAATAATCTCTTTTAACACCACTGTCTGTGCTACGTTCACAGCAACAAACCTTATTTACTTCCCTGTTGGCGACAAAGGGATTCCTTTCCCCTTAGGAATACTAGCTTGCTAGCTCATTGATTCATTGTTCTGAAAAAAAAAAAAAAAAAATCACGTTTGTTACTGGATTTGTGTGTCTAATTTCTGATGCATATATATTATTTTGACGCTGAAAATTTGGAACACAAAAGTCAGACAGTACCCAAGTTTCCTCTCTGACTGAGATGTTACTATGGCGATGAACACTGTGGAATTAATGTGCACCGAAGGCATATTTCACCCCAGTGACTCACTGTGTTTTGAGGCAGAAGTGATGCCCTTATACGCCACGCTCTGTATAGTAATGGAATTATTGCCCCAATGGATTGTGGCTCGGGGCGCACGCCTTGAAGCCTTGTGGAAAGTGCATTTCAAGGTAGAGATTTGGGGATTTTAGGAGCATTTGAGGCTGAGAAGTGGAGGGAATAGTCATCTGTGTAATGACGGTCATAATATTACTGCGGGAAAGGAGGCAAAATTGCAGTGGAGCTGAGTGGAGGTGAAACTCAAGGCAGAGAATCAGGCTAGATTTCGAAGAGAGGGGACTTAATTGAATCAATTAAAAGTCATTTTGTGGAAAAATGTACGATTTCAAACTCCGTTAAAAAAAAAAGTGCATATTTGTTGTTATGACTTGTATTTGAGTATCATTGGTGAAACTTTTGCATAAACTCGGGCTGGAATGTTGAAATGCTGAGCCCTAACCCTGAACCCCTACCCTAACCCCCTTATGACATCATCAGCTGTGTGGTGTCCATGCTACCAGAACATCTCCATTCATTTCAACTGGAAAAAAAAATGTTAAAAATGCTGAATATTTTTAAAAGTATAAGGGTTAAAAATGTGAAAGTAAAAACACTCTTCTCCTGAACATGCTGAACAGTTTAAAAAAAATTGTAGGAGGAGTAGCGAGTTGAAATGCTGTATGCTCAGCATTATAGTGCAGACAATTATTATTTCTGCTACTGCGCCAGGGAAGGTGGTGGATGCAGGGGTTAACATCTCACTGAATCAGACTGTAAGAATTTACCGTGAGAGGAAACAAACGACAACTTTCTTTTTCTACCTTTATAAAAAAGTGATTCAGGATGGGGCAGGAAACGTCACCTGCTGTGACAAGCAAAGAGAAATATTCAGAGCTCAGGCTCAGCCAATTACTGGGAGAAAAAACAGTCTCACATGTGAGCACGTTAGCATACTAATGCACGGTGATTAATACCGACATATGCACACACAAACAGCTGCCGACTTCCAGGCATGACCCCAACTTCCATCTCCATCCTGCGGCTTCTCCACTTCCAGCATGTCTGGAGATGCGTCTGCTGCAGCTTTTACCAGAGCTCTGGGTGAGACACTTCAAAGCTGCATGAGGAGTGTTCAGGCTAAGAGTGAAACAGGGAGGGGGAATCAGCCCGGCAGATGCAAAAGCGCCGCTCGGGAGACCGGCTGTACTCCATTCTTCAGAGCCAGAAAATAGAGGTGTTTCAGCCCCTTGTGGATTCCTCTCTGCTTGTAGAACCTGCTACCTTAACAATCCCCATGAAGCGTGATAAGCAGAGAATATTACAATTTAGGGATATAAAAAAAGAGGAATAAAAGATATGCCAAGAACATGGCTTGACTCTGGGTTTATCCAGCATTCCCCTCCTGCTTCATGCCTTTGAAGAGAGGCAGCTCGCCGCTGCTCTTGGTAATTCTCCAAACACAGGCTGCTGTGAGTTTGGAAGCTTTAGAACTTAAGTTTTTGAATCCACTCCTTGTTGGGATGGATCATCCATGGATGTGTTTTTCTTTTCGGAGAAACTTGACTCAGAAGTATGTCAAGAAAGTGAAAAAAATTAAGCTTTCCCCCCTTCAAAGAATACCGGAACGTGGAAGGCGAGAGCAGGTAGATAATCTAAAAATACAGGGTGAGCACAATTTCAAGGCTTCCCTTTGTGACATGTGAATAATGAGGGGGAATCATTGCTGCATATGTAGGCAGTATTTCTAAAACACATACAAATGTAAAGCAGCTCATTTGATGCCAAAGATGGGCCTATGTTTGTGGAAAATGCTCATCAGCTGCTGTCATTATGCTTTGTGTGGTAATACGATTGGCTTCCCCATGTGTCAGCACAAAGAACAAGCAGCACTCTGCGCCGTTTGATGACATCAGGCATGAATACAAGCCATGCAGATTCAAATTGGAGGTCCAATTTTTCTGGATAATCACCAGCGGCGTGCATAAAGCTAGCTTTCATTCTCTCTAATGATCAGATCTATGTGGAGGCCATTAGCCTGCTATTCTGTTCAAACTCCATCAAAAATTCTGTCAGAGGCAGCTGAAGATTATGATTTTACAGCTGCTGTGGTTAAATGTGTTGAGCAGTGCAATAACACTGAATCATGGTATGGAAACGAGGGCGGGTGGAGGATGTGATTTCACTCTTTACTGCCACAAAACTACACAGGAGACACACTCACAGGAGGATTGAAACATATACAACCCCAGTTCCACTGAAGTTGGGATGTTGTGTAAAATGTAAATAAAAAAGAAACAAGATATTTATTTTTCAAACTAATAACCTTTTTTAAAGAATTTTCTTCATAATGCTCCATACATTTTCAATAGGAGACAAGTCTGGACTGCAGGCAGGCCAGTCTAGTACCTGCACTCTTTTACTATGAAGCCACACTGTTGTAACAGGTGCAGAAAGTGTCTTGTCATTGTCTTGCTTGTCTCCAAAACCTATATGTACCTTTCAGCATTAATGGAGCCTTCACAGATGGTCAAGTTAGCCATGCCATGGGCACTAACACACCCCCATACCATCACAGATGCTGGCTTTGAGACCTTGACCTGAGAACAATCCAGATTGTTCTTTTCCTCTTTGGCCTGGAGGACACCACGACCATGATTTCCAAAAACAATTTGAAATGTGGACTCGTCAGACCACAGCAGACTTTTCCACTTTGTGTCAGTCCGTCTCAGATGAGCTCGGGTCCAGAGAAGCCGGGCGGTGTTTCTGGGTGTTGTTGATATATGTCTTTGTCTTTGCATGGTAGAGTTTGAACTTGACCTTGTAGATGTAGTGATGAACTGTGTTAACTGACAATGGTTTTCTGAAGTCTTCCTGAGCCCACGTGGTAATATCCTTTACACAGTGATGTTGGTTTTTAATGCAGTGCTGCCTGAGGGGTCAAAGGTCACGGGCATTCAGTGTTGGTTTCTCCAGATTCTCTGAATCTTTTGATGATATTATGGACTGTAGATGATGAAATCCATCAATTCTTTGACATTGTACGTTAAGAAACATTGTTCTGAAACTGTTGGACTATCTGCTCACACAGTTGTTCACAAAGTGGTGAACCTCCCCCCATTCTTGCTTGTGAACGACTGAGACTTTCAGGGATGCTCCTTTTATACCCAATCATGACACTCACCTGTTTCCAATGAACCTGTTCACCTGTGGAATGTTCCAAACAGGTGTTTTTGGAGCATTCCTCAACTTTCCCAGTCTGTTGTTGACCCTGTCCAAGCTTTTTAGGAACGTGTTGCAACCATCAAATTCAAAATGAGTGAATATTTGCAAAAAAAACAATGAAGTTTATCAGTTTGAATCATTGTATTCTGTTTTACACAACGTCCAACCATCAATGGAATCGGGGATGTATGGACAGGAAATGTAGATTTCTCTCCACATGGATGGAGGAGATTGTGTTGTTTAATCATGTTTTGAAATCCTGAAAGAAAAGACGAGATAAAATGGGTCAATTTGAAAAAGGATCCGTTCCAATTGAGACTTTGCCGTCTAATTTTCAATCAGACTCCCCTGGTACAGTTGCCAGCCCCTTCATATTAACCCTCCCTCCCTGTTCTCCTGACCCTCCCATACCTCCAACCCTCCAACTGTACAACAAATTCAATGAATTCTTCCTATTTCCTTTGAGAGCACCGGTTGCTCTTGAGCTTTGAATGAAACGGCGGTGGGAAAGATGGGGGGAGGGGGGGGCTGAGTGGGGACGAGGCACTGATGGAGAGATGGGGATGGAGGTGGAACGTATTTAACGGTGGGCTTTTGATGAGGCTTGGCAGAGGGAGTTGTGCCGCGCCTAAATGAAAGGCGCCAGACGGAAATGAAAGGGGGGCAAAGGATAAGATCAAGAAATACAATAAGGAGCTGTCTTGTAAACACGCCCGGATGCCAAAAACAGATAATAAAAAGAACAGGCTGATGAAGCAGTACTTTTATTTTCCTCGACAGAGAGGTGTGTCCAGGTCATTATCTTTTGGGACCAGTTCTGGAAGTGCTGCTAGCATTACGCTGACACCTACGTTATTTGTTTGAGGAGCTAAATAGCTCTTTGTAGTTCTGCAACATTTCCTCCCTCCCTCCCCTCCGTCTCCCTTCACAACCTTTTACTGTAAAAAGTGAAGAGAAGAGGCCTTACCACACAATCAAAGAGAGGCAGAGAGTGCTTGTTATTCAGAGCTGTGCTGTGAATTCAAAGATCCCTCAGAGCCACACACAAAAAGTATCGTCTAATCTTATTCAGGATGCGTATGAGGAGTGGAATATGTAAGTAAAGCTTTAGCATTATTATTGATTTTATTCATACATTCCGCAAAAGGCCATCATAACAGTTAATTAGCTTCAGCTGGCCTTATACATTATGTATTGTTTCTCGTATAGAACAAAAGAAAAGACAGTGCTTCAAAAATAGGCCTCAAAATGCTCCGCACTGGTACGAAGGCTAATTACACAGGGCTCTGTGTGAACTTTACTTGTGAAATTAGGACGCTTAGGAATTTTCCTCCCCCTGAGGGACCACCAAGATGGCGGAAAGCAGCAACTGGACTGAGTGTGCAGAACGATCCAGAAAAGTAATGAGAAGAGTTGCACGATAGAGTCTTCAGATGGGATGAAAGGTGAACGAAAATTGGTCCGATTGCATGTTGTTAGTATGTTTTTGGAGGATTCTGACATAAACTTAAATGAGTTTCATCCAGAAGTGTGCAGAGAGGTTTTGAAGGCAGGGGTGAAAAGCACATAGGGTACTAAGATCAAGGATACTGTAATAATCTTCACGGTTCTGTGGTCGAACACCTCCCAAGAATCACTCGTAGAAAAGCTATTTCTCAGTTTAGCATTTATTCTGGTCACAGGTGAAGTTCACAGCGTTGATCTCAACAACATGAGCCTCGATCTCCGGGTGTCTCACACATATAAAGCAGTCAGTCCCTACGTCTGTACAGAGGTTGGGTTAAACTGATTCAAGCTCACATTTTGGCTCCCAAGAAGCCAAGGGGGCACTTTAGCCTGCTTTTGGCTTCCCAAGCCGGATCATTAGCATGTAGTTTGGCTTCCAAGAGGGGACTTCAGCACTTATTTTGGCTCCCAAGATAAATTTAAGAATTTGGGCTCCCAAGAGGCCAATTGGACACTTTAGCTTGCCTTTTAGCTCCCAAACGGGAACTTTAGCATGGATTTTGGCTCCCAAGAGGGCACTTTAGTGAGTAGGTTGGTGCAGTTTGATGGTAGGGTCAGAATTTGGCGTCAACAACATGAAAGCAGGGTTCCATCCTGCCTTGTATCAACGGTTCAAGCTGGTGGTGGTGTAATAGTGTGGGGGATATTTTCTTGGCACACTTTGGGCCCCTTAGCACCAACTGAGCATTGGTTTAACACCACAGCCTACTTGAGTATTGTTGCTGACCATGTCCATCCCTTTATGACCACAGTGTACCCATCTTCTGATGGCTACTTCCAGCAGGATAACGCTCCATGTCATAAAGCTGGAATCATCTCAGACTGGTTTCTTCAACATGACAATGAGTTCACTGTACTCAAATGACCTCCACAGTCACCAGATCTCAATCCAATAGAGCACCTTTGGGATGTGGTGGAACGGGAGATTCTCATCATGGATGTGCAGCCGACAAATCTGCAGCAACTGCGTGATGCTGTCATGTCAATATGGACCAAACTCTCTGAGGAATGTTTCCAGTACCTTGTTGAATCTATGCCACGAAGGATTAAGGCAGTTCTGAAGGCAAAAGGGGGTCCAACCCGGTACTAGCAAGGTGAACCTAATAAAGTGGCCGGTGAGTATGATATATATTTATATATATATATATATATATTTATCTGTTCATCTTGTAAGTTGGTCACTGCTCATATTTGCCCGTTCCTGTTTTCCTTGTCTGGACTGTGACTCCATGCTCGGAGCTGTTTAACTCCTCAGCCCTAACAGCAGATGAATGAAGCCACATCTTATCTCTCCTCATACCATGTACTCTCGGCACAGATGTCCTCCATCACACCGCCAGACAAGATCAGCGGTGGCTGACGTGTAGAAATGTGTTTGCAGTCATGGATGGCCGCCTCTGTATCCTGTGTAAGCGTCACATCATTGCAAGTAATGTGTTGAAAACCAATTTTAGCAGCCACACTCTGACACTGGCTGGTGAGTATGATATGTTTGACTCCAGCATGTCAGTGTGTTCGTGTTCTTCTGCTGACATGGGCAGACTCTTAGCTTTGTGATTATTACATGATAAATACACTGAGATCCTTCCAGATAGCAGATGGCCAGAGATTTGATTCGATTTAATGGGACAAAGTGGAGCTCACTCATGTTCTGCATCGTTTTCTACAGCGAAATAAAATCCATTCATTCTCAGCAGCATTTCAAGAGGCCAGGAAATTACTTTGCAAACACAGAGCAAAGTAAGGGATAAAAAATTAAACACTGCACCAAAAAGGAAAAAAGCAATTTGGAGCATGAGTTTGTTATTCAAGACAAAGTTTTATCCGGCCTTTCATATCTTTTGTCGATCCCCCATTTCAAGGCAAAACCAACAACACTTCTGCTTTGTTCGCCATCCTCACGTCACTGAAATGTCTCTCCTCATAAAAGACTCGTCTCGACGGTTTGAGTGCCACATTGTGACAGATGGCCCCCGTCTGGGTATGGGGATGACGCTCTCTGGTGATGGGAAGATTAGTAGGTGGTCAGCAGGAAACTGCAGGAGTCGACCACCCATGCAGGTTTGAGTGATGCCTCGCTGGAGAGCAGTCACAGGTATGGACTTTTTTCTTGCTTTACATCTTGCTGTAATTAAAGAGATGAAGATAAAGCCCCCAACTTGGATATACAATATGAAGACACATCTGCACATGTTTTAAGTGGTGATAGTGAACCTCAGATGCATCAGAAAACCAGATATCTGCATGTCTGCACGGAGGGAAAAACACAGAAGCTAATTTATGAAAGCTGAAGCCTCATGTTTGTGACAAATGACACCGCTGGACGGCTAGGCGTGATACATGAACCTCATTGCACACACCAGACGACCACATTCATTTTGGATTTAATGGTCTGTTTAATTAGCTTTTAATCATATTTTGATTTAGCTTCCTTCACTACTGTGAATCAAACCTGGATTTCTCACTGTGTTCATTAACTCAAAGACCGATGTGCCGTCGCTTTCGGTGACGTCTGTCGGATCTCAGGTAAATTTAACCTTCATTTGGATCAGAGGATAATGTCCGGACTGTGGAGGCTGAATCTGTCACAAGACTGCAAACGAACAATATCTTCAAAAATAGATGAGAGGGAGATTTCTTTTAGGAAATGCTATAATGTTGATATGCTGAGCCCTAACCCTAACCCCTCGTGACATCATCATCTATTATAATGTTGACATCATAGACTGTATAATTGATGGGCACAACCTCTGTGACGTCACCCATCTGTTTCTGAAACAGATTTTTGAAGCAAATCAGCAATCACAGCCATATTGGAAATGAGGCGGGCTTTAAGTCTCGACACTAATTGCTAAAGGGCGCCCTATGTGCCTCTGATTGGGCTAACTTGTGCTCTTAATATCTTCTAAACTTCCGAGTTACAAAAAAATTCTCTCCATGTACAGTGTGTGCCATTAGCGAAATTAGCAAATCAGACATTTTTGTACCAGGATGTAAAAATATCAGTTATAATTATGTTGAACCCTAACCCCTTATGACATCATAAGTTGTAATTATGTTCAAATGCTGAGCCCTAACCCCTTATTCCATCATCAGTTGTAATTATGTTCAAATGCTGAGCCCTAACCCCTTATTCCATCATCAGTTGTAATTATGTTCAAATGCTGAACCCTTACCCCTCATGACATCATCAGTTGTAATAATGTTGAAATGCTGAACCCTAACCCCTTATGACATCATAAGTTGTAATTATGTTGAAATGCTGAACCCTAACCCCTCATGACATCATAAGTTGTAATCCTGTTCAGATGCTGAGCCCTAACCCCTTATGACATCATCAGTTGTAATTACTTCAAATGCTGAGCCCTAACTCCTTATGACATCATCAGCTTTATGTTGAAATGCTGAGCTTCAGAGTTGTCTCTTTAAGACGGAGGCAGAAAATGATGCACAGAAGTCTCAGTTTCATGAGAACACACTTTGACTTTGGCTTCAAAAGTTGACGAGCCTGCTTTCGTAAAGAGGTCAGGGTACGTCCAAGTAACACTGCCTCTTCAAGTTCCAGACCAGCATGCATCTTTAATTTGCTTCATCTCCGTGATGCATAATGCATGCATGATGTCAAAATGAGAAAATCGGTTATTTCCGATTCACAAGTCCAGGACATTTCTCCAAGGATTACTAAAGCTAAAATAAAAACGATAATGCCACCATTTATTTGTCTCAACCTGTGGGTACTCGACCTGTGCTGACAACCTCCGATGAAGCTCACACTCATCCATGCACACAGTGCCGACACACACAGCCTGAAATCCAGCGTGATGCCTTGGATCTTCTCCCGTCTCTTTTTCAAATCTTGATTGACTGGCTTCTGCTCGCAGCTTGCCAACCCTCCAGGGTCATTTACGCCGCCAAAGAGAAGAAAAGACACGGCGAAGGGAGACGGATCAGAAAGAAAGAAAAAAAAAAAAACAATAAAGGGAATGAATAGCAGAGGTGAGAGGAGGCCGGAGTCGTGTTGAGCTGTCAGAAGCCTCTGGGTTGAGAAGCTGAAAACCTTGTGTCGTTTTTTTCTGTCTGATTTTCTTTAATGTGAAGAAGCTTCCTTTGGGATTTTGACATGAATGTGTAAAAAAAAGCTGCAAAGGAGAGAAATTCAAGATTCTCCTCCTTGGGGTCAGGGCCACTCTTAAAACCATCATATGGAAGTTATTGTGGGAGATTTTTAAAAGCGGTCGAATTATCAGAGAGTAATGTTTTCCGTGGAATCACTTTGGCGTTCTTTTTACAAAAGCGAGGGTTTCACACTTCCTCAACATCCTCGTTCTGTGATCTACACGTGTTTAAAGAGCCGTCAAAGATGTTTGAGTCCACGCTTGAAAGGAGTACTCAAGGACACTTTAAGCGTTGGTGTCCTCAGGCGGAATCTTCAAGAAGTCTTTACAATCCAGCTCAGTTTGTCGGAGTGAATCCAAAAAGTAGGAGCTAAAGATGGAAGGAAAGCAGGAAATCAGAGTGTAGAGACGGAAGCAGGTTGCATTTCAAAATACACACTTCTTTTCTTCTCTGAACAAATGACATTATCCAGACAAAGATCGCTTTAATGCAGAGCGTTAGAGGAGCCGAAAGGTGCACACTTAAATGTTCTGCCAAGTCTGCTCAGAGCCAGCTTTAGAAGCTTTAGAGAAGTGCTCCCTTCCTCTCCAACAGCAGCAGCTTCTCCTTGGTAAAGGTGCCATTTAGTCCTGATTGATGGAAAGCCAGGGAAATGGGTTTCCCTCAGGCAGATTCTTCTATCTCTTCAGCTAAAGAAAGAAAGAAAAAGGTTTGGTTAAGGTTTCCATTATGCTCTTCATCAGCTCCCCGCGTTTGAAATCGTGTTGCTTTCCACCATCCATCGCCTCACATCTGCCTCTTTCACAACGCGTCCTGCTGTGGTGGGAACATCGCTTTAGGAGAATCTGTACATTTCTCCTGGAATGATCCCTCGACATGATTCTGCTGCAGAGGTTTCAAAGGCCTATTTTTTTTTCTTTTTGCGTGTTGGCTTTTATGTGCACAGAGCAAGAAAGGATTGAGTGTTTGGAAAAGGGGGGTTGCCTTTTGAAATCAAGGCAGATCAAGAGCATTTGTCTCCGGTGAGCTGCAGAGGCATTTTAAAAGTGACGATAAGGAAAAACAAGATGCAGCTCAGGCGAGGAAGGAGACCTTATGGTGAGCTGTGACGACAGAGAAGACACACTCGAGCATCCCAAGGCCTGAAAACTTGTAGCTTTATAAATGAGCTGTGGAGTTCAATGGATGATCAAGAGACATCAAAAAAATCAACTTTTTACCTAAATAACATCAATTTGACTCCCAGGTTTGCGAGAAATCGGTGAGCGGATGGAAAACATCAACAAGTAGACAGATGTTTTAGTGTATAAATCCAGCGTGTAAAACACAGTCAATAAAGCAGAAACCCTCCCAAACCAAAAAGAGCTCACAGAGAGCTGAGTCTGAGACCTGGGTCAGAATAAAGGATCCAGAAAACCAGGTCCAGACAGAAAACTGCTCCAAATCTATCAGAATATTAATGCTTTGATATTTTCAGATTACTAATCAGACTGATTCATAGTTTGATAATATACCGTAGTTTAACCTTGAACTTCAAATCTGTTTCTGTTCATCATCATTTATAGCTTCACTTATTATTTCCTCTCCATAGTGAGTCCATGTTTGGGCATAACCTCGACTCCAAACCAACTTTTTCATCAAACACTCAAAGTAAAAAATAAAGAAGACACATTTAACAACACAGCTGCAGACGGCGCTGGTGTTTCAGTGTAAAGTGTGACCCTGTTAACTGGCGACACGTTCGGCTGAGAGTCACCAGTTAGCACGGTCACTCTTTACTCCAAAACACCTGTATAGTATCGTTTCTGACGACCAACCACAGAACAACCAGACATTTTTATGCTGCTTACATTTGAATTTAGTGTTTAAAGAACTCGTCTGAATGAATGGCGCTAAACGCTACTTCCGTTGCCAAAATGCGTGCGCATCTTTACGATTACGAACACTTCTATTATCTTAAAATCTGGTTTATGTTGCCTCATTTTACCACATTCAACAACCTGCTGGACGTAATGAAGGCCTTAACTTTAAATTTTTTGATTTTAGTCGTTTTAAGACTTTTTAAGACCCAGCGGATACCCCGAGTTAGGCGAAGTGGAAAACTTCAATTTGGTCTCTCAATTTCACTCAAATCACCTGACCTCATTTGCACAGCTGGCAGATTTTTCCAGACAGCGTGATGTGACATGGCAGGCGGTACTTTTGCTGACAAAATGTGTCAAAAAGAGGGAAAAAAAAATAAATACGACGTATTTTGCTGAGGAAAATTAGGTGTCATTGAAGGCGTCTTGCTGAGCCATTTTTCGGAAAATGTTGCCAATTTGGTCTCAGCTTCATGGAGGGGGAAAAAAGAGGCAAAGTACACGGGTAGAAACAACAAGATGAAGAAGAAGAGGAAGAAGAGGTTGAGGTGTGTGAGATGATGTGTGAATTTCAATAAGACGGAGCATCCAGCTCGCTTTGACTCACTATGGAAGGCAAATTGAAGAGCAGACGGGAAGCACATGGTGGAGATTTGCCTCCATGTGTTTTATCCTCTCAAAGGTGCCCAGCTGCTCCTGACAGACTCAAAACACATATTGAGACTCGCCTCAGTGGCTTATTGAAGCCTCTCTGTGACTTCCAGAACACTTCCCTGCACACACACACACACACACTATTAATCAGAAACTGGCTTGGATCTCATTTAAGAGTTCTTTTTAAGTCGTCATGCGAGTTGAAACTTTGCCAGCGCGTCACGCTCATTTGCCATTTCTCATTTGTACAAAACCTCCCGACCAGCCTATCTGAATAATACAGTTGCTCCATTAAACTGACAAACTAACATGGCGCGTATTTGCTGGATTAAGTGCATTCTCTTGCTTCATAGGTATTTCAGAATGTACTTTCTTCTCTGCTGAAATGAACTTGAATCTGGCACCTCGGAGTCAAACAGGAAACGGGGCTGAGAGGATGATAGCGAGGCAGCCGTCGTCTTCTTGGCTCTTTAAAATGTAACATGAATTCTCATTAGGGTTGGAAGGGGTTGTTGCAGATGGAGTAATCCTTGGCAGGCGCAGCAGCAAGCTCGCTAATATTTCCAAAAGCATTAATACGTCAAACACATTTGTGTATGCGCAGGAATAAGTGTGTGTGACTGGTGGCTGGGAAGTAGGGCGCCCGCAGAGGGAAGTCGACACACAAACGCGTTCGGCGCCGATGCGACAGAGACAGATACACACACACACACGCACACGCACACACACACCCACCTGAAGCTGAATCATCCGAATAAAAGTGGCGTCGCTGCTGTCGAGCTGCGGCAGCCTGCACGATTTGTTAATGCAAATTTAGGCCCAATCACACCCACGCTGACTTTGTTTGGGAGAGGAGGGGTGACACGGGGAGAGAGGTGGAAGGAGAGGAGATGGCAGGGAGATAAAGAGAGGAAGAGAGATCAGCTTAGGAAAGGAGACTGACTGACTGAAGGGAGGGGGTGAGTCACTGTGATCTCTAGGATTTCATTTTGGAGATACTGTCTGAAAATTTGTAACCTGTGGGCTCTCAACTCATGAGGGGTGTGGCCACAGAGGTCTTACATTTTACCTTAGTTTTGCAGCCAACCAAGGAAAAAAATGCTTCCATGCTTCAATAACTAAGAACAAATGTTTTGGCGCCTATTTCTTGCGCTCATATCATTCTGACCTCTGAAAATAAACATCCAGTCCCCGTCTGTACACAGCTCCAGCCCAGGTGTTGAACTTTGTAGCCTCTGGGAAATGCTAATCAGCCAGTAGGGACTGGAGGAAAGCCAGTATACAGCAGCTTTGTAGCCTCTAGCTGGCAGATAAGTCTACATTAGATGCTTAATATGATTCAGAACACTGATACAGTCCCGCCTGGTGCTGCTCCTTGGGCCAAAAACTTATGGATATACACCAGCAGGATGTGGTCTGTAGGACATAAAGGTGACCACTGCTGATAGGAACTGCTGCTGGAAGGGATTTATCAAATGCATATGTGGGCTAGTCTGACTTTGTGCACCTGCTGGGAATGTCAAGCTGAAATATGTTCAACACATCCTAAATACAAGCTTTCAAGTTATGTCTGAGTCTAAAGGTTAAATCACAAACTAAAGACTAATACAAGCTAAAGGCTAAAACATGAGCTAAAAGTTAAAACATGAGCAAAAGGCTAAACATAGACCAAAGACTAAAATACAAGCTAAAGGCTCAGACCCAAACTAAGGGCTATAACACATGCTAAAAGCTAAAAGATGAGTGAAAGACTGAAACACAAGCTAAAAGTCAAAACACAAGCTAAAGGCTAAAAGATGAGCTAAAGACTAATACACAAGCTAAAGGTTCAATCACAAGCTAAAGGTAAAAACACAAGCAAAAGGCTAAAACATGAGCTAAAGACTAAAACACAAGCTAAAGACTAAAACACAAGCTAATAGATAAGCTAAAGACTAAAACACAAGCTAAAGGTTAAAACACAAGCTCAAAGCTAAACGATGAGCTAAAGACTAAAACACAAGCTAAAGGCAAAAACACAGGATAAAGGTATAAACACAAGCTAAAGGCTAAAACAGGAGCTTATAAAAGAGCTAAAGACCAAAACACAAGCTAAAGGTTAAAACACGAGTAAAAGGCCTTAAACACTAGGTAAAGTCTAAAACACAAGCTAAAGGCTAAAAGCTGTGTTAAAAGTTAAAGTATGACCTAAAGGCTAAACACAGGCCACAGGCTTAAACACAAACTAAAAGCTAAAAGACAAGCTGAAGACTAAAACACAAGCTAAAGGTTAAAATGCAAGCTAAAGGGTTAACGCTTTTGTGCTCCTGCTGGAAACGTCAAGCTGAAATACATTCGACACATCCTAAATACAAGCTTATAATACATGTCTGAGTCTAAATGTGGCCACCTTGAAGATGTGTGTGTTCTGCCTCAGTTAAAGGCAGCAGAGAGAATCAAAGGGAAAGTATTTGATGCTCAAAGAGTGTCTCAGGTTTCATGAGCAAAAGGAAAACAATACAGAAAGGTGAGAGGCATCACAGTCCTGCCCACACAGTTTGAGTGACAGGTGTGACAGGTTATCTTTCTTCACTTTATGAGTAAAGACATGAAAACACATCTTATCTGTCACCATCAAGACGTCAACTCTAAATTTCATTTAGCTTATAGAAAAAACAAACAAACAAACAAACAAACCCTGCTTTCAATGTGAGCATTCGCCACATGAACTGCAGCCTGTGCAAATTTATTGGTTCCTTAAAGGGACTGCGAGGAGTTTCCAAGTAAACTTGCAAAAGTCTCACTACTAGATATATGCCTGATCCTAATCTAATGAAATGAACCTAATGAAAATGAAATTTGAGAGACAAAGTTTAGTAATGAGAAGAGAGATCTGCGTTTTTCTCTGCTGAAAACGATTTCTGGGATTAATTTAGTAGTGATGGTGGACAGAAAAAGGACGTCAGCGGAAAAAAAAGATAAATAGGAGAGTAATAGAGCTAAAACAAGCTAAAAGTTAAAAAACGAGCTAAAGGCCAAAACACAAGCTAAAAGGCTAAAATATGAGCCAAAGACAAAAACACAAGCTATAGACTAAAACACAAGCTAAAGGCTAAAACACAAACTAGTCTTAAAAGCAAAGTGAAGTCTAAAACACAAAAAGATTAACAAAGGGCTAAAACACATGCTAAAAGCTAAAAGATGACCAAAAGATTAAAACACAAACTAAAGGTTAAAACAAGCTTTAGGCTAAAACACAAGGTAATGTCTGAAACACGAACTTAAGGCTCAAACATTAAACTTAAGACTAAAACACAAGCTATAAGGCCAAAACATAAGCTATAGACTAAAACACGAGCTCAAGGCAAAAACACAAGCTAGTCTTAAATGCAAGGTAAAGTCTAAAACACAAAAAGATTAACAAAGGGCTAAAACACATGCTAAAAGCTAAAAGATGACCAAAAGATTAAAACACGAACTAAAGGTTAAAACAAGCTTTAGGCTAAAACACAAGATAATGTCTAAAACACGAGCTAAAGGCTTAAACATGGGCTTAAGACTAAAACACAAGTTAAAGTCTGAAACATGAGCTAAAGGCTAAAACACAAGCTAAGCTGTTTGTGAGAATGTTCATACAATCCCACATGCAGCAGTTAATCTGCAGTGATCTGATCAACTTGAGAGTCTATCACTAAAATATAGAGTGAGGTTACGTTCGCTCTGCTTGGTGAGGTTGGAGCTGGTAGATGAGCACTTGTAGGACATAACCAGGATTCACTAACGTTACAGACGCGTCTCAGAGCTCTGGGGTGTGAGGTACACTAAATATAGCTGGCTACTAAACTACAGCACAAACTTTTAAAGATTGATTGTTGTGACATTTCAAACAACAGCTCAATGTAACTGTAGCGGCCAGAGAGATTTCTGTTTTTATTCCTCCAGTCTGTGGAACTCTGAGCTCTTGGGGTGTTTTTAAGAGCAAACATAAAAAAAAAACTACCTTTTAATCTTGCTTTAAATTTAGAAAATTAGTAATTTATTTATTTATTTTCTGTTGTTTATTTTTCAAAACTGTGACTGCTGTATGAATAAAGATGTTAGCTAGCGCTAACGCTAGCTCTTTCAGAAAGTCTTTATAGTCCCTTTGTTCTTTGTTAACCTTGGTGAGACTTTTTACTTCACCTCTCTAAATCTATCGCCACATGCCTGACGGATGACACATGCCTCCACTTTATCAGGTACAACACAGATGCACACGTGAGCCGCTCAAGGACGTGCGACTCACAGCACACCCGGCTCACCATTAGCGTCTCTGTTTTGAAGCCTATTATGCCTAAAAGCTATTGATTGATAAAAGCTATCTGTCAGTGATGATTTCAAATTGCAAAGTTTTGATTTCCAACCGCAGGGCGCAAAGCCTCTGTATGCATGTGTACGTGGAGCTGAGTGCACAGAACATCACAGTATCTGACTTGGCTGAGGATGAATCTGGAATATCTGCACCCGACTCTGCAATTTGTCATTCCAGACACTTAACCAGCTTCAAAAAGGGAGACATGTCAGCGGCAGGATGAAGAGGAGAAACTCATCCTCTGTGTGCATGCATGCATTTACAAACGCACTCCATGACTATTTCCTCCAGCATCTACTATTCACTGTAATTGCACGGGGAGAAGACTGCAGGATCCACACAGGAAGACGACACTTTGCTTTGCAGTGTTTATCGCAAACAGAGAGCGGCTGCCATCTCTACCTTCCCCTTTTCTTCATCCTCAGAATCCTCCGCCGTTTGTCTCTCACCCTTCTATCTGGTCTCCATCGCTGTATTTCCTCCCCCTCTCTCTCAGTGATGGGAATGTTAAAAGCCTCTAACACTGTGATGTCCCTGCAGAGCCCGCTGTCCAGAGAGCAGAGGCTGAGTTGAATGCCAAATGGGCCGCGCCGCGGCACCCGACGCTGGCCACCGTCGGGGTCCTGTTCGAGGCACAACCTGTGGCCGCGCCGGGCGAGCACGGGAGTGAAATAACAGCGGAACGAGAGCAAGTGGATGGCGGCATATGAGCCGGTGGGTGGGAAGCTAAATAGGGGGTTACAACGGGGGTTGTGAAATGAGGCATGGCCGCGGCCTTTCCTGTAAGCCGTGTTAATGATGATGAGTGAGGAGCGCCAGGACTCCCACGGTGTTGGAGCTAAAAAAAGAGAGAGGGGGAAAACCTGTGGTTCCATCCTCAGGGCTCCGTCACTGTGAATCAGCGCGTCTGACTGTCGCCGCGGTGATGTGACGGCATCATCGGTTACTTGCTCGAGCTCTTGAATGAAATGTGTGTTTTTGATGTTTGCAGTAAGCTCCGTTCATTTAAAATGAGATCCCTCGTCTTTCCGCCTCGAAGTACACTGACGTGACTTTCCAACGCAAACAAGAGGTGTTTGAAAGGAAAGATTAGCCCGCTTTAATGAAATTATAATAATAATAAAAAAAGTTAATTTGAAAAAGAAGAGTGTGGTTTTAATTTATTTCCTCTGCCAGGATGGAAATCCAGTAAATTTACTTTCATCTCAGCAGAACGTCTGATCTGAGAGAAAACGGCATTAAAGCGCAAAATTAAATACATCCAAAAATGAATTCCTGTTTGGTCCCGTAATCATCGGCGTGTGTGTTTGACTAATGAAAGGCTGTCAGCGTGAAATGTCAGCGCTGAAACTCTATTCTTTTATCACTAACAGGCCTGTTGGTTTGCAATTGAGCACACTTTGTGTTGTTGGAGCTGAGCAAACATTTCAAGAGATGATATGACGATTTTATGTGTCCGACACCAGGCGGCTGACATGCAGTATGTGGCCTCGAGGTACCCCGCGGAGTCTTTGACCAGTAAAGTGAATTTTAATGAAATGAGGACCGGTTTTCACACTCGACAGCTGGCATTGTTAAAACCTAAAGAGCAGAAAAGCGCCGACAAAGTCCAGGAATGTCTCTAGGCTGGCGAACACGATGCAGGATTGAGAGCGGACAAATAAAAGAAGTCTTCCTTGCGAGAGTTGGCGAGGGGGAGAAATGCGTTCAGGATGTTTGTCAGGCCTGAAGGAAACAAACGATGTGTTTGGTGAGAGAGTGTCATGAGGAAAATCTGCAGAGCTGCTTTGATTAAGAAAGCAAAGAAGTGATTACAGGAAAGAGAGTGGAAACTGTGTTCTTTAAAACGGGCTACATCCTACACTTCCCAGAATGCAACATCTTTCTAAATGCATACATGTGCATCCACTGTCTGGAACTGATGTCCAATTTTGTAAACTTCCCTCGCCATCCATCCCCAAATGTTTTCAGTGGAAGAAGTCCTTTGTCAGGCGGCCATTGTTGTCCCAGTAATTAGCACACAGGCCAGGGCCCTCAGTCATGAAGGATACCCCCTGCAAAGTCTCTACATTGCGCCCCTGCTCTCTTCAAAGTCCAAACGGGTGATTTTGTGGCGTTGAAGGAAACAAGACTTGTGAAAAACTGAACTATAAGCAAATGTTTTTTGTCTTCTTTTTAATGAAAAATATTATACCTGATATGAGCCACATTCAACTGACAAGTCCAGAAAACGTCTTATTTCAAGATATTTAAAGACAAAAATGAAGTCTGAACTGTTTGTAACAAGAAAAAAAAATCTGTCAATGGGATGGGAAAAATTTGCTTGTCAAGTTTTTTGAAATGAGAATATTGTCTTAAAACAAGAAACTTTTTTCTTATCCCATTGGCAGATTTTTTTTCTTGTTACAAACAATTCAGACCTCATTCTTGGCTTTAAATATCTTAAAATTAGACGTTTTCTGGACTGGTCCGGTGAATGTGGCTCATATTAAGTCTAAAATGACTTTTTCAAACTAAGAATAAGACAAAAACACTTGCTTGGATTTCATTTTTTTGCAGTTAAGAGTTTTTTTCTTGTCTCTCAGATGTCTGATGGTTACTGGGCTGCAGTAAGCACCAGTAACAGGCTTCATTTGGGTCCAGGATCATCCTGTTTCTTGATGGACAGCCAATCAGATCCTAACCTTCAGGATCTTTGAAGAAATCCAAAATGACCGTCTAACTGCGTCCAGCCTCAGCAGTGATGGTGCGTTGCGAGATACCTCACTTATGATGCTCAACAATCTGACCACGTTCAAAGAGAGAAAGCTTTTTAGCCTTCGCCATCAGGAGGTCATAGACACACCTGACAGGAAATGATACTGAAGCCACATTTTTGCTCAGATTTTGTCTTTTAAAAGCTGTACTCTTAAACTTTTGATCTGTTGGTGAACAGACTGTTTCTTCTTCCTGAAGCTTGAAACTCTACGTAGAACCTTTTCAAAATCCAAAATGTGAATCTGTGCAATTTTTCAACTGGTCTTAAATTTTTATCAGGTGTGTGTAATCATGATGTACAAAAAAACAAAAACTGATGAAAAAAGTTTCAAAAATAACAAATGAAGCGACGTGACAATATCAGCGAGTAGGAGAAAAAAAAAGGCAAACCTCCCTCTGTGATTGTGAAAACTAATTTCGTTCTCTCTCCGTCACTTTGACACACACCAGCCTGAGTGTTTAAAGGCGAATGATTGGTCCAGCAGCCTGCACAGCAGGCGGCAACCTGGACTGACAGCACAAAGAAGAGGGGAGAAGGTTTGAAAACGAGTGATGTTTCAGACCAACCGGCGAATCAAAAGGAGGCACGAGGGGCTGAGTAATATGTAAGCTGTGCATAAAAAAATAAAAAGAACAAAATGTGAGTCGCTTAAAATGCATGGCCTGGGACTTGGGGTACAAAACGGGAGCTTTTAATGCAGCAGGAGGTGGTGACAAACGCGCAGCCCATATGCTGAATGAACTATTAGAAACTTTGCACAGGATGATGCCTTTACACCTGGGTGCACACATTCACCGACGTCCTGCTTCCCGCAACTGTACACACACATTCGCACCTAGATGAACAGCTGCTGTGTTAAGCATTATCTAAATACAATCAGGGTGCTCTCACCGACAGCACAATTTGCATCCCTCTCGCTCTGTCTCGGCGTTTCGCCATGGCTCGTCAGCACTTTAGTAAAAGGGCTTTTCACGCACAAACACAATAAAGCCCCCAACAGGCGTCTCAGGTGGGTAGCAGGGCTGTAATCCTCTTTCCATCTAAGCACCTTTTACAGTACGAAGAGGAAGAAGAAGGAGAGGGAGCCCAGATTCAGAATTTGTCACCCCCTTTTCCTCCCCTCTGAGGATTTGAATAGCGCACACATCAGCTGTGAGGATTGATTTAATTGGCTATCGTGTCATCTTCACTGAAATATGATGCTCCAGGAACAAAAAAAAAAACAAAAAAAAGAAATGAGGTTACGCGGTGCGTTTGAGAGAGAAATAAAGATTTCCAGCCTGTTTGATAAATGTGTGTGTCATCCCGTCTGTGTGTGTGTGTGTGCAGCAAAGTGCTCATTCACGTGTGCGATTCTGACAGGAGCGAAAAAAAAAGGGTTTTTTCAGAGAGAGGCCCGAGACAGGAGCACACACTCTTTAGCTGAGAACACAGGCCTCATTTAGGTTAGCACGGGATTAGCCACGCCGAGCCGCGCGAGCATGGGAATTAAAATGCAAATGAGGACGAGGAATTGCACAAGAGGAGAGCAACAAGACGAGGATGAACCAGCTCGGGTGAAGATGGATGCAATGTGTGCTTTAGCGCTGTTATTTGCATTGTGCCGGCTTTTAATTGCTACTGTTGTGGAGATGTCACACGAACTGAAGCAGATCAAAACATGGATTCTAATAACAGGGCTTAAGATACCAGGCATGCAAACCTATTTTTCAAATTAAGAAGGCAATGAAAGGGGCTCTTGTGGAAGTGGATGATCACAGCTTTACAAAGATGACCTTAAATTTACTGGGTCAACAACAGACTGGGAAAGTTGAGGAATGCGCCAAAAACACCTGTTTGGAACATTCCACAGGTGAACAGGTTCACTGGAAACAGGTGAGTGTCATGATGAGGGTATAAAAGGAGCATCCCTGAAAGGCTCAGTCGTTCACAAGCAAGGATGGGGCGAGGTTCACCACTTTGTGAACAACTGCGTGAGCAAATAGTCCAACAGTTTAAAGCCAATGTTTCTCATCTTTGCACATAAGCAGCAAGGCTGAAAACCAACATTGAATGACCGTGACCTTTGACCCCTCAGGCAGCACTGCATTAAAAACCAACATCATTGTGTAAAGGATATTACCACGTGGGCTCAGGAAGACTTCAGAAAACCATTGTCAGTTAACACAGTTCATCACTACATCTACAGGTGACAGTTCAAACTCTACCATGCAAAGACAAAGACATATATCAACAACACCCAGAAACACCGCCGGCTTCTCTGGACCCGAGCTCATCTGAGATGGACTGACACAAAGTGGAAAAGTCTGCTGTGGTCTGACGAGTCCACATTTCAAATTGTTTTTGTAAATCATGGACGTGGTGTCCTCCAGGCCAAAGAGGAAAAGGACAATCTGGATTGTTCTCAGGTCAAAGTCTCAAAGCCAGCATCTGTGATGGTATGGGGGTGTGTTAGTGCCCATGGCATGGCTAACTTGACCATCTGTGAAGGCTCCATTAATGCTGAAAGGTACATACAGGTTTTGGAGCAACATATGCTGCCATCCAAGCCACGTCTTTTTCAGGGACGTCCCTGCTTATTTCAGCAAGACAATGACAAGACACATTCTGCATGTGTTACAACAGTGTGGCTTCGTAGTAAAAGAGTGCGGGTACTGGTCTACTCTCAAAATGTCAGTTAAGCACTGGAGGAAGCAAACAGAGGATAACACTGGGCATCAACATTGTAACTTATCAACAAATTCAGTGAAATTAAATCTCAAGGCTGCTTCAAAACTCCAGAGCAGCATCCAAAATAATCCAAAAGTATTAAAGTTCTAATCTGAAACCAGCTGTCTGAAGATAAGACGTTCGTCTGATGTTATGGATTGTGTAAACTAATTTGTGCGATCTTCAAACGGCTCAACTCCACAGTAAAAGAAGAATAACTCACTTACAATGACCTCAGTGTTTTTTCAGCTGTATCTGATTAAATCCAGACTACATCAGGCAGTATTGAAGAGGGGCACTCTATCATAGGCCTGACATTGAGAAGGGTACACAGTAACTGAGGCAATTATAAGTTTTCTCTGCTCGCATCTGCCCTCCGGCTAGAAACACAGAAGCAAATTAATCATCTTAAAAACGGCCAAAACTAAAGGTTAGCTATAATCCTCCACATCATTGTCCATATAAGAGAACACACACACACACACACACACGCACACAAGCTCTCCTCCTCGTCTCCTCGCGTGTCCTCTGAGTGGACATAATGAAAGTTAATGAATAAATCCATAACTTATACTTTCAAAATGGGACACCCAAGCTCAGGCAGGAAAGGACATTTCTCAGGCTTCAATTGGGAAGGAAGAGCGCCTCGGGAAGGTTCAGGGGCGAGAGCCACCCAAACAGAGGCCAAGTGAGCCGCAGTGAAAACAGCCGGGAGGAGAGGGAGAAGATACGAAAACACAACAATAAAAAAAAACAACAAGCGCACAACCTTTTCAGATGGAGCTGCAGCAAGGGCGACTTTCAGAGTTTGATTAAACGGAGGTTTGGGAGGCAAAGAAAGCGACGCGAACACAGATTTCTTCCTCTATCTTGTTAAAAGTGAGTTCAACACTCGTGTGTTTTCAGACCCCGTCACCTGATTATGTCTGTGTTAGTTTTAGTGGCTCACAAACAGGTTTTATTTCAGCTTCAATCAGCTATGAACTCCTCACAGGAGCATCTTGACGAAGGAGGTTCAGCAATCAAAGGAGGGATCCTCGTTTGACAAAGTATAAAGTATATGAAGTCTGACAAAGGACAGGGTCATCATGCTTCCCCCAGACTGCATCATCTGACCTGTTACATGATGACTGGAGTGTCACTGTGTTGGTGTCACAGCAGGGGGCCGAGTCGAGCGCCTATGAGCGCAAACAGGCCTGGTAGAAGGTGACTGTAAAAATAACGTAACACACGATGACTGTCGTCCCGCTGTGCTAATTGCTTAAAAATCAACAGACGGGGAGGAGAGGAGGTCACCTTTTTGTTGGCCGAGCCCCCAGATATGATAGCATGTGTGACTCCTGATAGGATGAGAGAACATCCTACAGAGTTTCTATTTGAAGGCTCGATTTCCTTCATCCTTTATGTGCCTTTAACTATGACTGTGCCACTGACTTTTTGAAAGGCAGGGGCGAAAAGACAAAATAAACCCATACACGGTGCATTCACACCACTGAAGAGCGCCCTGAGATCTGTTTTCAAGAGCTTCTACTGTCCAAAAGGGCACTTTGGTGTATTTTTGACTCCCAAGAGGACACATTTCACAGCCTTTTTTCCACCTAGGGGGCACTTTAGTGTTTACTTTTGCCACCTGAGAGGACAGTTTTAATTTGATAACCAAGATAGCACATTAGAGGGCTTGTTAGCCTCTCAAGAGGGCACTTTAGCACATGTATTTGCCTCCCTAGAGGGTAATTTAGCACGTTTTTGCCAAAAAGGGCACTTTGGCATGTGTTTTTGCCTTCCAAGAGAACATTTAAAGGGGGGTATACACATAACAATTGTTGGCTGTTTTTGTCCCGATTTTCCTCCTTCCTGACCAAGGACGGACAATGCCCGATTATCTTAACTCATATCTCCGTGAGTGAGGAAGCAGACGTAAACAAATCAGCCATGGCTGACCTGACACGGAAAGTTCAGTTGACCTCAGAAATGGAGGACCAACTCGTTGAGCTGTGGGAAGCCTGAGAATGTCTTTTCAATGTCTTTGTACCACAACCAAAACGACAAAGACAAGAGTTGGCAAGAAATTACCAGAGCCATGAAGATATGAGGGACGCTAACATGTAGCTCGCTGCTAATCTTGCTCCAGCTGTTGTTGAATCAGTAACGCCTTTAACCTGTTAAAACAGTTAACTGTAACTTGCACCCCAAAGCAGAATTTGAACCATCCACCACTGCTTGTATTTACCTGAAAAGTAGTACACATTGCATTTTCTTGGATTTATAGTCATAATAGGTGGGGATCAGGAGTGTGTGTGTGTGTGAGATCAGTGGTTGGACAGAATTGTTATGTGAATGGTGAGCTGTGTTCTGAGCACAACCCAAACAATATCATTTTTTCATTGTATGGGGTCTCTAGCAGAATCATTACATGTGTACCCTGCTTTAGCAGGTTTTGCCTCCTAAGAGGACACTTCATCACGTTTTTGCCTCCTAGGGGGCACTTTAGTGCTTGTTTTACCTCCTAAGAGGAGACTTTGGCGTGTGTTTTTGCCACCAAAAAGGAAACATTAGCATATGTTTTTTTGCTAACCAAGAGGGTATATTAGCACATTTTATGGCTCCCAAAAATGCTGTGGAATTTTTTATATTTTGCTAACCAATAGGGTACATTAGCACATTAGCATGTTTTTACCTCCCAAGAAAGCAATTATATTTTGCTAGCCAAAAGGACACTTAAGTACATATTTTAGCTCCTGTGCCTGTTTGATTATATCAACAACTGGTTACCAGCCTGCATACCTGCAAAACAAATCCTGAACTCAGCCTCATGTGGTAGGATCAGCAAGAAGCAACCTCTGATCCTGAAATATGAACCCAAAAGTGTAAAAATACAACCATCCGATAGGATCTAACCCTGTTTTGATACCTCTAACATGGATGTTTTCTCTGCAGTGATTGTGAGCAACACTGACTGATAAAAACCATCAACTCCACCTCATGAAAGCCATATCTCCAACATCTTTCTTGGATTTTTGAGTAGTTTTTCTAAGAGTTGGATTCCCACCTCACAGAGTTTGATCTGTATTCAACACAGCCCTGAGATCGAAGCATTCTCCGACTTGCTGTAAGCAACCGAGATTTATAGCAGGTGTATTTGTTGGCTGGGATCTAATCCATAGGCTTTCCTCGGAGTGGAAGCTTGTCAGATAGACCGACATCCAGACAGACGTTTCTCAAGAAGCTTTGTCAAATTGCAGACACACAATCGTACACACACACACTTGCACACACTCAAAGTGAAATTCTTTCCCCAGCAAGGGGTCACATACCCAATCAGGTTTCGCACAAACATATACACACACAAAGCAGTGTACTAGTTTGATACGGCGCGCGGAGTGTGATGACAGTATCAGGTCCTTGTGTGATTGAGGTGACGGAGGCAGAGACAGGATGGGGGCTGTCATCAGCTGTGAGTGACAGGAAGCTGAGGAGGAAGGGGGGGTGATGACAGCTGAGTTCATGGCATGCAGTCTATCCATCCCTCTGTCTGTCTGTGTGTTTGTCTCACCTCTCTATCTGCCTTTTTCTTATGCCTGCCAGTCAGCTTCAACCTTTCCATCTCCTTTGTCCTGTCCGTCCACTCTCCCTCTCTCCCTCCCCGGATGATGGGTGGATGAATTTTGCCCTTTCTTCCCCGTGTCAGACACTGCATCAAGAAAAACAATAGGAGACCCATAAATAGGGTTTAGAGAACATGCACCCAATTTACTTTGGCAGTGGGGGAGATGTGCTGGCGTGTGTTTGTGTGTGCGCGAGTGCACGGGCGTAAGTCACTTTGACAGCCGCTGCAAATGAGGCAATATTGCAGGTATTGACTGACATGGTCGGCCCCGGGCCCACCGCTCACTTGAAAAGAGTGGTCGTCGTAAATCACAAGTTGTGTTAGCAGTTGATGCTCCAGCTGCAGCTGCAGGTGCAGAGACTTCAGATCTTAATCTGACGTCATCATAACCGGGATTTCAAGTCTGTGAAACGGATAAGCACGGCTAAATACCAAGCACGGGTCATGCTTTGGTTTTGAATTTGCAGCAAGGTGCGACGGTTATCCCACATCCATAATGAGGCTTCAATCGATACGACCGGAGCTGGAAAATAAGAGCCCTTGGATTTATGGGTGATTTCAAGGGAACCACCGATAAAACACACTGAACTCCTTACTCAGTAAGACTCACAGATCTCTGCAAGTGTCAAGATCACATCTCTGTTGCAGCCCTGGGCTGGAATACCCAAATCTAGATCATCCAGCGGGTAGTTGCTCGTAATGCAACAATCCGGCTCATTATTTAGAGAGCAGTGCTGGTTGTTGAATCACAGGGATGTCAGTATTAGTCAGGGGATTACCGTAATTGTCAGAGTAAAAGTTCACCCTCAGTTGCACACAGCTTTTTGCCTTTTCACACGACGCCCACAATCTCAGCTCCACCGCAAAGCACACACAGTCACATCACGCCGGCCACTCTCAGGTATCCCAGAAGCACATGCTGCCCTTGGGCTCTTCTGTCACGTCTTCTGTCTGCTTCGCTTCCTCTCTTGTTCTCGAACAAAGACCGCGAGATGAGGGTCATCTTTTCTGACAGCGAGGGCGGTCGGCGCCTCTGAGGTCGTCGTACTCTGCTGCCTTTAGCGCCGCGCTGCTTTTCGCTGACCTCTTTTGCCGGGGAGTTGTTGCGCTATGGTGTGTGTGGGAAGAAGGAGGGTTGTTAAAATCCTGATCTTTAACACCGCTCTGCGTCGGCTTCTAATGCGCTCCTGTGCATGTGTGGGGGAGAGGCGGCGTTGTCACGGCCCTGCCCTTTTAACATCCCTACTTTTGTTTTCCGTGCCAGCGCTGTAAACGTCCCATATTAGCGGATCTGAAATCCTGCGACAGGGAGGGTTCTGACCTTTGGATATAAATAACGCTCCCTGTTTGACTTGTGAACAGAACGGATGCACACTTCTCCATGCGCCCATTGGTGGCCGGGCTAATTGCTTTTGTGTGCTCGTCTCGTCGACTGCCAAGTCGCACTCTGCTGAGCCACGGACTTGGCCTGGGCTTGAGAGAGAGTTGGACAACAGGGCTCTAAAATATGCCAACATCCATTTGACTGCTTGGCAGTAATACAAAGGGGACGCAGAATGAAGAGAGAGAATGAGAGAGGAAGGTGAAGCGCCAGTGAATGAGAAACTGACAGAAACACAGGAGAGAGAGAGATGCAGAAAAAGGGAAGAGTGGATAATATCCCCTCATCTGTTTAAGCCCTATTTGGGATCCTGATAGCCCATGACTGAACAGCCTATCCTCTGCTCTGTAGTAAATTTACATAGAAATCAATACCTATTGACTTGCCATTAAATTTATTCCCCTTTCCCCTGAACTATTTTCCCTCTGCCTCCTCCCCTTTCTAATTCCTAATGATTGCCTTTCTGCTCAGTGGGGAATCTTCCAAAGCCTCGAAAATTTCCTCCTGCTGCTTGGTTCGCATCAGCTCCCCAGCAGCTCGCTGAGCCGCCTGTCAGCCAAATCAGGCAGGAGATGAGTGACAGCATATCAAATCCCGATCTTTTAACCGGTTCTGGTTGCGGGGAAGGAAGAGAAAAGCTGATGAAAAAGGAAATCTCCCCCGAAAGGCTGTCTGTGGAGTCGAAACTCCTGGCATGCCGAGCAGAAGCAGAGGCAGAGGTTGATTTGTGCGTGGATCCTCTCACAGGCTTGTATAATGGCTTTGACACTGAGCCGTCTCATTGTGACCATCAGTAGTAAGCCTCTGTGTTAGGTCATCTACCATATTTCCTCTCTGGCAGTCGTATTAAAAGTGTCAGTCCGGGACTGCCAAGCAAGGAGCAGAGATGTCCTCTCTGACATTTCCACTTGACAGTAAACACACTGCATCCACTTCAAAGTATTAAATCCACTGGAAACCCAAATCCACAATGGCCTTCACAAAAATTCAATATAGGGTCTCAGGAAGCATCCAGACTGTCGTTTAAGTTGATCTAAAGTCCAGTGCCTTGCAAAAGAATTCACCCCCATCGGCATTTCTCAGGTTTTGTTGCCTCACAACCTGGAATCAAAATGGATGCATCGTTTAATTTACAGAACATGCCGACAACTTTGGAGATATTAGCTGGCTTTACTGAAGTCACTCCTTTGTAGAGCCACCGTTTGTTGCTTCTGATTAGTCTCGATGAGCTTGCCACTGGGATATTTTCCCGTTCCTCAAGAGAAAACTGCTCCAGCTCCTTCAAGTTTGGTGGTTTGCGCTGGTGAACAGCGATCTGTCAGTCTGACCACAGATCCCCAATTGGATTGAAACCAGTCCCTGCTGCTGAAAAACATCCCCACAGCATAATGCAGCCACCACCATGCTTCACTGTGGGGATGGTGCTCTCGGGGTGATGAGATGTGTTGAGTGTGTGCCAGACATAAGCCGTTTCTCAATTCAAAGTTCCCAAGTTTGGACTTGCTTTCTTTGGAAGTTTGGACTTGGTGAGTTTGTTCCAGAGTTCGGACTCCAGTGGTACAGGAGTCCACAGAACGATCCTACCTCCATTGGAGCAGCAGCGGACTTTGCTAGCATTGCCTTCCATGTACCTAAATGTCACATATGGTGGCACTGCCAGCAGTTTGTTGACAAAAAAAATTAAACACAAACAAGTACACAGCAGCAACGGTTCCTTACAGTTGTGCGTCTTCTCCTACGCCATTGCTTGAGTTTCCCGCTGGATGGCGTGAATATCATTATGAGATTGTAACTGTGAAAAGTCCACTCAAGTTACATCTGGCAGTAAACTTGGTAAAAGGGGCGGGCGAGTCCACATCCAAAAACACTTCTATCTCATTTTCTAACATCACTGACGGAAAGAGAACCTTAACAGGGCTGAGACTCAAAATCTGTGTCAACAAGAAGCGTGTCGGGACATGTGCATCACTTTTAAAAGTACTCTGAAAAACACTTCCGTTGTGTTGTGGTGTATTTACAGTTTGTTTTTCTAATGTGTTGTGTTGTGATCTCTGCAGCACATTTTCTAAAGGCTGTGCAGGTGTTTGCTTGTGTTTTGTCTTTTTGCATGTGCTTTCTTAAACTGCAGTGCTGTGAGCTCTCAGGGCCACCGTAGTCTGGCAGATGAGATTGTAAAATCACATAAAAAAAAAAAAAAAAAAAAACTTAGAGGCTCTAGAGCAGGGGTTCCCAAACTTTTTCCTGTGAGGGCCACATACCTTTTCCCTTCTCTGATGGGGGGCCGGGGTCAGTTTGTGACAGAAAAAGTGTGACGATTGCAGGGGTGCCTAAAGGTAAACATTATTTTTTTTCCAGAAAGCCACACATAACCAAATATTAATAACCCACTCTGGGATCTTCACAGGAAAAAGTCAAAAACACTATTAATGAAATAAATAACACTGATAGGGGCACAGACTGCAGAAGGGTGGAATAGAATGTCATGTTTTCACTCCCTCCCCTAAGCGACAGAAAAGTCACTGGACATTTGTCACAGAGGGGTCTGAAAGTCACTAAATATAGCAACAGAGACGCTAATTTGGAAACACCTTCCTGCATACCACAACCACGTGTAACGTTACAGCGAATCACTGGCGGCATTATTACCCTTAGGGTACCGAAACTTGGCAGCGAAAAAAATCATAATTTGGGGGCCGGGACAAATGTGGAGGCGGGCTGTATCCGGCCCGCAGGCTGTAGTTTGGGGACCACTGCTCTAGAGCCTCATCAGCCTCAGGTGTCCATCTCCTGAGTGTGAGGGTAGTTGCAGGCTGCCTCAGTACACAAGGTCTGGAACCAGTCTGCAGGAAAACCAGGCTGGTGGTAGTAAGGCAGCAGCTCTGTTGACATCCCTGACACTGGCATACAGCAGATCAGAAGTTTTATTCCCTCTGGTTGGAGGTATTAACACGAGTAATAATTCAAGCTTAATTCACTTCCCTATTGGCTGCACTTTGGAAACCAGAGATTACATCCAATCTCCAGAACAATTCCCATGAAAGGAAAAACAAAGGAGTGTAAAGTCAACATCCGGAAGCCAATAAGTGACCACTGAACTCTGCGAGTTCAAAGTTCTGTAAAACCTCCATCATCAAGAAGCAGAAATAAGAGACGATGAACCTAAGTGGGCTGAAGAAGTCATCACTTGAAGGCAGATGCATTACAGAGAAGCTCTGTGTGGGTATTTCTTGGCCTCTGATTTCACTGCCTACAATAGATAGTGTGCATTACAGCTACTAATTCCCACCTGTAGAGCATATTTACAAGATGCAGTGTGGGAGGACAGCAACAACAGCAATCCAACCCGCCCAAACCACGAAGTGTTGTGTCCCTCGCAGTCCAGCAAATGGCACTGCAGCGTTTTGACACTGGAGGCCACGAGTCTGCTGGAGAGGAGTCTCAGAAAGCACAACGAAGCTTAATTTACTGAACAATGTCCAACCACCACCTCCGCAAACACACATACTACAGCTCACCCACGCTTGTGAAGTGGGCAGTGACCTTTGTAATGCAAAACTGACCTTCGCGGAATCTGTCTTCCACACTCGGGTTGTTTGATGTGGAGCTGTTACAAGAGTGATACTGTGAAACTGTCCTGGATTTACCAGAGCATGATATTCGGCAGGAGGGTAAAATCTTACTGAGGCTGCTTTTACACAGTTTCAGAGAAGAGATCAAGAAAGGGAAGCAGATGGATCATTTGGATTGGACTGGGCCAGAAGTCCACAGAGGTATTAACCTCATAACGGCACAAAGAGAAATATATGGATGTCTCCAAAGCAGAAGTCTTAGTATATGTGCTGGTACTGGATCACACTGATCTGGCCTGGTTTCAGTGGCTCCTGAATTCCCCCTCCAAAGCAACCCCTTATATAAATCAACTGGAACAGGAAGTCTCAAGTTCAGGCTAACCTGATTACCATGCTAACAAGCACACAGGGGACGTAAAGAACAATGAGCCTCTCATTTGTATCGCAAGTCACCAAACTCAAGTCTATTAAATAATTTATTCAGAAGAGAAGGAAAGAAAAACATTCAACGACAGAAGGTAGTGAGTTTCAAAGCTGCACTCAGACACAATAGGGACACATGGGGAGAGAAGAGTTCTGTATACAACAAACAGCAAACAGGGCTGTAGATGGGTTTTCTTCTTCTATTTAAAGGCGATGCTTCCAGTTTCTTCTTGACAGTTAATTTGGGCTAAAATGAGTCAAACTAACTGATGAAATGTTAACTCCAACAAGCTAACTCTACATTAGACTCAGTAATCTCTGCTATTCCCATCTCTGCCAGCGACAAATGAAGGTTTTCAAAGGCTCATCCCACTAATTAGTCTCCTCCATTCTAGTCAAAAAGTGTTAATCAGTGAAATCTGCTGTTCGGTCCGCTTGGAAGGGAATATCTCGTTCCCTTCCCGACAAAGCGACATGGGACAGTGTTGGCCGGAGGAGCTGATGTGTCACTGTCGCAGTCTTTGAAATGAATCAGAAATTCGGGTGGGACCAGAAGGGGAAAAAAGGAAGGAAATTAAGGAAAAAGGAAGCAGCTAAGCAGCTTTGTAGTTTGATGTGAAACTCTGAATCAAGAAAAGTTGTTTCAGAGTTAACTTGTCATCCTAATAAGTGGAATTATAGTCATATTTACTACAATACAACAACTGCAACACTGGAAAATAGAAAACTTTGATACACTGGAATAAAAAAAGGTCAAGAAGAAACCACAAAACTGATTACAGTTTATACTGATGACATATTGACTGACATTTCATTGCTGGTTTCAGCATCCTTCTCCTTTCTGTCAACCAAAAGACACACACAAGAACCAAACATGGTCTTTATAAATCGTATTAATCTATTCAGGAGGAGACTCAACAGACTGGTCCGTGCTGGCTCATGTGTGGACTCCCTGGGGGCTTTCAGTAGCTCCTTCAGCAGCAGACTGAGACACTCACCCTGCAGGAAGGAGCACCACCACCGCAGCTCATTCCTCCCATCTTCCAATAACCAAACAATACAGTCATTTCAACATGACTTTTTCATTTTGAATTTGAGTTTTTATCACTTTGTCTTATTGTACTACTGTGAGGTTACGTTAGCTCTGCTTGGTAAGGTTGGAGTTGGTAGATGAGTTCTGGTAGAACATAACTAGGATTCATTAACATTACCAATACAGACATGTCTCAGAGCACCGGGTTCAGAGGAAGACTAAATATATACTGGTACTAAAATGAGTTTACAATATTTAATTTAGAAAATGTATGTATGTATGTATGTATGTATGTATGTATGTATGTATGTATGTATGTATGTATGTATGTATGTACGTATGTACGTACAGTTGGGAGCACAATTATTCAACACCCCCGGTGTGTTGGGGTTTCATGCAAAACATATTACTTTTAAGCTGTTTTAAGTCATGAGATCTGAAGAGATGTTAGGAGACTTAGGTTGCAATAAATTAACAGTATTCATATGCTTCCAGGTTTGTGTGATCAGGGAATTGTAATGCTCTGACCTAGCCAAATATACCTAGGGTGTGTGGGGGGTTGAATAATTTTGCTCCCAACTGTATGTATGTATGTATGTATGTATGTATGTATGTATGTATGTATATGTATGTATATGTATGTATATGTATGTATATGTATGTATATGTATGTATATGTATGTATGTTTGTATGTATATGTATGTATGTATATGTATGTATGTATATGTATGTATGTATGTATGTATGTATGTATGTATGTATGTATGGTCCTTATGGACAACACATTGGTCAACAAACAAAACAAAAAAAACAGCAAAATAAAACAACAAAACAAGCGAAAAAAGAAAAGAAAACAAAAATGCAAACAAAACAAAAGGAAAGTACAAAAACAAAACAAAAACAAAGCAAAGAAAAGAAAAAGCAAAAAAACAAAAAACAAAAAAAAAAGCAATAGATAAAAACAAAACAAAAAAAAAAGGGAAAAAAAGGAATGCAAAGTGCTGACCACATCCTGCATGTTCTATAAATGTACATACTCGAAAAGGAGCAAGAGGACTTAGAGACATATTTAATCCTACCACACATTGCATAGTCAATAAATGCTTCATATACCAAATAGAATAGAAAATATAATATAATAAGCTGCTTACTGTCACGTGTGTAGCGGCCAGAAACATAAGGGAGGACCCAGGCGCAGATTCCAAACAAAAAAAAGAGTTATTTCACTAAACTCTAAACAAAAGGGCGAACTCAAAGCTCAAGAAACACTGATACTCAAATTGAGGAAACCAACTGAACAGCTACACACAGTAATGACAACAGGAATGACGCACAATGAACTGACAAGGAACCAATCAGACACAGGTGCGTGACAGGACTCAGGTGAAGCACATGAGGGGCAATCACAAAAAAGGGAAACTGAGGCAGAGCTAAACATGACAGAACTCAAGAATGTAACAAACACAAGGGAAACACCATGAAACAGGGAAACCCAAGAAAACAGAATGGTAAATGGACCAGTACTTATATAGCGCTTTTCAAGTCTTACTGACTACTCAAAGTGCTTTACACTGCTGGCTTCATCCACCCAATCACACCACATTCACACACTGATGGCTGAGTGACACAAATATAGCCATCAGCACCGATACAGCTAACACATTCACACCACATTCATACACCACTGAACAACAGTGGGAGCAACTGGGGTTCAGTGTCTTGCTCAAGTACACCTCAGCATGTGACTGCAGGAGCTGGAATCGAACCCACAACCTTCTGATTGTGGGGCGACAACTCTACCAACTGAGCCACAGACACCCCAAACCAAACCATCGTACTTATATACAAAGGTACACACTTAGTGTTATCCCTCCATATACCTTTGTTATAGTAAAATGTTGTCGTGAACTCAGAAAAGTGTTGTTAAAAAGACATCGTGTTCTATATTCTTTTTTTTTTTTTTTTTCAAAAGAAACGACAGTGGGTGCTAGTGCTCATGGGAAACGGAGTCTTCACCCAGGAAAATAGAGCTTTGATTAATAATCCGCTTAGGATGTCTATTCAAACTACCACTTAAATGAAGCAAATATGACACTTCTACATCATAACATTTGCACGTTAGCTTAAATACACATTTAAATTTGTATGTTAATTAGCATTTGGCTAAGCTAAGTAGCATATACATCTCTACTGTTGAGTAGCAGCTCATTATTTGTGAGGAGACAGGGCTTGAAAAGGCTTTTTGTACTCTTTGTACCCTTTTTGATGAACATTTATTTAATTTGTGTATTTACTTTTTGTCCGTCACGTTACAGCTTCAATTGGAAGAACTACCAACAGCGTGTTTGATGAGGATGCTCAGAAAAAAAACAGTGATTGTTAAAATAACTGTGTGAAAAAAAAAAGATTATTTCAACACCCTTTAGGTGTTGTAGCGAGCGGTTGCATTCTGTGTGAAAGCGGTCTTGTAAAGTTATACCACGGGACACATCATGCCTGTTGGAAATGATATGTTCCACAATTACAGCATCAGTCAGCGGCCGTATTTCTGCTCAGAGAGATTCAGTGCGAGTTTACCCTTTAACACAGATGCTGCAGCCATAATAAACGCCATATGACCCAATCCATCACGCTTACATGACACTTCAGCACTTCAAACGGCTAACAAGGCTGGATATAAATCACACCAAGGCGTGAGATAATGATTCCCCCATATGATGCATTAGGAACCAGCAAAAAGAGAAACATGATGGCATCCTGATGATTCTGTGGACATCTATACCATACTGGGTTTTTACTAGATTGAGTTTTTAAGGCCTGGCCAATGCACTCTGCTGCCCACCCACAC
The DNA here is from genome assembly GCA_030710495.1 of Labroides dimidiatus. Taxonomy (NCBI): domain Eukaryota; kingdom Metazoa; phylum Chordata; class Actinopteri; order Labriformes; family Labridae; genus Labroides; species Labroides dimidiatus. Next base: position 7,434,397 of record CM061166.1, read on the forward strand.
ACACACACCCACACACCAGCTCCTCTATTCCCCTGCAGAATCTGCTTGGACAAGATAAGTGTGGTACTGGTAATTGTGCGAGGGCCCTCATCTCTCCGCGTTGGCTAATAATGGTGCAGCGAAAGCCTTGTGCTCATTACGCCAGGCCTTTGTTGTATTTTTTTTTTTTTATTGCACCACTCGGTTGATTATTTTTCAAGAGAATTCACGGGGTTTAATGCTCTCTCTTCTTCGATAAACAGTCCTGCAACAGTGGTGTGCAAACCCCTGCAGAAATAAACCAATAAATAAATGGATCATTTTAGAAAAAGCACCTTAAAAAAAAAAACTGGAATGAAAAATAAGACTCTGTAAAACACCTTCTGTATTTGTACACAGCCACTTGGCATAAAGCACTTGTGATAGCAGCACTGCGACTGATAGAGAGACCTTCAGACTGCTTTCTAACATGAGTGAACACTCCAAGTATTAATGGCAATGGCCCGCACCAATTGAACTGCAGCAGTGTGTGGAAGCAGAGAAACAGAGATAAACTCTCCTCATTCATTTCCCCTGCATGGTAAATACTCGTTCAGTTGCTGGTTGCTGGCTTTGATTTCCTGTTATCGTTTCAGGGGCGTAAGATTGAGCGCGACCTCGGCTTTAGCGGCCTATCATGTGACGATGCCGCCGAAAGTCCAAAGTCATTCCTCAGAAGTCAACCCTGTTAGAGTTGTTTCAGATTGCCGGAGCAGTGAAGTGAAAACTTTGCAACTACTCATTCCCAGATAAAGCATTACGCCTCCTCTTCTTCTGCCTCTGATATGCATTTACCAAACAGAAACAGACCATATTTACCTCCTCGGTATTAAAACTTCTGTCACATCCTGTTAGCTTATCTCTCAAACTCAAAGTGCCAGGCTGAACCCTTCAGAATGAAAGCAATCCATTTTCTTGACAATTTGACAAATGAAAAAAAAAAAAAACATTTGAGGGGAAATAAAAGTAACAAGGAGAGGAGAAAAAACTAAAATAAAGCAAATATTTTTAGATGTATAAGAAAACATTTTAAGGTCATGATCCCATTGAAGATCCGGCTCCTGATGCAAGATAAAAACAGCATTTCAAAGGCATGAGATGTACATGTTTAAGGATGCATCAAGCTCCAATGAACCCAGCAGCTGATGCACAACTGTGTCAAGAAGTTCTCTCCCAGCATAATTACTGCAATCACAGAGGAGCATCATCATTCCAGGAGCTATTCAGACTCTGACTGTACTTTTCTTCATCTCTGACGATACAGATTTTTTTAACCAGAGGTTCTTTTTGAAGCCGGAGCCTCGTTTTTGGGAGAGAAAGTGCAGAGCGAAGCTGAGGAGAATGACACAAGAACAACTTGACCAAGCCTGGTCGGGCTGTGAAAGCTAACGGATAACACCTGTTTGATACAGAAGGAAGGGAAGGAAAGGGTGTAGTCTGAATGTGAAATAATTATAGCCACAGTTTTCAAGCCGATTCTCCGCCTTATAAAAATACTAACAGCCCTCTGCACCGCAACATCATTAGCATGTATGAGCATGAATTCACTGTGCACACAAGTTAATTATCTTGTTTGCGCGAGATAACTACATTGTACAAAAATTGTGTGCACATAATTTAATTATATTTCTCAAACAAAATAATGAGCCCCCACCAACACCACCACTACGAGTTAATAACTTGGATGTAGAATCAAGCTATCAACACAAGTTTTGCCTTTTTGCCTCTCAAGAGGGGACTTACATACGGTGGCCCTGAGAGCTCACAGCACTGCAGCTAAAGAAAACACATGCACAAAGACAAAACACAAGGAAGTTAAGAACACATCTTCATCACTATTTGCACTATTTGCATTATTGTTCCAATACCTCATGTCTGTTCATTTCATTTTATCCATGCTAAAATTGCACTACTGCTTACCTCAGGTCTGTTTATTCTGTTTAATCTGTTTATACTGTTTATATTGTTAATTGTAGTATTTAAGGTAGTCTTTATTTAAGGTAGTCTTTATTTTAAGGTAGTCTTTATTTAGTTTAGTTATTGTAATTTTTATTACTCTGCTGCACCATGGGTCTGAGAGGACTGAAATTTCATTTATGCTGTATGTCGAGCATGTATAGCATATTTGACAATAAAGTTGACTTTGACTTGACTTTTTGAATATGACAACACATGGGCAGCATTTAGAAAACGCTCTGCAAAGACCACAACACAACACATTAGAAAAATGTGCTGCAAACAGACCGCAACACAATACATTAGAAAAACACACTGCAAATAGGCCGCAACACAACAAATTAGAAAAACGCGCTGGAAAGTCCAAAAACATAACACATTTGAAAAGTGCACTGCAAAAAGACTGCGACACAACAAAATTAGAAAAACATGCTGCAAATAGACTGCAACACAACACAATTAAAAACAACGCACCGCAAAAAGATTGCAACACGACACATTAAAAACAACGCACCACAAAAAGACTGCAACACGACACATTAAAAACAACGCACCACATAAAGACTGCAACACAGCACAATTAGAAAAACGCGCTGCAAATAGACAGCAACACAACACAATTAAAAACAACGCACCGCAAAAAGACTGCAACACAACAATTAAAAACAACGCACCACAAAAAGACTGCAACACAGCACAATTAGAAAAACGCGCTGCAAATAGACTGCAACACAACACAATTAGAAAAACATGCTGCAAATAGACTGCAACACAACACAATTTAAAACAACGCACCACTGCATCACGACACATTAAAAACAACGCACCACAAAAAGACTGCAACACAGCACAATTAGAAAAATGCGCTGCAAAGAGACCGCAACACAACACATTAAAAACAATGCACCCCAATAAGACTGCAACACAACACAATTAGAAAAATGTGCCGCAAAAATAGCGCAACACGACGCATTGAAAACAACTCACTGCAATTTGACTGCAACACAACACATTAGAAAAATGTGCTGCAAATAGGCAGCACATTTTGTCCGTCAGTGGAAAAACAATGGAATGGAGTGGAATTTGAGGTAAAAATAAGTGTTTTTGATTTATTTTAATATTCGGAAAAGAGAATCTTAACAGGGCTGTGACTCAAAAAATCTGCATCAACAAGTGTGTCCGGACAGGTGCATCACTTTTAAGTGTCCTCTGGAAACACTCTTGTTGCGTTGCGTCTATTTACTGTGCGTTTTTCTACCTGGTTGTGACATGGTCTTTGTCAAATTGATGTTTTCTTAATTTGCACGTGTTATCTGTAGTTGTAGTGCTGTGAGCTCTCAGGGCCACCGTACTTTAGTGTGTATTTTTGCAGATGTAAATTAGCTTTAAATAAATATTGTACATGGTCCTTTTATATATAAACAATAATAAAAAGACTATAGTACGGGTTTTGTTTAGAACATCTTCTGTTGTGACACAAAGTAAGTTCTAACAAATGTTTTGAGTCCACAACTAAAGGCTGGATGAAGCTTTTCACTGAAATTACATGAAAAGTATAAATAAATACCAATGAGGGAGGTTCACAGTCAGAAACTTTATCCCTGTTTATCTAACCGCCCACCCAGCTTTCTGATTAGTGCATGGAGTTTTAGTTTGAACAATAATAACCGAGGCTTTCTTGTGTATGTGTGAAGAAAAGTAAAAAAGCAGATGATGTTCGGACAGAATAGTAATAAGTGTGTTTAAAAGCTACATCCAGGAAAGGATGTCAGGAAAGGATCGGCACTGAAGCGTTAAGTGCACAGGCTCTTTCAGATGACAGCACAGCTTTTAATTCATGTGAAAACTGCCAGAGTTGAAACAAACAGGACAGAATAATCTTTTTTATTCCCGCTAGTTAGCCGTCTAACCCGCTCAACCAACCCTCGACTTGTTCCCCAGCTCCATTTTCAACCTTCCCCCGCCTCCTCCACTTTCAGGGAGAAGTACTAACAAGTAGAATAAGCCGGCGGATGCTTAAATGATTGCATTGTGAGAGGAAAAAAGGGTGTGAAAGGTAAGGACGAGAAGCACCTAAGCATTATCCCTTCTCCTTGAACGCTGCCAGCTATCTCCTGTTATGAGTTCTTGTTATGCACGGGAGAATAATAAGGCCGTCTCTTCACTCCACTGAGGAACAATAATGAGTTCTCTGCCAAACAGTCGTCGTGGTTCAATAGCTGCACCCTTGATTCTGATGGCTCTCTCTTTCTTTTTGGTGTGCCTTCTATCATTTCTATCATTTCCTCCCTCTCTCTCTCTCTCTCTCTCTCTCTCTCCCCCTCTCTCTCTCTCTCTCTCTCTCTGCAGCGAGGAAATTCCTCTCCGGGCATCAATCCCCTGCAAATACGATTAAAGCACTGAGTCATCATTTGGACCACTGGGTGTACTTACTAAAGTAGTGAGGGCGCTTATGTGTGTGTGTGTGTGTGTGTGTGTGTGTGTGTGTGTGTGTGTGTGTGTGTGTCAGTGTGTGTATCCATGTCTGTTTGTCTCTCTGAGACTTGTGAGACGGTTCAAATCTGTGTATCCAGGGATGACTCGATTCCTCCATCACAGCACAAAGATGGGTGATCCCATCCTGTCTTTGAGATTCAAGGGAGGGCTAAAGCACGACCAATCTCACCCCAGATATCCTCACCCCTCCAGCTCCTGCCTCCCTCCCTCCTTCCTCCCCTCAAGCCTGGAAATGTAATTGCGGTAGCTTTCTGCAGAACCTTCCTGACAAAGTCTGAAGGGTATTTTTTGTCTTTTTCCACAATACGGCGGAGGGATAAGGAGACGAAGTAAAGGGGGTAGGAAACGGGTGGTCTCAAAGTGGCTCCTCAGAATGTCAAGTTGAATTTCTCGGGCCACGCCGGGAAATGAAAGAGGGCTTTGGCGTGGAAATGACGGCAATTAGAGTCATCTCTCCCCCCCTCAAAGGAGCTCTTCTGTACTTTGGAGCTTCTAAAACGTGGCGCTCTCTCACTGTCAGAAGTACAGAAGCAAATGTCACTACAATCGCTGGCATTGGGGTCCCTCTTTTTTCTGCTTCTTCTTGATTACTGAGATCAGAAGACAGGGAAGAAAAAAGCCCTCGCTGTTTGATTGCAAGAGTTGGAGACAGACTTGACAGGGCAATGCTCCAATCAGCAGACAAAACCACATCATTAGTGACATATCTTTTTGTCTCCATTTGGAAAGCTGGTAAACAGCAAACAAAAAGCATTTTACCAACGCAGAGTGTCATCTGGATGAAAACAGCCACGTAACTTGTACTTTGGGTTTTGACGCTGCTTGTTTTGACGGGTAACACAGATTAGCATCCTCGCTAACACACAGAAATGCACAACACATTTATTGTGTTTTGGAGTGAGTCATGATTGGAGGCGGGGAAATGATGTGCTCTGTCAGTTTATGAATGCCAGTTCTCTTTTTCTGAGTGTATAAAATGTAGACTGTCCTGTTACTCTAACAGCAAATATTGACAGGGTACAGTTGCGTGTACAGACTTCTTGAAGGGCAGGCATGAAAAGAAAAGAAAAAAGGCACCAAAAGCACATTCATACAACAAAAGAGGGTGCTCCGTTCCATGTGTTTTTGAGGGCACTCTGGCACACATTTTTGGCTCCCAAGAGACCACTCTAGTCCTTGTTTGGCTCGTAAGATTTCACTTAAGTCCTTATTTGGCTCCTAAGAGGTCACTCTTTTCCTGGTTTGGCTCCCAAGAGACCACTCTAGTCCTTGTTTGGGTCCTAAGAGGGCACTCTAGTCCTTGTTTGCCCTCCAAGAAACCACTCTAGTCCTTGTTTGGCCCCGAAGAGCCCTTTTTAGTCCTTGTTTGGGTCCTAAGATGGCACTCTGATCCTTGTTTGGCCCCCAAGAAACCACTCTAGTCCTTTTTGGCTCCCAAGAGACCACTATAGTCCTTTTTTGGCTCCCAAGAGACCACTCTAATCCTTGTTTGGCCCCCAAGAAACCACTATAGTCCTTGTTTGGCTCCCAAGAGACCACTCTAATCCTTGTTTGGCCCCCAAGAAACCACTATAGTCCTTGTTTGGCTCCCAAGAGACCACTCTAATCCTTGTTTGGCCCCCAAGAAACCACTATAGTCCTTGTTTGGCTCCCAAGAGACCACTCTAATCCTTGTTTGGCCCCCAAGAAACCACCCTAGTCCTTGTTTGGATCCTAAGTGGACTCTTATGCATGTATTTTGCTACCCAAAAGTCACCTTAGTGTTTTTGCCTCCCAGGAGGACATTTTGTCAATGTGTAACTATAAGGTTTGGACAAAATCTTGGTATTTGATGCTTTGGAATGAGAACGGGTGAATCATTCCCATAGCGTTGTTACCTTAGCAACTGATGCGACCCCACAGTGATCAAACAGTGAACTTGCTCCGCTCGGACACTTGGCTGCTCAAGTTTTCTTTTAAATTATTCATCATGCCAAAAGGAAGAATTTTTTTTTTTTTTGAGGTTTGGGGAGTCTTGGTGGTTGATCAAATCTATCCTCAAAGCTGAAAGATGTCAAGAGCGCTGCCTGCCCAGAGCCCTGAAGCTGAACTCGTCTTTTTTGGACTGTTTTAATTATTAACGACATTCTCTGAGAAGTGGAGCTGCTGGAAAAAGATGGAGGTAGCTGCTAAAATCAATGAATCATCAATGATTCTTTGTATTTTGACTTATATATGACATATTTACCCATGAAGCTTTCTGTGTGAATAAATTGGTGCTCTGACCATATTTCAGCCTGTATGGAAACAAAGCTCTTAATAATTCAAGCAGTAAATCTGAATACAAACAGATTTGGCAGCCCTCCTGGACCATTGTCCCTGCCAGAAGCTTAAGGACACACGAGGCTACGCGGTGAGGATTAGAGAAAGTGACACGTTATATAAATATATATTTTTAGAATGTGTGAGTGTATCAATAATGCATATTTAATTCATGTGGGCCGAGCAACTGGCTCACCCCTCCGCCACAGGTAGACGCCAGAGATGTAGAGAGATAACATCTCCATCGGCGGGTGTCGCTTTAATTGATGGGTGATGTGACGGCTGAAATGGAGAGAGGAAGGAAGCAGGAAGGAGGGAGAGGCAAGAAGATAGAGATAAGGTGTGTGTGTGTGTGTGTGTGTGTGTGTGTGTGTGTGTGTGTGTGTGTGTGTGTGTGTGTGTGTGTGTGTGCTGAGTCAAGCTTGGTTTTCATGTGGCAGTAACCGCGGTTATAGAGTGTGTGGTTTATGGATTTTATAACGGTAGCACACTACAATCTGAGAAGTTGGCGTCACGAGCAGGGCTGGAATGTGTTTCTCCTTGAGTTTTTCGAAAGGACGGCGATTGAAAGAGTTACATCTTCCTCCTCAAGCTCGTCCACCGCGACACCAAAAAGGTCAATCCTCTGTTTGTAAATCTGTTTTTTTTTATCGAAGACTTTTACCCATCGAAGCAAAACTGGCACCACCGAAAAAAGCAACCTTCGCAATAAAGCACGGCGTTATTTTTATGCAGCAGGACGGAGTTTATTGCTTGAAGATTGCGGACCCCCCCCCCCCCCAAGGGCCTAATTATGGCTATCAAAGCAAAACTAATGGGCAAGGTATCAAACCGCAAAAGATCAATCAAGGCCGTATGCTTAGCGTGAAGGTCAGAATGTCATGGTGTGCGTCTCCACGGCATGCCTACACACACAACATGATTCAATGTAGCCTGTATGGGTGCAAAGAGAGAGAAAGAGAGAGAGAGAGAGAGAGAGTATTTTCTGATTCAGATTCACTTGCAGCTGCTGCCACCCTCCTGCATCCAGAGCAGGACAATTAGTAATCCATCACGCCTGTTTACAGTCTGCTCGGTGGCGCTTTGGAGAGATGGAGGGAGAGGTGGGGGGAAGGAGGTCAAAAAAGCGATGTAAGAGGACGGAGGAAGAGAAGTAAACAAGTGTAAGGGGGCGGCAGGGACAAACAAGTGTTTTTTTTTTTCCTTCTTTTGTAATGCTCTGCAACTTCTCTCCTGAATCATGTGAGACACACAAAAGCAGATTAGCTCCGTTAGCATGCTAAATCAGGACTCAGCGCGGCATGCGCTTGCATATTAATGCACATGGATGTGTGCATGCAGGCGTGCGTGATGTCGAGGAAATAAGATGGAAGATTCAGGAGAGGGAACAATGACAAATGAAGGGAGGAGAGAGAGAGAGAGAGAGAGAGAGAGAGAGAGAAAAGAAAGGACAGATGAAGGGATGGATGAAAAGGCAGCCCACTAGATGGCACTGTTGTGTGGTGCATTTAATATCTTCATCCTCTGTTCTCGCCTCCCTTTTCTAGGTCTCTGTTTCTATCTCATGCTCGCACTCCCTCCCTCCCTCTCTCCCTCCTCCTCCTCCTCATTTTTTTTCCACCTCCCTCTCTTCTCTATGCGCAGCATGTATGATGGAGCCGGTTATACAGCTGGGAGTTGAACACACAGGAGTGTACGGCAGCTTCAATCAAAACCCACAAAGCTTATCCAAGGAGAGAGCCACTGCACACACACATGTGCCTATTTATGCTCACAAATTTGTATGTGCATAAACATTTATGACTAATCAGAAAACACTCCACATGTGCAGGGTGGAAGATTGGCCTATTTTCGTGGCGGCAGAAGGGTGAAACACGGAGGCTGATGGGTGCGTCAATAATGTACGCTAATTAGAGACGAAGCGCAATTTCTGCCAGGTCGAGACGAGAGGAAACAGGACGCAGAAGAGTGGGTTGAGCTGTCGTGGTAAAGTGGAAGTCAAGCGTAGGTGAGTGATAAGTGCAGAGGGTGGGAAGAGAGGTGATGGATCACTGATGTAGCACACCAATGTCAATGCTAATCAGGCTGCTGCAGACCTCCTGGCCTGACTCTGGAGCCAGGGTTTGGAGGAACACAAGAGGAAGACGGCTGCAATTAATGCATCTGATGAGCGCGAGCTAACAGGTCACAGCAGAAAGTACTGTTAAAGAGATGCAGTGAAGAAGTCAGTGCAGTAACAGTGCACATGTAATTACAGCTGTAATAATACGATACACAGCTTCCTCAGCTGGATGCAAAAATGAGAAGAGTTTACGGTTCTACAGATTCATTAAGCAGATGCTTTTGTCTAAAACGACATACAACACAAGCAGGAATTAAAACCTTCTTTTGTATGATACTTTTTTATTTGGTTAATATATATTTAATAAAGTTTTTACTGATCTAATTTTAACATCTTTGACGTTTTTTTAAAAATTTCAAATTTATTTGTTTTTACATTATTTTTTATTTTATTTTTGAAGATTTTCTAATTGAATTTATTTAATTTGATTTTATTTTTATTTTCTTTCATTTTATATTTTTATTTCAAATATGTATTATTTTATATTAATTATTCTCATTAAATTATTTGCTTTAATTCACTTTTTATTTTTATTTGTTATTGTTTTATTTTTGGTTTTAATTTCTTGGGTTTTTTGAATTTTTTTAATCTTGATTTCTTAAGATTTTTGTGTTTTATTTTATGTTTCTATTTTATTTTTATTTTCTCCATTTTTTTTATTTTTATTTTTCAAGATTTTTATGTTTTGTATTTTTGTTACAATTTTTTATTTGATTTATTTTTATTTTTTCTTAAGATGTCTTTATTTTACATTTATTTATTTATTTTTTTAATAATTTTTCATTATTTTTGTTTTATATTTTTTTTGGCTAATTTTTGTATTCATGTCATTTCTTTCTTTCTTTTCTTATTTGTAGGATTTTTTTTAACATTTTTTTTAGCTGTAGGAGATGGTCTCACGTGAGCGACATCTGAAGTGATTTTAAGTGACTTTGATTCAAGGACACCTTGCTGAATATGTTTTGAATGTTAATGCTTGTTTTTTATTTCCACGTCTCATTATGTATTGTAAAATTCTGTGTCCTTCTCCATCTGTAATGAAACCTGTTCTCTTAAACTATCATGATAGACCCCGTCGTAGCCTGAAAAGATTCCTTGAGCTTCGTCTTTTGCACAAAGTGAAGTGGGTTATAAGTGGACGGCCAATTGGACCTGTACTAATGATTCATTCCAAAGGACTTGGCTGAGATTTCAGTTCACAGGCCCATTTTTTTTAATGCATCATAAAGACGTTTCAAGCCCTATTTTAAATTCACAATAGGCAGTGTATGCTCAGGGGATTTTAATCATAAATATTTATACCATACAGCCTTTAAAACTCAGCTGGAGGGATGAGTTTGGCTTGGTTGGCCCATACTTCATGCTTTATCACACCGTTTCTGCTGCAGTGGGAAACCTTACCATAACATATTGATTCTGTTGCATCCTATGGTTGCTTCTTTTCCCTCTCCCTTTCTCAGGAAAAAAAAAGAGGCTTTACAGGACTTTCACCCAACCTCATTCCCAGGAAACCGCTCCGCATCATCTATCCCTTTACGCCTGCATTCATCTGGAGCCCCAGACCCTCTCGGAGGACTCCATCATTTTGATAGAGGGTGAGGGCTGCATGGGAACCCTCAGCGACAAAGGCAGAGTGGTCCTTTGGAAAACTGTACGTCTGGACGCCTAATTCAAATATGACCGTGTGAGCGATGGCTCTGCCTGTGGATGAGACTCTTCTTCTTCTTCTCCAGAGAGACAAAATTGAGGTGTAAGCTCTGTGACAGACTCCGATAGCAGGAAGAGATACTGTCAGAGCTCACCTCTGGCACAAACTCATAGCTCAATATTTTTTTTTTTTGTTGTTGTTGATTCAACATTTTTTTCCCCCTCAGATGATAATTATCATTGCATTGGCAGTCGTCCTCTTCTGTCTGTTCCCCTCTCTTGCTCTCTGCAGAGCCAAGTAAATTATCAGATTGTTCACGACGTGTAACAGAAATCCTTCCTCTTCTGCTATTATTATTTTTTTTTTTCCATCCACCCTCAGCTTGGAGGGAGGGATCTGATAAAGTGGTTCAGCTGAGTCATGAATGTTTGAATAAAACCACCAACAACCTGTTTTTTCCACTTCCTATCTGCGTGGTGGCGAATAAGACTCAAGCTCACGTCAGTCTCCAAAACCAGCTTATTTTACTTGACTGGAGTGATTTTAGCCCTAAAAAACAGACATTATCTACTATCTACAGCTCTTAGTACACAGATCCAATGAGCTTTCAACTGCTGCATCTTCCCCCTGTGCTTCTGTATTTCCCCAAGGTAGCAGTGCGAATGCTTCAACAAGGCTAGCAAACATTACTGCACTTTACTCAGTGCCTAAAAGTTCCTCTGAGTGTTGTTTTCTGCCCCCCCTCCTCTTCCTCTATTTATTTTCTTTCATGGCACTTGCTCACTTGCTCCCATGGCCTCGATCAGAGCTTTCCTGCCAGTGAAAGATGCCTGGTGGACACATTGCTAAAGAAAAGGATTGGATCACAGAGGCGAGGCCGCTTTTACATAACACGTTGACATCGGCGCGGTAGACTTTTTGATTCAGAGTGAAACTTCTGAAGAAGAAAAAGATCTTTGAGTTAACGCCAAACACTTACAATCCTGATTCCAATGAAGTTGGGACATTGTATAAAACATAAATAAAAACAGAAAAAAGGGTCAACAACAGACTGGGGAAGTTGAGGAATAATCCAAAAACACCTGTTTGGAACATTCCACAGGTGAACAGGTTCACTGGAAACAGGTGAGTGTCATGATGGGGTTCACTTCTTTGTGAACAACTGCGTGAGCAAATAGTCCAACAGTTTAAGAACAATGTTTCTCAACATACAATGTCAAAGAATTGATGGATTTGATCATCTACAGTCCATAATATCATTAAAAGATTCAGAGAATCTGGAGAAATCTCTGCACGTAAGCAGCAAGGCTGAAAACCAACACTGAATGCCCGTGACCTTTGACCCCTCAGGCAGCACTGCATTAAAAACCAACATCATTGTGTAAAGGATATTACCAGGTGGGCTCAGGAAGACTTCAGAAAACCATTGTCAGTTAACACAGTTCATCACTACATCTACAAGTGCAAGTTCAAACTCTACCATGCAAAGACAAAGACATATATCAACAACACCCAGAAACACCGCCGGCTTCTCTGGACCCGAGCTCATCTGAGATGGACTGACACAAAGTGGAAAAGTCTGCTGTGGTCTGACGAGTCCACATTTCAAACTGTTTTTGTAAATCATGGACGTGGTGTCCTCCAGGCCAAAGAGGAAAAGGACAATCTGGATTGTTCTCAGGTCAAAGTCTCAAAGCCAGCATCTGTGATGGTATGGGGGTGTGTTAGTGCCCATGGCATGGCTAACTGGACCATCTGTGAAGGCTCCATTAATGCTGAAAGGTACATACAGGTTTTGGAGCAACATATGCTGCCATCCAAGCCACGTCTTTTTCAGGGACGTCCCTGCTTATTTCAGCAAGACAATGACAAGACACATTCTGCACCTGTTACAACAGCGTGGCTTTGTAGTAAAAGAGTGCAGTTACTAGGTTGGCCTGCCTGAAGTCCAGACCTGTCTCCCATTGAAAATGTATGGAGCATTATGAGTTTGAACAATAAATATCTTGTCTTTGTGGTGTATTCAGTTGAATATAAGTTAAACAGGATTTACAAATCATTGTATTTTGTTTTTATTTATGTTTCTAGACAACATCCCAAACTGTACTCGGAGCTTTTTTAACTTTTCTGTAACAAAACCCGAACACGAGCTGACACACGGACACCTTGGAGACACATGATAGACGCAGGTGTGAACAGCAGTGTGTTTGAAGCTGTCCCGTCGTGTTTGGATCACTCCCTTTTTTTTTTTTTTTTGAAAAGCTGCTGCAAACGGGGTCAGAATGAGGCCTGTCTGTTTTTAGCAGAAGCATGGCTGGCTGGGGGTGCAGCCCCCTGTTGGCCTGTCTGAGACCATGAATTTGTAGAACGGGCCTCCCTCCGGTTACAAGCATGTCCATCTCGCTCGACACTTGAGCACAGCTGAGATGAGCAGAAAGCTACTGGACCTTAAAAAAGCCATATTGCACTATGGGCCACAGAACACACAACATCACATTTCAGTGTAGGCATTAGAGTCCTAACATGCTGTTGTGTCAAACAGGGTCACTTAAACACCACCGGACTGCATTATCTGAAGTTTCCAGCCCTGTGTGGAGGTGGAGGTGGAGGCTATTTGGATAGCTGGAGAGGTTCCTGGAATTGAAAAAGAAGATATAGCACCAGCTCAGGGGCACTATTCCACAGGGAAAGGCTTATTACTCATTCATTTTTCCATATTGCAGGCATAAATCACAGGTATATATATATATATATGTGAGTGTGTGTGTGTGTGTGTAATGGCTGCGAAGAGGTCTCCTTGAGTCGTCGAGGTTAAAGTACTCTCATGCTAGCAGCAGGAGAGAAACTATCAGAGAGGCACTAGCGGTAAAGATCTTACAGGAAAAAAAAAAAGGTGAAATGTTGACATTTTCACCTTCCTGAAACTCTCTTTATTTGCAGGTAACGTTCTCTCCCTCGTGCGGAGGGACGAAGTTGGAGAAAGATGAACGAATCTGCGGGACACCGACTGGGCTGCCAGATTGCGAGGTTTTTCCGACCAATTGGTCGGTTTGGTGTTGGATTTGGGCTGAAAACCATCCGAGTGATATGAAGAAATTCAAGCTGGAATAAGAAGCCAGAGTGCAGGTACGTGGGGAAACATAATCACTGCTTCTTCCCCCTCCCGAAAAGGATCAACACTCCTCTCTCTCCGCTGACTTGTAAGTACCCTTCCTTGGTCACCCAGGGTCAGTCCCGTTTGTTGATTTAATCCTTGTCTGATGTTGTCTCAGCTCGTCGCCGGGGCTCAAATGACTGCCGACCGGGGCCTTTCCTCTCTCTCTCTCTCTCTCTCTCTCTCTCTCTCTCTCTCTCTCTTCCGTTCAGCTGCCCGCCTGATAACACCTCTCCTCAGAGCCCGCCACTCACCATCTGATGTGAAAGTTGATGAGAAGCAGCCGCGGCGAGTTTAAGATCTGCCGTCCAGTTGGGTGGAGCGAAGTGAGGCGGGTTCACTGAGCCCTCACACGCTTTATCTCCTGTTTCATGTATATTTCATGTATGTGCATCATGAGTTTTATGTATTTCTGTCGTTTTGTTTATGTGTATTGTCACATTTAAAATGAGAAGACCCCAGGAAGAGTAGCTGCTGCTATGGAAAAGCTAACGGGAGAAGTTCCTTTAATTACTTTAGAATGATATAAAAGGAATGAATAATTAGGGGGATCTAGATAAACTCAAAGAGATCATTATTTATCTTCCAAACAGCTCAGACTGCATCCGAAACGTCGGGAGAAGCAAAAGCGACATCAAAGTTGCGTCAAAGCGACAGAACCAGGAGACTCTGCTCCGACTTCTCGGCGGCACCTCCTCTGCTGCTGGCATTGGAGCGGCTCCGCTGGAGGAGAGGATTAAACGCCGTCCTCCATGGCGTCTCGGTGGCAGTTGTAAAGAGAGGACAGCATTAATCATTCATCCGCTCCGTCCAGACGTCGCCAGCTTGTCTGAGGATGCGATTTGGCAGCTGTTTAGTCCGCAGATGCTCTGGAGTTTATTAAAGGAAATATTTCTTGAACTTTTAGAGGAATTGTCACTTCTTTCTCTCTCTCTCTCTCTCTCTCTCTCTCTCTTCTCGCTGAAGCAACACAAACACGTCTGTGCAGACTGTATGTGTTGAAGAGAGCTCAGGGAACCAGAGCTCTTCATTTTGGTAATGGAAATGCTGGGAAGCCCTGAGTCGTTGCCACTCGTAATGGAATGAGAACATATGTATAATTTAAAGCTCTGCAACAGCCTCCCAATGGAGCCAACACACACACACACACACAGACGCGCGCGCTGACGAGAAGCTTAATCACTGGCAGTGTTTCTTGATCTGAGTGAGTGAAAGTGGCACTAATACAGCTCCGGAGTTTCAGCTCAGTCCCACCAAATCTCCCTCTCTGCTGATTATTCTGGCCTAGATGAGTCAAGACGACGCAGCGATGATGTGCAGCTAAAAACGACACCGAGTTCAGCTTCCTGTGCGGGAGAGCAAGACAGTAGGGGGTTGGTTCCTATCGATTAGTACGTGAGGCCGTGCGAGCGCTGCTTTTGGTTGCAGAGGACTTGGCACCGCTCCTGCGCTTGCAGTTGCTGGCAGGGCAAGAGTGTGCGAGTGTGTCTGCGAAAACAGCGAGGTTTCATCAAGACCTTTATCCCCAAAATGTCAGTGATGCCTCCTGGCTTGGAGCTGTAATGCTGTGAGTGTGTGTGGGAGTGAATCTGCTTTTCTTTTCTTCTTCTTATTCAGCTGCTTCTGAAGATTCTCTTTTCTTCTCCTCTTATTGAATGCTTTGGCGCTTTTCATTTTCTTTGGCTTCAAATATGTAGCAATAAAACATTTCAAGCATCTGCCGTGTCACCAACCTCCCGCTGAAGTCTTAACCAGTCTGCATTATCAGCAGAACTCCTTGTTTTGATCTCTGAGCTGACGTTAAAGCACCTTTTTGTGTCGGTTAGCAGCTCAGAAGCTGTGAAGTCAGTTACGTCAGTAGACATCCGGGCCATCAGACGGTCTGAAACCAAACGTCAAACCATCAAATGACCACACACACCTGATCAAAATGCTTTAAGACCAGTTGGAAAAATTGCAAGAATTTATATGTTGCACTGTTGGATCTTAAAAAGTAGTTTCAAAGTGCAAAAAGAAGAAAGAGGCAGTTTCTTGCTGTCTGGAGCTGCGTCCATTTTTGTAAACTTCCCTCTCCATCCGTCCCCAAATGTTCTCAGTGTGATTTAGATCAGGGGAAGACGCAGGATGGTCCCAAAGAGTGAGCTTATTCCTCTGGAAGAAGTCCTTTATTAGGCGGCCATTGTTGTCCTGTTGAAAAACCCAATCATTAGCACACAGACCAGGGCCCTCAGTCATGAAGGAAACCTCCTGCAATATCTCCACATATCCAGCCGTTATTTGAAGCCCCTGAACAACCTGAAGCTCCATTGTTCCATTGGAGTAAGAAGCAGCCCAGATCATGATGGCGCCCCCTCTACTGTGCTGCCTAGAAACCATCTCCAGTGGGATCTCCTCGTCATGTCAGGAACGTTTGAAACCAACAGGACCATCAAGGTGACATTTTTTCTCCTCAGAGAATCAAACTTTCTTCCTCCTTTCAGTGTCCCATGTTTGCTGCTCTCTTCAAAGTCCAAACGGGTCATTTTGTGGTGTTGAGGAGACAAAACCTTTGAAAGCGGCAAAGACTGAAATCCAAGCAAATGTGTTTTGTCTTACTTTTAGTAAAAAATATTATATTTGATAAGAGACACATTCAACTGAAAAGTCCAGAACACATCTTATTTCAAGATGACAAAAACAAAGTCTGAGTTGCTTGTAACAAGTAAAAAAAAATCTGCCAATGGAATAAGAAAAATTTGCTTGTCAAGTTTCTTGAAATAAAAATATTATCTTCATACAAGTAACTTTTTCTTATCCCATTGGCAGACTCTTTTTCATTTTTTTTTAACAAGCAATTAAGACCTCGTTTTTGTCTTTTAATAACCTGAACTTAAGTTTCAGGGTTTTTTTTTTTCCAGTGAAGGGCTTTTTTGTTCTTTGTTCTTTGGGGTCTACCATTTTTATTTATGTATTTTTTTTTGAAACGTTTGATTTTTATTTTGTTTTATTAGGACATATAACATTGAACAAGTGAGGACTTTGACTTTCCTTTACAATAAGTAAAAGACATGAAATGAAACTTTAATATTACAGACAGATTCGGTGCGCAACAGGCATTCAGACAGAGAAAATGTAGAACTCTTTGAAGAAATGTCATTTTTTCCATCTTGTGAACAGAGTTAATGATGTTTTTAAGCAGTTTCATGGCGGGAGGGTTCTTCTGCAGCCAGCCTTTTGTTATTGCTTTCTCACTCGCAGCCAAGAAGATCTTTGAAAAATATGTCTCTCTCTTTCTGAGGCCTTCAGGTATCCTCCTGAGGCACGAAAAGACGAAAAAAAAAATTCAAATGGTATTTCCAAAATCTCTGAAAGTAATTCCATGCCTCTCCAGAAAGGCTGCACTGCAAAAAACTGAAATCCAAGCAAGTGCTTTTGTCTTATTTTGAGTAAAAAATGTCTTTTTAGACTTAATAGAGCTACAAAAAAAATCTGCCAGTGGGCTGAGAGAAACTTTCTTGTATTAAGACATTGTTCTTAACTTGACAAGTAAATTTTTCTCACCCTACTGGCAGATTTTTTTTTACTAGTTACAAGCAATTCAGAACTTATTTTTGTCTTTTAATATTTTGAAAAAGACATGCCTCTGGACTTGTCAGTTGAGTGTGGCTCATATCAAGTTTAATAAGACCATTCTTACTAAAAAGAAGACAAAAAACACTTGCTTAGATTTCGGTTTTTGCAGTGTGAATGGACGAACAACATCTTTTGAATTATAGGCATCAATGAATGAAAAATGGTGGATCTGTAAGAACCTTTTGAAACAATTGGACAAAAAGCGGTGATTCCATGATTGGTCCATCGTTTGAACCTGTGGTCCATCGGCAATGGGAGGAAACATGGATGAAAACACAGGCCAACTCAAAAGTCCAATCTCTCTATGGAGCTGAAATTTCCATGACCACTTTTGACCATGTTTTCAAAGAAAAACCAGTTGGTGCCTGGACAGCCCAAGATCGACTGATCAGCTGTCTTTTCCGTTACTACTGGACTCTTTTGTCCCAAAACCTTCAGGGTCTTTGAAGAAATTCAAAATGAGCATCTAACTACATCCAACCTGGTGCGTTGTGAGAGGCTTAGGACACTCAACAATCCAACTTACTCGCCTTCGCCATCAGGAGGTCATGAGAGTGAACACCTGAGGCCAGATTTTGTCTTTTAAAAGCTGTGCTCTTAAACTTTTGATCTGGTCCTGAAGAAGTGATTTTCCTTCCCGCGTCATGGACTAGCAACCTTAAAGATGTCAGATACGACATCTGTATTCTTCGCACGCAGGAGCCGCTCCTCCCCGCCGCTCCTCTTGCCCTTTAATTGGTATTTGCCGAACCACGTTGCAAAACACACTGGACTGTCATATCATTTACATCCATTCTGTTTCCCTGCGTTTGTGTCTGCAATTTGCATTTGATTTGTACCATCAAGCTGTAATTTACCACATCCTTGCCGTGTGTGTGTGTGTGAGAGAGAGAGAGAGAGAGAGCATGTGCAAAGTGACGCAGGCCGCCGAGCGATGAGTCAGGACATCATTATGACTGCATGGCATTGTGGAGGAGCGGTCCTCTGCTCTGCATCCCCCTCCCCCCACTGTCAAAACTCCTCCATTGTGTCCCCTGCTTGACAGGCAATTCAGATCCCCAACATCAGTCCATAAAAAAAGGGCCACGTCTCATCCCTCCTCCTCCTCCCCGTCTTCCTCTGTCCCCCTTTTTGTTTGTTTTACAATGGAGTGTGAGAATGCAATCATCACGGCAGTTTCAGATGGAGGGAGACAATTTGGGAGGCGAGAGAGAGCGGGAGGAGGAGGAGGCACTGTCCCCGGCATGTTTATAGAGACGAGCCGAGCGGCGGCAGCGGCTAGGAAACGAAGGAGAGGAGAAGGAGAGAAGAGTGGAGCGAGGAGATAAATAAAACGACACGAGCAGAGGGACAAAGATGGAGAGCGAGTGGAGGAAAAGAGATGGATGGAATATTGCAGAAAGAAAGAGACTGATGGATGAAGTGGGGGATGACTGGAGGGGAGAAAGCATCTCCTCCACTCAGCCATGGCAACCCTGGCGATGTCATTTCCTCCTGGCTCATGCTACTTGTGCTAACAGACCCCCCACCCCTCCTACACACACTTCCCTCGCCTTCACACATTCATACAAACAGACACACTCCCTCTCCAATTCTATTAATCTCTCTCTCTCTCTCTCCCCCGCGTTAGCATGGAGTCCCCCTCGAGACTGATTACTGCGTACGTGTCCAGCACAACAGCGCGTGTGTTTATGTGTGAGTGTTTATGTGTGTGTGTGTGTGTGCTCTCTATCTCCAGCCTTCTATTCCTCCCATTTGTTTCCCCCGCGCTCATGGCAGACACTTGCTGTAATAAAGTAAATGAGTTTGGGAAATGGCGAGACTCAAGGTGATATTTCAGCGAGCAACTCCCCAGCAACAACAGTGTGGGGGAGGCAGGCAGCCGAGCGTCTGAATGAGATGTCTGAGAGTGTGTGTGTGTGTGTGTGTGTGTGTGTGTGTGTGTGTGTGTGTGTGTGTGTGTGTGTGTGTGTGCTCGCCGGTTGTGTACTCGCCAACTGGAGTGGAGTATTTGCAGAAGTGCATCTTGTGTGAGTTTGCACGCCCACTCCTGAAGGCTGAGCTGCTCCTCGAAGACAAAAGTCGGGTTTATTTTTATTTTCTATAACTTTTCTATTGAATAATAGAAACCTCCTCCGGTCACTGGAATAAACCAAAGTGTCATTCTCTTTTTCCTTTTTTTTGTTTTTAGATGTTCTAAAAAATTAAAACCTGACTCCATCAAGATGGATGTGAGAACTCAATCAACCAATTTCTCCTCTTTTTTTGGCTATAAAGTAAGGTACAAAAAGACAGATGCACAACATTTTGAAAACGTGCTGCAAAGACTGCAAATCAGCACATTAGAAAAATGTGCTGCAAATAGGCAGCAACACACCGTATCAGAAAAACATGCTGCAAATAGGCTACAACAAAACACATTACAAAAAAGTGCTGCAGATCGGTTGCAACACACCACATTAGAAAAACGCGCTGCAGAAACTTCAACACACTGCATTAGAAAAATGCGCAGCAAATAGACAGCAACACACCATATAAGAGAAATGCACTGCAAAAAGGCTACTACATAACACATTACAAAAAAGTGCTGCAAATCGGTCGCAACACACCACATTAGAAAATCGCGCTGCAGAAACTTCAACACACTGCATTAGAAAAACGTGCTGCAAATAGGCCACAACAAAATGGAAGAGTTTCCAGAGGACACTTTAAAGTGATGCACATGTCCATTATTAGCCAATATGCTAATATCTGAATCATGTGATCACAACGGTAAAATAAATCAAAAACACTTTATTTCATTTTAAAAAAACACTGACTGAAACACAACCTTAATAGGGCTGTGACTCAGGACGTGTGCATCACTTCTAAGTGTCCTCTGGAAACAATTTTTTGTGTTGCAGCCTTTTTAGAGCACGTTTTTCTAATGTGTTGTGTTGTCAAATTGATGAAGATGTTTTCTTAATTTGCTTGTGTTTTGTCTTTTTGCGGGTGCTTTATTAAGTTCCAGTGCTGTGAGCTCTCAGGGCCACCGTAATAAAGTGATTAAACTCACACTTCTTCCTCCATCTATTCGACAGTCAAACATTTCCTTTCACATAAAATGTTTATGGGAGATATTTTGTAGCTTTATTGAGTATTTTACTGTTAAATAGCTATAATTAGACCAAGATGAAGCTGTTAAGTAGCACTCAAGGGCATTAAAACGCTGGAGTCCACTGAGAACATAATGATCATGATAATAGCATTAAAAAACAATTTGTGATCCATGTTTCCACCATAGGATGTAAATAGCAAAACTATCATTAAATCTAATGAAAAGACAGTTTGGAGTCCAAGTTTGGGAGCTTTAAAGAGGTGGTTTTAGGGTTTTTATTGGGCACGGTTTGAATGGTTTTGTGGACGCCATAAAAACTTGAAAGAAGCAGCGCAGATTTAAATACCACTACAGAAAAATTGGAGAATTCCTACATTTTTCATCATGCATCTCCATGATAAGCATGACATACGGTCCATATGGTGCCTTGATTTAGAAGTTCATCTCTTTCCATGACGGAGCTGGTATGTCAAATCAGTTGTCCCCATTGAAACAAATTGAAATGCCATTAATCTGTTCCAGACCCCCAAAAAGCACTATGTTTTTTTTGTGATGTTTCTAAATAAGAAAAATGTATGTATAAATAAGGAATATTGTATAAAAACACAGTTAACTGGTTTATTAAGTGTTATGTACAGAATTTACTGTAGAGATCTGATGGAAGTGGAGAAGAAAAACTAAATAACTGCATTGTTTCAGTTATAGGGTTGCAAATTTCTGGTAATTTTCCAAGGTTTAGACAAAATCTATCTATCTATCTATCTATCTATCTATCTATCTATCTATCTATCTATCTATCTATCTATCTATCTATCTATGAATGATAAACATTTTTGGTTTGCTCACATTAGAAAAACATACAAACATGCCCAAAGCAATATTTTTAAATCAAGTTAATAACAAGCAAAAAAATCAAACATTTCCAGGACAACATTTTGTTGGGGATTTTTTTCTTAGAAAATTTATGTCAGTTGATGGTATTAAAACCCTGAAAATTTCCAATAATCCTGAGCGAAAATTCCCACTAAAATTTTCAGGAAACTTTCCAGAAATTTTCCACCTTTTTGCAACTTTTAGCTGATTTTTGCCCTTTTCTCCACGCTTTCATCTGCTGGTGTTTTTTTTTCGTAAAAACCTGTCTGATTATCTCGGTTTCATCCTCCCTTTCAGAACATCTGTGCATCCAGTTGTGACTTTTTCTGGGTGTTTCTTTTGAACAAAGTTTGAAAGTTTTACAAAGAAAAAATGTGAGCTAACTGCTGCACCAGTGTTTGGGTATCTAAAGCTAGCTCTTAACCTGAAATTTAGCTCTCAATCCATCTCGAGTCCAAGAGCGGAGCTACAGCTGAAACTTCATGCGAACAGCTTTTGAGCTCCAGCTGCTTAAGTTTTAAGAATCATCCCTGCAGAAAAAGCGTCTTTCTGCAGAAGCAGGAAGGAAGAACTGTGGATAAGAGCGCAGCCGTGTGTTGAAGATAAGGAAACAAGCAGTAACAATGTGAACAGCTACTGGAAATACCTCTGGGGTGCTCTGTCCATGCAGTATTAATGATCCTGCTTTTGTTAACATTTTCAAACGCGACAGCAGTACCTGTGGCTGAAACCCTGTCCTCTTTTCTCCTTTTAACCACTACTGGGAAAGCTCGTCATGTGTCCTGGTGTGAGTGAGTGTGAGTGAGTGTGTGTGTGTTGTGAAAGATTATGTAATCATTTGTGATTTTTAGGACCCCCAGCTGCTCCGGCTGACAAGCTCTTGCGGAGAACAGCGCTCTGAATCCTTCCCCCTCCAGGGGGGCAGGTTGGCTGTGAGCTGGCTTTAGCCGACCGTTTCCTTGAGTCCCGTGTCTCCTCCTATTGCAGTCACACTCTTCCTCGCTTTTTCTCACTCGCCCTAATACCGCCGCGAACATGCGATTCTGCATTTCGCAAATAATCTCCCCCCCTTGAAAAAACAAAAGAATTAAAAACCCGAGCACGGAAACACTCCTCTCTCCGTTTGCAGTTTTGCATCTCGTGCAGCCTTTTTTTTTTTTTTTTATTTCGAGTCGCCTGTTGCTATGATGAAAGCGAAGCCAGGTGCACTCAGAGAAACTCAATCCCGAAGAGAGATGAGCTCTTTTTGCATGCACGTAAACACTCGGAGCTGCACACACACACAGACGCACACGCACTTTGACATTTAACGTGATGAAACGACAGGGGAGGCAAAGCAACGTCGAGCACAATAGACGTCCGCCGCCCCCTACGTTCAGGGCCTAGTTTGTGATGTGGAGTGACACATCACGCAGCACCGTAGGTATGCCATTTGTAAAGATTAGATCGTGATTTGGGTGATACCTGAGGGCGGAGAGGATAAAAAGAGACGGAGACAGAGAATTCAGGGACTGCAGGGAGGGACAGAGGAGGGATCATTATTCGGCAGCCTGGATGTGTTTTCTGGGCATGCAGCATCCACCATTCCCCTCAAAGTCCTTTTCAATAATGTAAATGTCCCTCACCGGCGGGCCCGTCTCCGCTCTGTGCTTAATTGTTTCTGGCCTGTTTTGCCTGTGCTCCCTGACGCTTGCGCCTGTTTATTTTGCCTGTATGTGTGTGTTTGTTGCTCGTGCTGGCTCGCCACAAATTCTGTCTGCAAACGCTGGAGCGAATAACAGAGACAGGAGGAGGAAGGAGACGTAAACAGAAAACTTAAGAAGACAAGCAGGAGAAACCGGGCGGATGCAGCAGACAAAAAAAAAAAAAAAAAAAAAAAAAAATGGAGGAAAAATAAGAGAAACAGTCTGAGCCGAGAGAAGAGGAGCGGAAACGAGGAAGAAGACGCTCAGGGGATGAAGAATATGAAAAAGGAAGGGTGCAAGAATGAGAAGCTGGTCTATTTGTTCCAAGCACACACACACACACACACACACACTCACACACACGCGCCGCAGACAGGCCTCCCTGTGGGTTGTTAGCCATGCTTGCAGGAATACAGCTTCATTTCTGTTGACAGCCGGAAGAAAATAATTGGCCGATAACAACTCATCAGAATGCGGGCGATATGTATGATTTTCTCAGCCAGTTGTATCTGAGACAATCAGCCGCGGCGTAAACAAGCGAATGGAGGCATCGTTTCATTTCTGTCAAGCCGCCGTCAGGGAGTAAAGTTTGTATTTGCCTACACGCACGCATCGATTGATTTTTTTGTTTTGTTTTTGTCCTGGTTTTTGTTGTAGGAGAAAGGTTGCTTTGCTCACTTTCAGGAGGGACATATGTAGCGTCCAGGAAGCATTTTCAGGGGCGACTCTCTGTGGTTTGTTTCCTGCGTTTTGGAGGCACGGCCGAGCAAGTTGTTGTCGCTTATCTCCGTAATGAGACGATGATAATGGCTGCGGCCACATCCGGGGGGATCTGACCCGACAACTCAACTTCTCTCGTTCTTGATTTTTCAGGATGTAATTTAAGCTCGCTGAATGCTTGCTCGTGAAATCTGGCATGGAGGAGGAAATTACCACTCCAGTCCAGCCTGAAAAGTCAAATTTGAAGAGTGGATCAAAAGCTGTGGATCAAAATTTGCAACACAATCAGAGAGATGAATCAGTAAAAGAAGAGTGGACGCTGGTTAAAGAGTTAAAGAGTTTAAACAGCAGTATGAAACATCCCTCAAAGCACCATTACTCTCCGTCCTTGTTTTTCACAGGATCTCTTCCTTCAGCGAATAAATGAAGCCTCCCTGGTGAATTACACAAACAAATATTTTCTCTTCATCTTGTTTACCCCTGTCAGTCATCCCCACGACCGGACAACAACAGTCTGCGGTGAATCCAGCCGCCAATAAGCCGTGACTCAGTTTTCAGCTGATTGGAATGAAAAACAGCTGAATTAAATCAAGTTCTCAAAACTTCCTTATTATCCTCCTCTAATGGAAAACTGAGGCGTGTTATTCAACGTATAATTTACCTCCTCCAGCGTCCACGTCATGTCATCCTTTCTGTTTGGACCCCCTGCAGACGAAGTCCCTTTCAGCGTTAAAACTCTGCCATTCATCCAACAGCCTCACACGATTGGACCCCAGTGAAAAAAAGCACATTAAGCACACTGAAAAATGAACGGCTTCAAAGGGTGTTAAAAGGAACGTCAGGTGTATTTAAGTTGCTGTGTGAAACGTTTTCAGCTCTATCAAACAGGATTTTCATATTAACGGTGAAACCTTGGAATAATTACACAGCACCACACAACAGTTAAGACGGTTGGCAGCATGCATCTCCCTCCAATTAGTTCCACAGAGGTTCCCCTCCCACTCTTCATGTGCTTTTGTTTCCTCTACCACTTTATTTAATAAGATTTTAAATCTGAAGCAAACATGGACGTCAGCTGAAGATTAGGAATGAGAAGGAAATTCTACACTCTACTTTTCGACTCCGATGAAGAATCGATGGTGTACATCTAGGGAGCAGGGGGGGCCAAATTGTTGAAAATGCACCCTGAAGTGCCATCTCGGGAACTAAAAGACACACTTCAGTGTCCACACTAAAACCAAAAAAGTATGCTGAGCATGATAAAGTGCTCTCTTGGGAGCCAAAACTTGCGCTTTATATACTTAAGTGCCCTTTCAGGAGCCAAAATGTATGCTAGGCATGCTAAAGGGCTGTCTTCAGAGGAGAAACACATGCTAGAGTGCCCTCTTAGGAGCCAAAAAGCATGATATAGTTCCCTCCAGGAAACAAAATCTGTAACTCACACATGAAAGTGCCCTCTCGAGAGTCAAAACTTGCACTATACATACTAAAGTGCCCTTTTGGGAGCCAAAATATACGCTAAGCAAACTAATAAACCCTCTTGGATGCCAAAACAAGTGCTAAAGTGCCCTCTTTGGACCCAAAACACATGCTAGAGTGGCATCTTTTGAACCAAAACTTATGCTAGGCATGCTAAAGTGCTGTCTTCAGAGCCAAATCACCTGCTAGAGTGCCCTCAAGGAAACAAAATGTGCGCCTTACATGTGAAAGTGCCCTTATAAGAGCCAAAACTTGCACTATGCATACTAAAGTACCCCTTTAGGAGCCAAAACATACGCTGAGCAGACTAATACACCCTCTTGGATGCCAAAACAAGTGCTAAAGGGCCCTCTTTGAATCCGGAACACATGCTAAAATGCTCTCTTTGGAGCCAAAAGGTATGCTAGGCATGCTAAAGTGCTGTCTTTGGAGCCAAAACACATGCTATAGTTCCCTCTCTAGATCAAAAACAGGTGCTGAAGTGTTTTCCTTGGAGCAAAAACACACTAAAATGCCCTGGAAAACACAGAACAAAGTGTCCTCTTCACTTGCGACAACCCGCTGTATGTGTCTTTGTTTTTTTCTTTCCGACCCTGCCCTACAAATATTCTGTGCACGACTCTGACTGCAGCTCAGGAATGAGGGTGAAATTCTCCACTCCACATTTCAACTGGCGATGAGCAACCTGTGACACAAGAAATGCTCAACTTTGTTTTTGCTTCCACTGAAGCTTCGCTGGCTCTCTTTACGTTACATCGCCCTCCTTTGCCAAGCTTTAATGGCACCCTACGGAAAATTAGTCACCAGCAGCTGTTTACCTTGATACCTCTTAACAACTGGTGAAAGCAGTAATGGATGCGTCCAAATTTCTGCATTTTTTCCCTTTAAGTTGGATTGATTACTTTTTGACAGAAGCTTTGATTGTCTTTTGCGACTGTTTGCAAACTGAATTCACAGATTTCGAAAAAGCCAATTAAATCTACCTTTTACAAACGTAAGTAGAGGTAGCAGATGGGAGAATAACCCTGAGACTGATATAAAAAAGGCAGCTTGATTAAACACCAAAGGGTTCAGGTTCTGACACTGTGTTGTAAACAAATTCACGGGGTAAATGTGGAGTCATCAGTCAGGTGCATTAAAAACAGGATGTTATGTGTGCAGATGAGACATTAGAGGAGATTTATCCAGCCGTGAATCTCACCAACGATAAGTCAACTTTCACAATCACGGTCTTCGCCCTTCCCTGCGTTGCTCATAATAACACCTGCACCGCTGATAGATTGCACCACCGGCGGCAGCGGTCATTTCTTGAAACATCAGGTGACGCTACCTTGGCGTCGTGTGAAGGCCATCTTCAGAGGGAGAGGAGGAAAAATAGAAACAAAAGCTCAGTCTGGAAAAAAAAGAAAGGCTGTTAAAGGAGGAGGACCTGCAAGAAACAGATAGAGAGAGGCAGAGATAAAGAAAAGCGAGGGAGACTTATTTGTAGTCGGCTCCTTTAAACACACATTGGGTTCAGATGATTGAGTGTAGCTGTAATCTTTACAGTCTTGCAGCGGTGCTGAGACTCTCTTAAATGGGAGAAACCAGAATATAAACTTTATGGCACTATTTATTGTAAGATAGATACTCTCACACGCACACACAGTCGCCGGTATCGATCCCACCCCCCCAAGTACGCATAATTACAAGTTACAATATGCAATCTTTGGTTCAGGCTCCAGCGTCCGCGCCTCCAAACGAAACAAAAGCAGGGTGCTTTCTGCTCGGTGCTGTCGGAGCTTCTGCAGCAGAGGATTAGAAACTGAACCGATCTGTAATGCATCACAACAGGCTCCAGCAAATAAACAAATTGGAAGGAAGAGCCCCGCATGAAAGACTTGCCAGGAAGTATTTATCAGATTTCCCACAGGCCTGTTGTCTCTGACCTATAAGAGCGCCGCCTTCCTCTCCTCCTCGTCTTTGTACCTTATAGATTTGAGCTGACACTGCTGGCATATAGCCTCAGAGAAATTATAGCTCCGTGCTGCGCTCCACGACTTTTACCAACCTGTCAGTAAAAGCTATTATCTTGCGTGACGGCTGCAATGTCCTCCGCTTCAAGCCATGGAGAACTTCCAACATCATTGACCTCTGGTTTTTTTAAGGTTACATCTTTTACTTTCCCAGTGCGCCGCTAGCTCATCTGGTCTGGGCGCCACACACAGGGGTAACCTACCTGGACATTTGTTACCATGGCAGTGAGAGGCCGTCCGCTGAGTGTTTTATGACTTGTTGGGGGTGAACAGCGCTCTACATCAGGCCCTCGTCCCTGAGTGTGGGCCTTGTCAAAGCGTCCACTTCACCCCCTTCGCGCTGGAAGGTGAACGAGTGTGGAATTTACGTTTTGTTATTGCCGGCCCTCTCGGCGGGTGCTCGCCTGGCTTTATGAGGGGCACTTGAGACAAATGCCTCTGGGATATAAATTTGAATCCTATAAGGGGAAACATGCCGGTGCTTACCTTACAGCTGTTAGATTTAAGAGCTTGGTTTATCCACACCAGAACATATTTCCTCAATTACCCCCGGTGGTGTGCGGCCATGCAGAAGGCTTTAGCTTCATTTCACCACCTGTGATTCAGCTGAATCGGTCCGGACCAGGAGACAAAAATGAAACCTCGCTCTGGTTCATTTACTACAAACAAACCAAACAGGAGTCATTATGAAGTCATGTGGACTGACATGTAACTTATTTATTGGACTGTTGTGATGATCCTGTATTATCTGCACTACATTAATCAAAGCTAATAGCTTTACGCTAACATTTGGATATGACACAACAAAACCAGTGGTTAATTATTGTAATTTCTGGGGCTGTATCATACTACTCACTTGATCTTATGTTTGTTTTGTTGCTGAGCACTGCAGTGGCAGCTTGTTGCAGCTGCTCTGTCTTTGATGTTCTTTTTTTTCCTCTCATCTTTTTAGCGGTGTTGGTATTTGGAGCCTGTCATTACTTTTTATGGCTCACTTACTGACCAGTGACACCAAACTGGTTGCGTTTGCAGTGGTGTTTTTACCTGACTTCAGCTTTTTGCAGCCCGTAGCATGTTGATGCTAACTGGTGCTATGCTCGATGTTCCCTGTGAGCTGAGGAGGAAGCAAGGATGAAGTGCAGGTACTGTGAGCTGATAAGAGATAACATCAACCTGTCCTTCCATCCATGGTCACTGGGAATGTAAGATCCATTGCCAATAAAATGGATGAGCTAGCAGTGCTAACCGAGCACTAGAAGGAAAACTGGCAGAGTAGCATTATGCTATTTGCAGAGACACGGCTAATGGAGCTAACAGGGGACACAACACTGCACCGGAAGGATTTCACCTGCTGTGAGTGGACAGGATACAGGAGAGAGAGACCTCAGTCCTGGACCCTGTGGACTTTCTGGACCCTGAGGTGATAGCTGACACAATTATGACGAAGCTGACACCTTTAATGGTCATTTTTTTTTCTATTTGACATTCATTATATTGTACTATTTATATATTCTTGGAATTTTTTTATGCATTATACACTTTGTTAGCTGCTGTGACTTCTGAATTTCCCTTTGGGGATAATAAAGTATTTTCTATTCTTTTGTAGTCTCTTCTATTTGATTCTGTTCTATTCTTATACAGGCCTATGCAGCCCCCTCAGTATACATTACATTCTCCTTTTTGTATGATTTTAAAGATTACACAAAATAAGGACAATGAGGTCGCAAACAGCTCCAAAAAGCATCAGTGATCAGCTTACTAGAGAATCCAGAAATCTGGGACTTGAGCTGTCTTCAGGGGATTTGAAAACAGCTTCTGATGCTCAGAGTGAAACTGGTGTCACAGCATCCAGATAATTCGAGTTTCATTTGGATGATTTATGTCTTCCAAAGGGAGGGATCTCTTTAAATGACTCATGCTCCAAAGTGTTTCAAAGATCTCTGTTAGAATTATGGCAGATAGTGCTGGAGTTCAGAAGTGGAAAGTTCACTTCAAATCAAGATTTTTAAATGCAACTAAAGGGGGGACTGGCGACCAGTCCAGGGTGTACCCGGCCTCTCACCCTAAGCCAGCTGGGATAGGCTCCAGCCACCGGCAACCCTGAATAGGGTGAGTGGTATAGAAGATGAAAGAATGAATGAACCAAAGGGAGGGTCGGCATGTCCTTGCAGCAAATGCTGCTTGTTGAAATGCTGAGCCCTAACCCTAACCCCTTATGACATCATCAGCTTTGTAGCTTCCATGGCAATACAATGTGAATGTTAACAAGCAGGTTTCCCTTTGTCTCATATGACATCATTCCCTGTGTGGTTTCCATGGTTACGGATCATTTCCATTCAAATTAATGAGCAAAAAGAAAATTGGAAAATATGTTATACTTTAAAAAAACACGCATAATTCACACTACCCCTAGTTCATAGTGGTTGCTGGTTTTGCTCTTACAGTTAAACGTTCTGTTTACGTCACCATTGAGACCACAAAGCTGTTGATGTTAGCCTAGCTCTCATACTCGCTGGATGAGGCACGGTTGGAAACATCTTTCAAGCAGACTTAAATACAACTAAACAGCCTCCCAACACACATTGATGACTCCCAACAATCTAAACGAAATGTGCTGTGCGGCCACCCGGTCAGCGTAAACACCTGTCTTGAACTGGTTGCATCTGGTGCAGTTCAGTGCTTAGGATCATTACACCAACGTGAGCTCGCCCTGAAGCAGCTTCTGTGCTCATGTTGCCAGTTTCATTGGGCCTGTTAGACGTGTGTGTGCTCTTCATGTTCCATTGGCTGCTTCTCTTCAGTGTGGTCTTATTTACGCTGGAGTTGGACGGTTCCCTCTCTGGAGACAGAGCTCCCTGTCAGTTCAAACATCGTCGTAGATTGCATTTGCACATCTGTACACAAACTAAGGACATCATGAAGTGCCTTAGCTTTACCCATAAGCCCACACTGATATCCAAGCCGTGCTGCCAATGAGAAAGCTAAAATAATTGGTCCACTGGGAGCCGGGTTTTGTCTGTGTTGGTGGAAACAGCCCAGTGATAAAAGGCAGGAATCAAAATAACACTGGGGTTCTGCGAGGAGTCTGACCCCTCCAAGAAAAATTGACAATGTAAAGTGGAAGGCTTCTCTGTTAGGAATTAAAGGAAAAAACTGTGTACATAGCATGAATAAATAAAGCACAAGCTGCTCACTAATATCACAAAGCCCCTCCGGCTTGTTAGGTAATTAGAAGCGCTCAGATTTTGTCTTCTTGAGTCACACTCGACCATGTACCAACAGCTTTTTAGTTAGACGTCTTTGAAGAGAGGGGTCGTCTTTGAAAGTTCCCAATTAGCGCCTTTTTTTTTTTGGAAAGAATAACTCAGAGCAAATGTGCAGTGTCCTTCTCATATGTCGAAGACTCAACTGGAACAGCAGACAGAGGCAGACTCAAGAGATGCTTCTGGTCTGCTGCAACATGATTGTGACGGTTCGGGCAGATATTCCAACGTGTGCTGTCAAAAACTTTCCAAAGGAGGGGGTTTGGGGAGCAAGTCTCTCAGATCGAAAGGTTCCACGTCGCTGTTCGTATTCAAATCCTCGTCTACAATTATTCTCGTCTTGTCGGAGAGTCAGCGTTGTCAGCTCAAAGGGAGGCAACAGGGAGACCACCGTGACAACAAGAAGAAAAAGCCACGCAGCATCCAAGCCTATTTGCATCTGCATCAAAGAGGCGCCAAGGCGGCTGCTGTGTACTCTCGCGCCGCGTCGCCTTTCGCAGACTCAAAAAAAAAACAGCGTCTGATGGAGGAGAGATGACAGCGTGAGTCTGCGAAACGGAAACGTCGGAACACCGCGCACATTTCCAGTCTGAACGTCTGAGATGGGAAGTGAGCAGAGCCACCCACAGCCGGTGCAGAGAACATCTCTCTCTCTATTTCTTTTCTCTAAAAGACAACATGATTACAGCACAGGGACTGAAAGAGGAAATGCACGGAAGCATTGATAGAAAATGAAACCCGACAGACGGTATAGTGCTGCTTCTTAACCAGGGCTCATTACAGAAGGCCGTGCTCTTTTCTCCGCTCTGCTCTCCTTTCTCTTCTCCCCTGTGTCATTTCCTCTTTTCATCTCCACCTTTCCCCGTAGCTCATGCGCTCTCCGTCCTCACTTATTTGACTCGACTTTCTCTCTGTTTTTCTTCTTAAAGGTTAACACCGCAAAAGGTTCATGCCCTGAAAAGTGAAACTGCCCCCTCAAACTGGGGTCTGCCCCCCGCGACACTAAATGACGAGAAGAAAAACTGCTTTCCAAATTCTTTTAATCTTCCTGCTTTTCTGTGGGTGTTGCTAGAATGTTCCGTCTCCCTGCCTGGCCTTCTACATCTGCAGGAAAGAACCGACCCGGGGCCTCATTTGTGGGAAAAACACAGCAATCAAGTGTGACCTTCTGAGAAGTGTACATCCGCAAAGTTTGACTTGATATGGGAAAAACTGGGGATGCTTTCGGAGCCTTAGGTGGACGATCATATTATAAGGTTTGAAGGGTGTTCGAAGAAAGCAGCAAAGCTGCGTTCAAAGGTTTTTCTTACACTTAAATTGTCAGGGAAGAAGAAGGAGGCAGCAGCACATAGGTTGTAAGAGGCGTCGCAGGGCTAAAGGTCGTAGCGTAGACGGTAAACAAAGCGCATCAGATCGGCTGCCCCCATTATTTCCATCCTCCGCACGTCGGCGTCGCATGATTCAACATGACGGCAAGTGATGTTTTTTTCTTTGTGTCCCTACTCCCCATGTGTGACCTTGCTCCTCTCCTTCTCTGTCATGTTCTCAGGGTCGGTTTCTCACCTTGTTTGGTTAAAACACACTGAAATGAACGCTGCTGTCTCTTTAAGATCTCTACAAGACATAACAAGACCAAAAGGTTAACTATTTGTTCTTTTCAATGTTAAACCACTGGTCAGGGGTGGGTGCTAGTTGTTGTTGGAGTGTCTCTTCTCGTTTTTAGAATTAATCACCATCGAGAGTGTTCTGTGAGGCCTGATTTTTGCTGTCTTTTTACTTTTCTGTCACAGGTTTTCAAGGAAATCTTCCATTTTTTAAAAGTTTTCGCAAAAGAACTCAACGATCTTCTCTCGATTTTCCTGAGGGTCGCTCATCGATCACTCCAGCTCGTTCCCGGCGCAATAAGAGTTGTAGCTTCAGGCTTATGTGCCACCAAACTCCTCCTGAAAGAAAAACCTGCTTTCCCCGCAATGACTTTCCACCCGGAAACCGAACAGGTGGTGCACGGCACCCTGGGGAGACAGGGTGACAACCAGGAAAACAAATGTTGAGTCGACTTGAGCGGTTTAAGTCTGGCTGGCGAATAAATCTGCTCGGGCTCAATTTCCATGATCAATGAGTGTTCTTGGGGATGAATGTGTATGTAAAGAGAGTAAAAAGGCCTTGTGCAAAACGCTAATTCCCATTTGAAAGTGTAATGTTCAAGCCACAAATCGGGCTCACTCGGGATCCCACAGCAGCCCCCCTTTCTCGAGACCGTGGCGCTTCCTCTGAGTCCCATGGGGAGGAATTGTGTTTTCTGAGTCCCCGTTTGCTTTGTAAGGAAAATTTCCGAGGGCGAGACACATCAGTGCCGTACAGGCTCATTTGCAAAACATATGAGACAGGCAACCTGTTCTCTTCCATTTGGCAGTCTGTCCGCCAGTTGTAAACACTCTGTAAAATATGCAGTGATTATAGAAGCAGAAGGACTGCCTTTTCTTGTTTCCCATCAAGCGCATGCTAGATCTTAATCACCTGATATTTGCCCGTGTGGCATTGTGATATCAAACTCCTGAATGCATAATCTCAAATAAAAGATTCTGCATCGTGATGTGGGTTTTGGTTTCTATTTGTAGTGTGCATTTGGAAACAGAGCTGCATTTTTTCCATGAACTGTAGCATTATCCCGTCAGAGCCCAATGGGCAGAGCTCTTAAGTCACTGTCAATTATGTCAGCACCAATGTTTGCTTAGCTTAGAGAGAGAGAAAGTGAGTACATTTTTTGGTCCACTCCAGGCAGCGCTTAAAAGATGACGCCTCCGCGGCATCATGTGAGGCCAAACAGAACTGTTGTTATGCATGAAAGCACAGTGTAGCGCTGCGGGCCTCCCATCTGCAATGCCACAAGTAAGTGGAAATTGCACCTCTCTGCTCCAAATGGGCCTGTTTGTGAGAGCGGCATCTGCTAGGCTAGCAGATAGCATAAAAATGATGGTGGGGATTCAGTTATTGACAGATGCATCAATGAGCTGTTGCATGACCCAGAAACACCACCTACTACCTTATGTGTTTGGCTGGGAATAAAGGCATGGGGACATACAACCCCAATTCCAATGAAGCAAAGACTTTGTGTAAAATATAAATAAAAACAGAATACAATAATTTGAAAATCCTTTTAAACCTATAGTCAATTGAATACACCACAAAGACAAGATATTTACGTTCAATGTGTCTTGTTATTGTCTTGCTGAAATAAGCAGGGACGTCCCTGAAAAAGACGTGGCTTGGATGGCAGCATATGTTGCTCCAAAACCTGTATGTACCTTTCAGCATTAATGGAGCCTTCACAGATGGTCAAGTTAGCCACGCCATGGGCACTAACACTGTCATGTGTGTGCGGCCAGAAACATAAAGGGAGGACCCAGGCGCAGAATCCAAACAAAAAGATTTATTAAACTAAACCTCAGACTTAGAAAAATCCAAAAGGGCAAACTCAAAGCACAAGAAACACTGATACTTGAAACGGGGAACCAAATGAACAGACAACAGGAGTGACACACAATGCACTGAAACACAAAATGAACTGACAAGGAACTCAGGTAGCACAGAGACTAAATAGACGAGGAACCAATCAGACACAGGTGCGTGACGAGACACAGGTGAAGCACGTGAGGAGCAATCACAAAAAAGGGAAACTGAGGCAGAACTAAACACATGAAAAGACAGAACTCAAGAATGCAAGAAACACCAGGAAAAACCATCAAACCAAACCAAACACCAAAAGACCACACTAAGAAACAAGAGGAACAAAAACAAGGGAAACAAGGAATCACAAAAAAACAAGGAAACCCAAGAAAAAAAAACCAAACCGTCCTTTTTCTTTTCCTCTTTGGCCTGGAGGACACCACGTCCATGATTTCCAAAAAAATCAAGCAAAAATCAAGCATTCATTGTTGGTTTTCAGCCTTGCTGCTTATGTGCAGAGATTTCTCCAGATTCTCTGAATCTTTTGATGATATTATGGACTGTAGATGATCAAATACATCAATTCTTTGTAATTGTACGTTGAGAAACATTGTTCTTAAACTGTTGGACTATTTGCTCACGCAGTTGTTCACAAAGTGTTGAAACTTGCCCCATGCTCCTTTTATACCCCATCATGACACTCACCTGTTTCCAATGAACATGTTCACCTGTGGAATTTTCCAAACAGGTGTTTTTGGAGCGTTCCTCAACTTTCCCAGTCTGTTGTTGACCCTGTCACAGCTTTTTAGGAACATGTTGCAGCCATCAAATTCAAAATGAGTGAATATTTACAAAGAAAATAACAAAGGTTATCAGTTCGAACATCAAATATCTCGTCTTTGTAGTGTGTTCAATTGAATATAGGTTAAACAGGATTTGCAAATCATTATACTGTGTTTTTATTTACGTTTCACACAACATCCCAACTTCACTGGAATCAGGGTTGTACATTTGGTTATGATGCTACCTTAATGGGAAGAATGCTGTTCTGTGAATCTCTGGTAGTAGAAGGCCTCTCTTCCACAGCCTTGTATCCCTCATTAAACTGTTCAAGGCAGCCTCCCAAGAACCCTCCAGTGCCCAATGGGATAACTTTTGAAGTCACTGTCAATTAAGTCAGGGTTGAGTGCACTGTTGGTCCACTCAAGGCATCCCTTACATGATCAAGGCTGAACGGCACCATGTGAGGCAAAACAAAATGGTAGCTATGCCTGTTAGCACAGTGTTGCACCACTGCCGTCCAACAAGGAGGGGAAAATTGCATCATTTTTGCTCCAAATTGGCCTGTTGTGAAGTAAAGCACTTGATTGGCTGACACCTGGCAGTCGTTTTGTGCTCATGCTGCAAAAATGACGGCTGATGGGTGTACTGTAAAGCTGTAGCACTTTACAGTGAAGTGTTGTTGCACGTCCTAGATTCATCATCCAATGCTTCCAGCTGACTGGCTAAAAAGAGAAGTACTACATCACACTATGTCGATAGCTTTATTTTTTTTAAGAGGAAAGAACTATTCACATCGTGACGTATTGTGCTGTTCTCTTGTTATTGAACTGTTGTCCACATGCTTTCCTTTCAAGGCAGTTCAATATTCATATGAGTTGTTGCCACATTAAGCTGGCAGTCGATGGTTTGACAAGGAAGGCAGCTCAATGGTGCGAACAATAAGGACTGTGCTCAGTCCAGACTTGGTCATGGTGTCCAGGATAGCATGGCAAGCTGTCCTCATGGAGCCGAGGAGACATTGGAAAGGACTCCAAGTGAAAAAACACCAATTATGTGGACCCAAGGATGCTGAGTGCAAGGCAAACTCTTTCAGTTTAGCTTTCTTCCAACTTCGGTTTCAACTAAAGCCTCAATGCTCATGACAAAGAAGCTACAGCGCACCCACCTCACCTGTTCCTACCAAGCACTTGTAATTTCAGCCCACTTCAAGATGCTAATTTCCCTCCAGATGCAGCCCCGTTTCCTGCCTCTTGGCTTAGGTGAAGGGCTTGCTGCAGACCTAATCATGGAAGGTAATTCTCCCATTAAATCATTTAACCCCAAACAAGTCCCGAAAATTAAACAAGTCCCCAAACGCACGAAAAAATCATTCCACATCTTAATCGGAATTAATCATGACTAATTACACAATTATGCATTTATTCTGTTTTTGCAGTCGAGCAAATCAAGGCCTAATTAGTCAGATCAGACAAATGCAGACGTCTGATTGGTGAGAAACGAAGTATCACTGTATCTTTCTCAGGTTTCCTTTTGAGAGTCTGCCTGGTCAGGAAGATAGCGTTGGTGTTCCACTGTTCTAACTCTGAAGTCTCCCATCCTGTTGGATTCAGCCTTCAGTTACTCAGTCTTTGCTGGAATAAGTACAATTCTTCCAAGCCAGATGAAAATAATTCAGTCAACTCAGCGGCTCATCTTCAGAACAGACAACCATAATGTGTTTTGTGTTCATGCCAGTAATAAATCACTCTTCACAAGCATTGATTTTTTTTCCCCCCAACTGTGGATTTTGAAATCCCAAATCTCAGACTTCTCCCCCTTCGCCTCTGAGCGGAGTCTTGTTTGCTCTAATCACATTTGTTTACCTCGTCATATCCTGCCTATCTCTCTTGAGGGGTATTCCATCAAGGCGGATGAAGTAATAGTCTGGTCTATTTTGATGTCTGGCTTATTTCAGTGACAGTTCTTTTCCACTGCTGAGGTTGATATGATTTCCTGTTTGGTGACTAAAGCTGAGACAGAGAATGCAGAAAAAGGAAATGTCTGGAGGAAGACTTTAAAACTACTTTGTTTAATGACACTACAGGGTAAACAAAGAAGACTTGCAGGGAGGCTGAGTCTCACCGCTCTGCATTGAAAACAGTAATGACTCTGCAGTTGAAATCACCATCACAGATGAGGGAGGTGGGAGGGATGATAGAGGTTGGTTTGGAGGAGATGTAGACCTGTGTGTCATCTGCATAGCAGTGAAAATGGATCCCATGGTGACGGATGAGTGTGCCCAGGGGGAGAAGGTATTTGTTGAAAATAGGTGGACCCAAGACTGACCCCTGAGGGACACCCAGGGAAACACTTGAACAACCAGACTTGTGTTTCCTTGTAAACATGGGTGCCATTATTAGATGCTCTGAACACATGAATCCAATCCAAACAAACTTTATTTATAGAGCACATGGTAACACTATATTTCTCTCTGGGATTAATAAAGTATTTCTGATTCTGATTTGGCCGGATTTAAACACAGGCAGCAAGGGAGCCAGCTTAATCTGTGGGGGCAGCTGGTTCCAGAGATTGGTTGTAACAAAGGCAAAGGCCCAGTCCAACCTGTACTTCAGGCCAGCAATGGGTGCAACTAGAAGTGACTGATCTGACATAAGGCTGTAAAAGGTCAAAGAGGTCAGATGGAGCCAGCCCATTCAATGCTTTGTGAGCAAACAATTGAACCTTAAAATTAATCTGAAAGTTGAAAGGAGCCAATGAAGCCAATGAAACAAGGCCAGGATGGGAGCGATGTCCTCTTGCTTACAAGGTCCCATTGAGAGGTAAGCAGCAGCAGATGGGACAAGGAAGCCTGGCTGACACCAACATAAAGTGCATTGCAGTGGTTTTGATTAGTTTTGCGATCACTGTCCATTTTTACTCCCAGACTGGTTACTTTGGGTTTGAGGATCAAGGACTTTGGTTTTACCACCATTAAAATGTCAAAAGCTCAAAGCCTTCTAAGCTTTGCTGTCATTCAGAGACTTCAGCAGTGGGTCAAGAGAGTTGGGGCAATTTCATTTCAATGGGAAATATATCTGGAAGTCATCTGCATGGAAGTGAAACGAGAAGCCATATTTTTATAACCCTTTATTGACGATCGTATCATAATTGATACTCTAGTTTAAAGACCTCTATCTCATCACTATGATAAGTATTTTCATTAAAAACCTGTTAAAAAGAAATGTTATCCCCCCCTTTGAAGATATCATTCCACTAAAAGCAACTGGAGTCGTATTTTGGTCCTTTTCAAAATGGCTGCACTCAGGAAATTATCGAGACTTTTTTTTCTTTTTTTTTTTTTTTTTAGGAAAATCATTGATAATTTTTAAGAATTTGCATTAAGAATAATATCTAAATTGTTACTCAGTTTCTTGAAAAAGCTACCGAAACCACCCAATTTGTCAAATGTAAATCAAAAAATATATAATAAACAAATTTTTATTGCAACATTTTTTCCAGATGTTGTTTAGAGGGTTGATAAGCATCTAAGTTCCATTTTTTTTTCTTTTTGATGGGTCAAGCTTTTTAGGGTTAATAATAGCACCTAAGGGGATCAGATAGAGAAACAAGAATAGGCCCAAGAATCGAACCTTGAGGGACTCCACGTGGTAGAGATACATTGGAAGAAGAGATCGAGGCATGATGGGAGATTCAAAATTAATGCACTGTCAAGCTGAGTGTGCCACATCATCAGTGGTCATCCTCTGTGCTGTCAGATCACATGAGCAGAGCTGTCTCATATTCAGCATTAAGGGGAAATGGCCAGGCTCTGAGCATGAGTCAAGGATTTTCATGGTGTTATTACTGCCTCATGGATTTGAGCCAAAGATGGAGACATGTAGAGATCTAGAAGAAGCTACAGATGTAATCTGAGGAAATGAGTGGTAATATTGCTTTTTTTTTTAAGGCTGTGGAAATGTTTTTTCTGCAGAGTCACAGAATCCAACGTTCGCATCAATAACGATTGATGAACGCGGCTTAGAGTAAAGGAAAAACAAAACAAGCCAATCCAAATCCAATAATCCAAAGGAACAGCTAGAGCAAATGTGGCCGGGGCCTTGCAAGTTGGACAAATCGATAGGAATTTTGAGAGAATCAAAAGGTGGGCGAAGAGGTCAGAGCATCTGGAGAACAAATTGATTTCCAAGCCGCTTTGAAAAATTGGGGTGAGTATTGTGAGTCATCGATGTCAAATTCAAGGCCCAGCTGGAGGGATTAAAACCTGTCCTTCCTTCCTGAGGCAAATCACTCACCCCGTGCTGTACTTGTGCAGTTTGTAATCGACTAAGACTCACATGTGGGATCTTCCCATGCTGTTTCCATCCATAATCAGACTCTGCCGTTCACACACTTCCAGCAAATGCACCGTCACGCCCGATAAGCCTTGTTTGTGTCTAACACCGTGACACTGTCGCCGGCTACTTTGGAAGTCTCTTTACTTTCACTTTGTCACTGCCAGGGTCAGAGAAATCATAAAATAGCACAGGGGCTCCCAGTGGGGCACTTTGTTGTCTGTGACACAGAGGAAGTCGTTTGTCATCACACAGCTAAAGAGTTATCTTGTAAAAATAGAATCAAATACATCTCCACCTCACCCACTCTTTCACAGGCAGTCATCCTGTGTGCGGTGCCCTCGCCGTCCCTCTTACGCACTCTTTCATTCCTCACCCCACCTCCCACCTCCTTCCCTCAATGTTTTCAAAGCCGAATTGAGCGCTTGATGTGATGTTTTGATGCAATCAGCTCAGAAATGACTCAAGAGCTGGGTTGCACTTAAAAGCAATTTGGTTTGTTTGGCTTCATTTATTCATGCTCGTTGAAGAAGTGAGCAGAACGAGTTGTTCCACTCCAACATGTCTGAAGCGTGTGCAGCAGAAAAGCCTGAATTAACTCTACCTGTGTGCCCCGAGCGTCGCCTGGAGGGGAGACCTCATTGTTGTCTTCCCGGAGACACTCACAGGAGTTCATCGCTTTTGGTTTCATCAATTTCACTCTGGGTAAATAAAGTTAATTGTGACGTTTTGGTGCATTGCTTGTACAAACTGTAAAAGAACAGCCTGTGCTGGATGCCTGAGCTGGTGGTCGTGTGTTTTCCAGCGAAGTACGATGACTCACGTAGTAAAGGACACTGATTGAGACGTGAACAGTTTGTCTCGCTCTTTTATTCTGCAGCACTCTCAAGTTTGTAAAAAAAAAAGACAGAAAGAAAACGTGTGGTGTAGCTCTATAAATTACAGGGCAGAGCGTGACACATGCCACATAAGAGGAACAAGACGCCGCTTCCTGTGTTATTGCGAGACCTGTGGATTCAAACCCACGCAGGCTGCGGGGCTTTTAGCGGCCGGGTGATGAACGAAAAGACGTCAAAATGAAAAAAAAGGATGAAGAAAAAGCTCCAGAGGGGAAGGAGCCTTTCTGTTGTCGTCCTCAGATTTGTGAGCATGTCACTTATCATTTTTTGATTTGGTTTTAATATGCATTATGACTCCCTAATTGCTTAAAAGCTCCCAGATGCCAAAACAGATCTTTAATAAATGGGAAGTTGGATGTTGTAAATCATGAAAAAAAGAGGAGAGCCAAGCTGAAATGGCAATTAGTGAGTCAACAACTGTCACGTAATATTCGCTGATGTGCACGTGCGCTTTAAGATGGTAAAACTTAAGTGGGAAAGCAATCCTGGTCTGAGGATTCAAGTCATAAACAGGCAACAGAGGTGGGGCCGAAGCTGCTCCGAATGTAAAAGTGCGATGGCCTAACCTCCCCCTGTCTCTCCCTCATCGCTCTGGCACATCGCACCTCAATCCTTCTGATGATTGAAGTGAAGAAAATGAGAATTTTCTGCATAATTAATCCCAGTGATTGAGCAGTAATGGAGTTCTGAATTGCAGCGGCGTGCGGGCGCGAAAAAAAAAAAAAAAAAACCACACACACAATGCGGAGGCCCCTCAGAATGGAGGCAGCTGCAGAAAGAACAAGCACACGACTGATAGTTTGTATAGATTAAGCCGCTCTGATCCGTGGAGTCGAATGAGTCGCTATTGACTGAACGCTCGTTTAAAACTGCGCCACAAACAAAATCCTCTCTGTCTCTTAATTATTGCATTTTCCTCTGGGCTCCATGTGGATAACGGCTATAGAAACATTGCATTTAGTTATGCCAAATCTATACATAATTGATCATTTTGGCTTGAATAATTTATTCCCATCAGGATGTAAATACTGCATCGTTGGCATGAATTATTAATCGCTATCAAGTTTAAATCTGTGTCGCTCTGGACTCTTGCAAGCACGGCCATGTGTAATTGCATATTGACTTGTGGTTAAGCCAAATGATTGTCATACTGCCCGATTAGGAAGTCGCTTTTTCGTTTTATTGTCTGTACTCCAATACCAGCTGGCGCTAAATATTGAAACTGCTCCCATAAATAGTTTACAAGCCCAACTTTTTCATCCCTGGTGATCTGGGGACTCGTTATCTGAGCTGTCCTTCCGTTCCATTTAATACAGCCGGGGTATAACGGTCGCCCTGTCGTGAGAGATGAGACTGAGATCCCAGCTTGTGAAGTGAACTCCACTGATTTACATCCAAGTCTAAAAAGCCCATGTGGGAATTTAACCCGCGTGGCGCTCCTATCAATGATGCACCACAGATGAGATGCCCCAAAGTGCAGCTTTTAACCTCCTACTGCTTGCCAGAGCTCCTCAGTTATCAAACTGTAAAACTTGTAGAATGAAGTCAAGAGCTGAAGGAAATAGAGGGATAATAATAATAAAAAAAGAACCCAGAGTCAAAGTGCTGGGAGAGATAAAAGGGAATCAGAAATGAAAAACAAAGCAGCAGGTATAGAAGTAGTAACTTGAATAAGTGAAGTGTACCAGTTCAATCTTTCATTGTCAGATTCTCTCTGCTGTTAATGACCCCCTTCTTTCCAGGATCAAGAAAGACATGGCTCTGAGCTATTAAAGCCACAGGAAACCTTTAATGTGGTAATTCAGGGTGTTATTAGAAATTAGTCAATCAGAAGTCCAAAAGTTGTCGCTCAAGTCGAGCCAGATTGTAGGTTAGGGTTGAGTTCAGCTTGGTTAATCATCAGGGCCTTAAGCACGTCCAATGATGTACTAAACGCCCCCAACAGAGCATTAGATTTAATTGAGGGAGACCCCACCACTACAGACGCTAACGGCAGGGTCACTGCACCCGTTTCTTCAGTCTAGACACTTTTAATAATAAAATGTCCATTTCTTTCTGTTTCGTGTTTGTATGCACCTGAAATTTGAATTTGTTGGACAGGACTTTTCGAGGAAGTTCTCCAGATATATGATGTTCTGTACCTGCTTTGTTTTCAATGTGCAGGTAGTTAATTGGCCAGTTTTTGGCGGTATGTTCTCTAGGCCAAGTGGTTCTGTTTGTGTGTAACTGGACGTGCATACAGTAGTGG
This sequence comes from Labroides dimidiatus, assembly GCA_030710495.1. Classification (NCBI taxonomy): domain Eukaryota; kingdom Metazoa; phylum Chordata; class Actinopteri; order Labriformes; family Labridae; genus Labroides; species Labroides dimidiatus. The sequence goes on from CM061166.1 coordinate 7,476,544, forward strand.
TGGGCGGATTGATTGGAATATAATATATTCATTCTAAATCTGGTACTTGTATGATAGTATTGATATTTAAGTTTCAGTTTCTCTTTTCCATGTGTGCTCCTCTCACTCACTTCAGTCATGCACACGCCGCCACTCCTCCCCCTCCTCCCTCTGCTTGACTGTGAGTGTCTCCGCTCAGTCACGTCACTCAGAGAGGAGCTTCGTTTGGTGTTATTTTACAGCTGAATACCAAAATACTGCAAGCTGCAATGCTTTTAGAGAACAAATAAAGTTCTGTGGCAACACCACAAACTTATACAAACATCTTATAACACCAAAGTAAGATTAATTCATCCCCAACTTTAGTTCATGTTATTTTTCAAAGTGTAATTGGTTTTTATAGTTAGAATTTTAGAAAACTAATTTAATATAAACTATTCAGACAGTTGTTTCGATATTCAGCTGGTTAAAATAAATCTGAATTAATTATTTTACTGGAACTTAAAATATGTAACTACATGAAATTTTATGTCTCTGTGATGCTTATTCCACCAGAATGTGCAGCTTTTTGATCAAAACTATATATTTCATGCTAATATTATCATAATTGTTGCTATTTATGAATATTCAAATGTGCTATTTTGCAACAAGGCAGAAAAAATTAAAGCAGATTATGATTTCCGGTTGATAAAATTAGTTATTTACTTTCTTTCATTGACATAAAGATTAGTTTTGTTATTGTTGATTAATTTCAACAAGCTGCTTTTCTATGTAAAAAGGATTGGTATCGATATCGGCGATACTGGCCTTCTATTTACTTGGCATCGGATCACTACAGGAGCACACCATTACTCATGATTCAGCTCTTTATACCCTGTCATGCTATTAACCCGTTGTAGATTAACCAATCACATTCATTTAAGCCAAAACTCTTCCAATCGTCTTTGCTTGGGTGTCACTTCCAACATTTCAACATTTAATACAGAATCCCAGCTATTCAGTGTGCTGTGTACTTGAGTACTTTAGAATAGAATAGAATAGAAAATACTTTATTGATCCCCAAAGGGAAATTCAGAGTCACAGCAGCAAACATTCCAAGAATATATTAAAAATATAATATAATAAATGTCAGCTAGAAAAAAAATGTCCATCAGCTTGGCCATAATTCTCGTGTCAGCCTCCACCTCCACAGGGTCCACAGGGTCCAGAGAGTCCAGAGGGTCCAGGACTGATCTGGTCTTCTTCACCAGTCTGTTCAGTCTCTCTCTCCTGTATCCTGTCGCTCACAGCAGTTGAAATCCTTCAATGTGTTGTTTGTGTCCGGTGTTAGCTCCGTCAGCCATGTCATTATGCTAGCATGTGCTCCATTAGCACGGCTAGCTTGTCTATCTCACTGTAGATAGATCTTTCATTCTGTATAACGATGAATGGAAGGACAGGTTGATGTCCTCTCTTCTTAGTGTCCTCACCTCCTTCTCAGCTTGCAGGTAACTTTGGATCAGATAGCATCGACATGCTACGGACTGCTAACAGCTGAAGTTTTGTGTGTAAACAATGTAACCATGGTTACACGTAGGATCCCCAGACAAACAGGAACAAAAAAGGTAAAAACACCACTGCAAACACAACCAGTTTGGTGTCAATCGCCAACAAATGAGCCAGAAAAAAGTCATGACAGGCTTTAAATATGAAGAAAAACTGCTGCAACAAGCTGCCTCTCGAGAGGCGCTCAGCAATCGCTTTTTACTTTATTATAAACGTTTAACCGATAAATTTTGTTTCTAATTTCGTAAAATGTGAGTGAAACCTGCAGGAAAAGCAGCATTTTGTTAAAAGCAGCTTCAATACCTCAGTGCAGCAAAAGCAGGGCTGGAGTGAAACTCCATTTGTCCATCCGCGCTCTAATGGCGGGACATCCATTACCTAATTCAAAAACTCGAAATGTTACGTAATGGTGCTCGTAAAGCAGCACACGGCGCTCTGCGTGCTCCAGACAAAGTGCAGAGAAAGCAGGGCGCGGAGGGGGAACAGCGATGTGGCTACATCTGCCCACCTGAGCTGGAGTAATCTCAAATGGATTTGTATTTAGGAGGCTTGCCAGTTAATCTCAGTTAGTGATTTGTGTTTGCTCAAACAATAAAAGAGTGACATGATTAACTCAATAGGTAGCATGCCAGTGGAACCACAGAGGCTGAGAGTCTCAGATTTGAATACTTTTGACTCATATTCAATAGTGTACTTAAGTTAAAGTCTTTGGTATTAGCTGCTGCTGCTTATGTAGGCTGGCAGCCAGAATCCTGAATTAATTTTCCTCACCTAGACCTGCTTGTGCACACTACCAGACTCTGGGAACCTGATAAAAAGGCAGAACCTGGCCCCCTGTGCGTCTCCCTGGGAAGTTGCTATGTTTGGTGGATGCTATAGGGCACAGCTTGCTCAGCCGAGCTGCAGATATTACACTCATTTTCAGGGGGCGGGTTGCCATTTACAGTCACGTCTGCCCGCCAGTGGTGAAGACAGCGAAGATGAGGGGGGGGAAATGTTCAAGTGGCAGGGCAAGGGAAGGCGAGTGCTCCAACAGCTTTGATTTGAAATTCTGTCGCATCCATGATCCTGAAGAGAAATCTGCCCCCTCCTCAGGCGTCGAGCACACGCGCGGCTGATCACACGGCTGAGAGTGGAGCGCTGACTCCACTTTTAAGCCAAGAAGTCAATGCATATGTCTTTGTTTAAAGAACAGGGGTGCCACTTTCTACACAGTCCTGCGTTTCTCAGTCAGATAAGCCGATAAAAGAGGCCGAGCAGCGGGCTGACTGTGCAGGAACAGTAAAATGTACAGAAAAATCAACTGAGGCTAAATGCTGGCGATAAATAAGAGGTTTAAAACCCAGCTATGACGATTTATGGAGTGCTTTTAGAGCTCATTGACCAGCCGTCAGATCACATCATCACATTTCTACAATCAAAAGAAAGACTCTTTTACCAGAGAAATACCAATAGCTCATGTATCTGTTGTTACGTCATCAATGTCCATCTTCCTCATCTTCAGCCTCTTCCAATTATTAATGACCAATTATTCTAAATGCACCCCACTGTAAATTGCAATAATAGCGATAAAGATGTTTTATGGGGCTTCATTTGATTTCAATAGCTTCTTTCTGAATGGGGTCTGATTTTACGAGGGCCTGGTTAGCAGAATTACCAGTCGGGCATTTGTGTTGCTGCAGAGCAGGAGAATGATGTTAATGTGAGCGAAGGGATGGCTGCTTTGTAACAACACCCAGTTATTAGGAGTATAGATCAGATAACCAAGACACAGCTGATTGGAATTTGATGAAACTTTGAAATGATGTGGCTAACCTTTAGGATTTTGGGTGCTCACATTTGGCTGATTGGGAGTGTCGAGACAAAATGAGATATGTGCTATTGATTGGCTCTGGAGGGCTGTAATATTCCAGCGACTGATGATGGACTTTGATTTTCTGCTGCAGAACTATTTCACCACTTGTTGCCCCTCAAAATCAAGAAAAATAAAAAAAACCCTTTTAAAAAGTTCCTGACGAAGTAGACTTCAAATTCATCTTCTCTGGGAAGACTCCATCATAGAGCCAAAGATTTCTGTTTCAACAAGTCAGCACAGAGAAAAAAAAGTGGTACACAGGGGAGGAGGGTCAGGGAGGGTTGTGGTCTAATTGTTATTTAACATGTGCTGAAGTGTGATCTTGGGAGCAAAAATAAATGCTACAGTACCCTCTTTGTAGGCAAAATGTGTGCAAAATGATATGATATGATTATGATATGTGTGAAAAAATAAGCTCTTGGGAACCAAAATGTGTGTGAAAGTGCATGCTAAATTGTCATCTTGGGAGCCAAGATGCTAAAATGCCCTCTTGAGAGCCAAAATCGATCAAAAGTTCCCTCTTTGGGAACCAAAATGCATGCTAAACTGTCCTCTTGGGAGCCAAAATGTGTTCGAAAGTTCCCCTTTAAGGAACCAAAATGGGTGCTAAACTCTTCTTTTGGGAGCCAAAATGCTAAAGTGCCCTCTTGGGAACCAAAAAGCATGCTAAACTGTCATCTTGGAAGCCAAGATGCTAAAATGCCCTCTTGGGAGCCGAAATACACTTGAAAGTTCCCTCTTAGGAGCCAAAATGTGTTCGAAAGTTCCATCTTAAGGAACCAAAATGGGTGCTCAACCATTCTCTTGGGAACCAAAATGCGTGCTAAACTGTACTCTTGGGAGCCAAAATGCTAAACTGTCCTCTTAGGAGCCAAAATGTGTGCTAAACTGTCCTCTTGGGAGCCAAAATGCTAAACTGTCCTCTTAGGAGCCAAAATGTGTGCTAAACTGTCCTCTTGGGAGCTGAAATGCTAAAGTGCACTCTTGGGAGCCAAAATATCTGCTAAACTGTTCTTTTGGGAGCCAAAATGCTAAAGAGCCCTTTTGGGAACCAAAATGCGTGCTAAACTGTTCTTTTGGGAGCCAAAATGCTAAAGTGCCCTATTGGGAACCAAAATTGCGTGCTAAACTGTTCTTTTGGGAGCCAAAATGCTAAAGTGCCCTTTTGGGAACCAAACTGTGTGCTAAACTGTTCTTTTGGGAGCCAAAATGTGTGCAAAACTGTCCTCTTAGGAACCAAAATGCTAAAGAGCCCTTTGGGAACCAAAATGCATGCTAAACTGTCCTCTTTGGAGCCAAAATGCTAAACTGTCCTCTTGGGAGCCAAAATGCTAAACTGTCCTCTTGGGAGCCAAAATGCTAAACTGTCCTCTTGGGAGCCAAAATGCAAAAGCCCCCCCGGGAGCCAAAATGCATGCTAGTATTCCTTCTTAGGAGCTAAAATGTGCTAATGGGAGCCAAAACAAATGCTAAAGTGCCTATTTGGGAGCCAAAATCAGCACTGAAATGCCCCCTTGGAGTCAAAATACATGCTTAAGGGCCTTTTTTCCCCCTTTCTTTTTGCCCCTGCCCTTCAAAAAGGGCACTGCTCAGAAACACTAACAAACATATACTCTTTATCCTCATAGAGACTAACAGACACTGGATTCATTCCACAGACTGTCATATGTCAATTAATGCTGTGGACCATCCCTGTGAACTAATCAGGTCTACTTCCTCTGATGAAGAAATTAAAATGCACCGCACCAAATTAACTAATCATGCAGTCATTTATTTATTAGAAGGGCCACAACGCTTCATCAGGGCTCGTTCCCCGAGATAAAGTGTCATTTATATCACTGTACAGACGATCAATGTTAGGCGCTTAGTTTCCTTCATGTTTCCAAAAAGACCCTTTAAAGTGTCATCAGGTCTAAAAAACCCAACAAGGCCAACTTTGCACACTCAGACATCCACTGAACCTTGGTGGATCGACACATTCATGCAGATAAAATGAATATTTTCAGTAATGGTCTGTGAAATTTGGATTCATTTCGCAAAAGGTTGACACAAATATAGAATCTCAGATTAAATTACCTTCCTCTACTGCGCACACTTTTAACAAATTTATCCAACAACTCAGAGTAACTCAAAGTGCAAGCACTTCTCAGAGTTTGTGTTGCCTCAAGGTTTTCATGTAATTCAAAAAGGCTTCACTCCTTCAGCAGCATGATGTTAACGGTTATTCCCACACAGTCTGGGAAGCACCTATCAGAGTTAATAAAAGATGAAATCCACCACTACCTGGACACTTTGGTAACTCTCGCACATTAAAGCAGATCCTCTGAGATTTTGTTGGACATTTAAAAACAGGAAACTGCTTCTCCCTGCAGGTTAAAAACAAGATGGAAAACCTCTTGCATGGATGCAGACAACAAGTCCCAGCTACAGAGTCATGTTTGACCGTCATATTGACAGCTCAAGCAACGGGGGCAGTGTTTTCCAGAACCACATGATAAGTTATGTCCCAGATGGGTGACTCACACAAGCCTGCTGTAGGAGGCAGAAGGGAAGATCCACAGAAAGCAGGGCCTGCTCTGTGACAGTGAGATTTTAACACATCAAGGGGACTTTATGGAGTCGTTTGACTGGAGTCCTACGTGAGCTGAGCTGGTGTCATGTCCGGCCTTGTGGATCACCTCAGGCAACACAGTCTGGATCCTGCTACTCCACTGTACTCTGCACATAAAAAGTGGGTTTGTGTCTGTAAATACGCTGAATAATGGACATCTGTGTAGAGAATAGTTTCCAGTAAATTTGTGAAAGTTTCATTAAAAATTTTCATTTCAGGTTTTTGTTAATGTTGACTCAAGTAAAAGACATCATAAACTTTAGAGGCTTGCTAGCTGGTTAGCTAGCCAGTTTCCTGTTAGCTTAGCCAAATTAGAACATCAACTGAGTATGTAATTTGCACTGTAGTGAGCTAACATTAATTAATAAATTAACTGTAATTAAAGCTAGCGAACTTAACTATGTGAAACATGCACTGTATTATGTTGGCTTCCCTAACTTAGCTAGCTCGAAAGAAAAAAAAAAACTCAAGTCAACTCAAGTAAAAGACACATGTAAGTAAAGCTAACACATTTTTTATCATTATATGTATTAGCTTTAGAGGCTAGCTAGCCAGTTTCCTTCTAGCTTAACCAAATTAGGCCATCAACTGATGGAAGTATGTAATTTACATTATAGCGAGCTAAAATTGGTTAATAAATGAACGGTAATGTTAGCTGGTGAACTTGATTTTGTAAAACATGCACTAAATAATGATGGCTCCACTACCTTAGCTAGCTAGAAAGAAAAAACTCAAGTCAACTCAAGTAAAAGACACATGTAAGTTAAGCTAACACATTGTCATCAATATGTATAAGCTTTAGAGGCTAGCTAGCGGGTTAGCTAAGCCAAATTAGAACACCAACTGAGTATGTTATTTGCATTGTAGTGAGCAAACATTGGTTAATAAATAAACTGTAATGGTAGCTAGTGAACTTAACTTTGTGAAACATGCACTAATTATGTTAGCTCCACTAACTTAGCTAGCTAGAAAGAAAAAACTCAAGTCAACTCAAGTTAAAGACACATGTAAGTTAAACTTACAAATGCTCGTCAATATGTGTATAAGCTTTAGAGGCTAGCTAGCTGGTTAGCTAGCCACTTTCCTGTTAGCCTAGCCAAATTAAACCATGAACTGACAGACGTAAGTTATTTGTATTGTAGTTAGCTAACATTGGTGAGTAAATGAAGTGTTATGATAGCTAACTATTTTAACTTTGTGAAACATGCACTGAATTATATTAGCTCCACTAACTTAGCTAGCTAGAAAGAAAAAAAATGTCAGTTCCTGATTTTAAGTTAAATACATAGCCTATGTTGTTAGCTAGCTAGCTTGGTTTGTGAATACCAGCTCTGAAAACCGATCTGTGTCATTTATAAATGTTGTATCAGGCATATTTGCGTGTATGTTTACTCATGACATATATTTATGAGTATCTGTGAGCAGAGCAACATCCTTCTGAGGGAACCTGGCTTCAACTTTTTGTTGTATTGCTGGTTTGTCTTTGCACAGTTTTTTCTGAAATGAATCAGATTGGTTGATTCTCCACAGGTTGAAACTACGACAAGGGCACCATCGTCGCACTTGATTTGCATTCAGCACAGCCCCTTGTGATTCGTGCTCAACTATGCAGGAAGATAAGGAAATAAATCTTGCCTTTGAGAGCAAGGAGATATGCATTCCAACACGTACTTCTAACAGCAGGTTGCTCGAAATGGCTCAGCAGCCTGCCATATACGTCCCGTCGAGGCACAAAGACACATAGTGTTAAGTGCTGGTTTGGACAAATACATGCACGTTTATCATGCATTTTACACATTTCGTCTGCCCGGTGCAACCAAAAGGTGTTACTATCACAGCTCCAGACGAGGGATACATATTAATGCCAACTGTGCTGAGAAAAATGGGCAAATATCTTAAATATGCTGATCTGAAGTTCCAGGATTCAGCCCAGGGAACGGCCTAATGAATAATTCAAAGTGCCGCCGCTGCCGCCGCCACACTGACAATGAACGTTTATGTAAACCCAAAGTGGGATAATACGGCCAAAAAAAAAAAAAAAAAAAGGCAAATGCTAATTCACCTCACTAACAATATGAAGATGATCATTTGCATACTGAAACACTGTATCAAAGGTTAGAGCGGGAACGAAGTGGAATTAAATGGAAATGCTCTCTTGATAGGAAGATAAACTTTGGAGAGAGAGCAAAGCTGCGTGTCATTCCCCCGGTGAGGAAAGGTCACAGAAGAAAGACTTTTGAATAGAAATAATTAACTCTGTCAAAGATTTCCTTTTAATACTGCTCATCACTGTTTTATTTTTCATGTTTTTGTTTGAGCTTGTGCATCAAAAAGCTATTTTTTTTCTTGTTTTTTTTTTTTCACGTGGACGTCAAGCTAAAAGCTGCTAAATTTAAACAGTTCCTCATGCCGCCAAGGTCGGGATTGTTATCTCGCCGTAATGGAGCGGTTTGACTTTGACATTTACACGCTGCTGTACTTTGACTTCAAACCGGTCCTGGTTACACTTGCTCATGTGGCAGATGGAAAAGGTTTTGTTGTCGAGCCCGATTGCACGGCGAATACGACACAAAAGCAAAAAGAGTTAAAAAAAAAAAAAAGAAGAAAAAGTAGGGTGATTGTGAGGAGAGGAAAGGAAGGAATAATAAATGCGAGAGAGAGAGAGAGAGAGAGAGACTGGAGGAGGTAATGATGAACACCTGCACTGACAGGTGGTTGATGCCATGGATGGTGACCTATAAAGGTTGGGAATGTAAGAAATCTACACGACAGGAGTAGAAACAAAGGGTCATGCAAGGACTGTGGACCCTTTCGACTGATATTCCATCTCACGCTGCAGCACCTGGACGACTAGAACATCTCCTAGCACCAGAAAGACATGATATATAATTCAATTTATCTCATATACAGTATTAACCCTCCAGGTTCTTCTACTTCTATGATATGCATGAGTAACAGCCCCCCATTAGCCGAGTGTGTTTCAGTGTCTTGTGAAAAATCCTGCGAGCACTCGGGGACTTAACAGGCACTTGGGCCTTGCTGCCAATTACCGGATCTGCATCGCACAAGTAGCCACCTGACGAGCTGCAAATACCACAAGTGAGGTAATGGGAGCAGCAGAGGAGGAGAGGGACTGAGCAGATGTCACCTTGGATAGAGTCGAAGAGGGAAAACAAGATCAACATGCAGCGTTTGGTGGACATCTGTTGCATCACCTCGACTTTTAAACACCTAAAGAAAAGTTTCTCCTTCGCTGCAGGAAATTAAAGTGGCTGTAGGGGCATGTGCAGCTAGATCAGCACATGCACATGTGTATATGAGTCCAGAGCAGAACTATAATTTATGATCAAAGAGAAAAACACATGACTTCCTGTTGACAGTAGGGGGTGCTATAGTATGAGGTGGAAAAACCATAGATGCACTCAGGCTGTGACCATCATCAGCTTTGGCGACCTCCCCTGGCCACGCCCACTGAGTTACGAAAAATACTTTGATAACCTTTAATCATCAATGTGTATAGTATCCACATTTTCCTGACTACCCATAGTTCATTGCGGTGTCCGCTTTTGCTCTTCCTGTTAGACGTTCCGTTTAAGTCGCCATGGAAACCGCAAAGCTGTTGATGTTAGCCTAGCTGTGATACTCACACAAAATGAAGAAAAAATCGGAGGTGGAGTCGTAGTGCTGATGTTTTAAAGGAAGTCGGAAAAAAAAACTTCGGGAGTCGTTCGATTAAATACGTACTTTATAAATCGTCAAAATCTGACGTTTAACTCCCATTTCCGAACTTCCTGTTCGGAATTCTTGATGGTCATAGGAGGCTTTTTTGTAGGTCGCTGTGGCGCAAATATCGGCACGAAAACACTGGATTCAAAAATTTTTCGCCGTAGCTGAATTTCGTGGCTAGGTGCGTTCACCTGTAAGTCAAGCTGAAGGCACACAATTTGGGGTTAAAGTTGAATAAGAAAGACAGGAAGAAAAATGGCCTTTCGCCGCCCCTGCGGTTGGCGAGCTCAGGCCCTGATAAAAGCCATCTTTGCATGTCTTTGCACACACACACTCTCTCCTTTCCCATTCATCAAACAAGCCTCATTTGCTTCTCTTAACTTACATGCAACACGACCTCCCCTGTGTGAGATTAGGCTTTCGTCGGCATGTGTGCATCCATCCTCATGTACACTGCATGCAAAAATCTCCATGCATGTACGCACAGACTCTCTAACGCTGCGTCCTCTTAATAAATCATCCTGTCCCCTCTCATCTCTCCTGCGGTTTCAAAGCCTCCCCCTTCTCATATCAATCCTGCACCCCCTCTTGCAGAAGCTTTCAGTCGGCCGCGCGGCATTAGAGAAGCCTCAGGGGTTAAAAGTGTGCAGAATTGGAGAGGAAGTGAGAGTGAGACTGCGGCGAGACCTGCGGGGAGGATGACATATGTTTGATATCGAAGGAATGCTGCTGAGCTGGAGCCGTTTGGTGGAAGCGTGTGCGAGGGGAGCGGAGGACTCCTCAGTTTCTCAGTCATAAACACTTCCTCAAACGCACACACTCAGTTATAGGATCATCATATCATCCTGCAGATGTCGATCAGTGTTAGCGCACAATGCTAAAGGGCTTCACGCTGGAACCTCTTTGAGCTTTTCAGCCCGGAATGAAAAGACTTTCGCTCTTTTGGTCGTCTCCTTTGAGAAATAAGCGAGCGCAGACTGTATTGTAGCGTGCTGTACAGCACAGGAAGAGGTCAGGGCGAGGCCGAGCTCGTAGGAGGAAGGCTTGCATAACAAGTCCACCTTCATTCGCTCAGCTTCCTCTCTCCCCTCGTCCAAGCCGAGGCCTTTTAGAGCGAGATCTCAAGAGGTGCATGAGCACACACCCACATGCACATACAAAAACATACAGAGAAAGACTTGCAAGCTCCACACACACACACACACACACACAAACACACATGTGTGCGTTATCCTCTCTGCATAGCCAATGGGAGGTAATCAAAGCCCTGATATGCTCTAACCAGATCCATTAAGGAGCTAATAAATGCTCGGGATGAGTTAATTAATGACCCCCAAGAACATCATCTGCCTTCAGTGCAGCAGCTCAGAGTGCGCTCTCTGCCTCACACTGCGAAAATCACAAATCAACACAAAAACAGCCACAGCCGGGCGTGATTTAGGGGAAAATCTGCAGTCTGCAGCGTGGTCACGAGGAGAGAAGTGGATCTGTTGTCTTTGGTGTTAAAATTTTAGTCGTTTGGTCTGTTTTTTTTTTTTTTAGTTTGCACCATAGACACACACTGTCTGTTTCTGAAACAGATTTTTAAAGCAAAATGGGCAGAGCGGCCATATTGGAAGTGAGGCAGGCTATGAATCTCCACAGTAACAACCATAGGGCGCCCGGCAATCACGTGAGCTGAGCTGTGCATCTGATTGGACGAACTGGCGAGCCAGCCTCAAGTGGACACTTGAGGAACAGCAGACTTTAGTGATTCTGCATTGTCTCATATTTTCAGACCGGAGGTTGCCGCTTGGTCTGCACACTTAAGACCACACAAGGGATGCAAGAGTTTAAAAGTAATCCAACCTCAGATTGCAAATCAAAATAATAGTAGTGAATAGTCTGTTCTTTTTCTGTTTAAGGGAAGGAAAGAAAATTCAGTTCAGTTTTTTTCATTTTCGGTCCGGTTAAAAAAAAACAGTTCAAATTTAAATCCAAAAAGAAGAAAGAAAGGAAAACTACAACCACAGTCTCCAGGAAATGGTTTGCAGGAGGATCGTATGGAGTGTCTGCTTTCTCGTCTTCTTGAAGGTTGAGACTAGGGACCATACTACCCTGACTAAACGCAACTAACGATCAGTTTCCGATCTGTTTCCAGCTCCGTCAGCTGACGCTGTATCAGCTCCGCTGATTGGACGACGAACACATTCTCGTTGATGATGGAGGAGAAAACCCCCACACAACAAAAGCGACTGGAGCTACTGGAGTTTGCTTTACAACTTCATCAACTTCTGCAGTTAAAACAGAAAAAAATGGTTCTGATTTTTTTTTAATCATCCCAGGAGCTTGATTCATTTCTTTCTGCTCAGCTTTATTCATTATCCATAAACTGGCTCCACACTCATAGATTTTCATGGTTAATGGTTATGTAGAGAATCATCACCCTCCCCTCCCCTCTGATCCCATGCAAATAAACGTCAGGTGTTATAATAGATATGTGCACAGCCTTTGACCCCCCCTCCTCGTTAAAGGTATCGCTCCTGATTGAACTCTTTTACCGCCTGCTTTTTATTGGATAGGGTCCCGTTGACCCACAGGAAGAAAATTAAAAAATTGATTCAGTTATCAATACATATCTGTGTGTGTACGCACATAAACGACCCAAAGCCTTGACCCCAGGAACTTATGGATTGGACTTCTTCCTTCCTATAACTGTCTGCACAGCAGCACGGGGAAATGATAGCATCTCCTGCCTCACTCTCTCCACACTCCAGCACTCTTGTTTTTCTCCTCTGTCTCTTGACATTTAGCAATGTGCTAGCAGGGCTTGTTTACAGGGTCGTTAACTGTTTCTCAGAGTCTCTGCACCCAACAAATGTGGTGATTATGGTCCACAGAGAGGCTCCGGTGTATGTGAGGAGCTATAAGAAGCCTCGGCTATCATCACAACACACAGGCAGCAATATAAAGCTAACAGCCTGGCTTTCTTCTATTTCATCAGCCTGTTGTATGCACACTCAGCTTTTACTTAAGGCTTCCACTCCTCGTAAAATATAATAATGCTAATTAATTCCGCCGGCGTTTGTTTGAAACGGCTCGGGGAACACTTTTCCTGCAGCTGTATGTGGAGTCATCGCCTTCTTTTTGTACTTGTGGTCTCAAAAGCTGCTGAAGTGTTAGAGGTTTACAAGCATGCCATCGACATCGGTCGCTGTGATGATTTGTTCGGGATGGAAGGACAGGCATGAAGCTTTGTGCTGTTTATCTTTTGACATTTTGCAGGTGGAGTCAGTCCTTGAGGAGACGGAGAGTACTCTTGGGAAAGGTCAGCAAATATTTTATATGGAGCCCGTTAGTCAGAAAATCAGAAGGACTGTTAGTAAAAAAATCAGAAGGCCCATAAGTTAAAAGACGTGTTACTCAAAAGGCCCATTAGTCATAAAATCAGAAGGTCTGTAAGTCAAAAGACCTTTTAGTTAGAAGGCCAGTTAGTCAGAAAATCAAAAGGCAAGTTAGTCAAAAGGTCCATTAGTCAGATAATAAGCCAAAGTCAAAAGACCCATTAGTGAAAAGGATGGTCAGTCAAAAGGCCTGTTAGTCACAAAATCAGAAGATCTGTAAGTCAGAAGGTCCATCTGTCAAAAGGCCTGTTAGTCAGAAAATTAGATGACCAGTTGGTCTTTTGACTGACTGGTCGTCTAATTTTCTGACTGTTAGTCAAAAGGCCTGTTAGTCAGAAGACCAGAAGACTTGTTTGGACAGAAAATTAGAGGGACTGTTAGTCAGAAAATCCAAGAGCCTTTAAATCAGAAAATCACAACACATGTTAGTCAAAAGGCCCAATAGTCAAAAAACCCATTAGTCAAAAAACGCTTCATTCAAAAGAATTTTTAGTAAGAAAATCACAAGGTCAATTATTCAAAACGGCTCGTTATTTAAAAAATCAGAAGGCTTGTTAGTCAGAAAATCACAAGGTCAGTTAGTCAGAAGGCTTGTTAGTCAAAAAACCAGCAGGCCCATTGGTCAAATTCCTTGTTAGTGAAAAGGCCTGTTAGTCAGAAATTCAGCAGGACCGTTCGACAGAAAATTAATTAGGATGTTAGAATGTCAACTAAATCCAAACTATTTTTTTGAGTAGAGGGCCTTCTGACTCATGGGCCTTCTGACTCCAAGGCAGATCCATTCAATGTAAATCAAGTCCACTGGTGAGTTGTGCAAATCCTGGTTTTGGTCCAAAAATGAAATGCTGCAGCACGTATTTCAATGTGTCTGACTGAAGCATCTGCTCCTTTTTCAGTATTATTTTTATGACAAAGCCACACAGCTGGCATTTATTTCCCTTTCTACTTTGCTATCGCTCTCCCCTTTCCTGTCTTTGTTTATGCACCGGTTTGCGTGCAAACATACCTCAGACGCGCCAGCCTCTCGACCATATGACGAGGCATGCCTGCTCAGCTCGGCGGGGAGGCGGTGAAAGCAAAGGTAAAGCATCCAAACAGGAGCAGTCGCTGAATTAATCAGGAAAATGTTAGCAGTCTGAATAGACGTTTGAATCCCTGAGACGCTCCTCCTTTAGTCACACTTGACCTCCTCACGGGGACAGAGTTTATATTCAGATGTTTTTTTTTTTCTCTTTTCTTTTATCCAGGGGCAAACAGCATTTCTCTGTTTCATTAACATTCAGCGCCTGTCTGGAGAGCATCAGAGCTGGGTCCGTAGTGATAGTTGTAACTGAGGAAATGGTGCAGAAACATAAATACAACCGCAGGGGGTGATGCCTTGCATGCAGGAGTTACTTAAAGTGCATTTCAGTGTGACTCCCACGGCTCGGGATCATTTGCATACAGCATTTCTGGAGGAGATGCACGAAGCTGTATGCACACCAAAAACAATTCTGTTACTGTACACTGCAGAGTCGAAAGCATTTCTGTTTGAATAGTGGAAAACATGTTGTGCCTGTTTGATTCTGAACCTACTAGTTGAAATGTGAGCTTTTTTTTTTTTCAAGATTAAGATGCGTGATGAAGTTGCATCTCTTGATTAGAAGGTTACGTAACCTCTTACAGAAGTGTGCAAAGTTTTCCGCATTAGTCAACAGCCGTGTCCATTATTAATAGCACAGGCTTTAATAAGGGTGGTGGTAATTAGCAGGGCAATAAGCAATTGAAATGCAGAAACACAAACAGTTGGTTTGGTTTTTAATGACTTCAATTAACTTATTTGTGCAGAGAAAATGAAGCTAATTACAAAGATCCATTCAGAGGGAAAAAAAAAGATGCAGCTTATGCAAAAGTTTCAAATTCAATATTTCCTCGACATCACCGAAACTGCTCCGACTCTTTGACGGTAAATGCATGAATTTTAACTTGCAAGCTATGAATATTCTGTTTCTGGTGCAACCTGCGGCGTGACACTTACGCAGATGTCTCTATAACCCCGGCGTTTATTAAATCAGGATCAAATCAGGTAAAGCCCTCTGAGATTAAGATCTCATTTTCAAGGAAGATGTTAATCTCAGGGGGATTTAAGTGTGAGAAAATCACACGGCGCAGCCTTTTGAGGCGGGAGATGAGCGTTTTGGGTCTTGATACTTTTTGGTTTTATATCTGAACCGTCACCCTGAGGAGGCGGAGGAGCGTACTACCCTTGTGATGAGGGTTATTTAAGGTCAAAGATGTATACAACACACATGCAGAAATGTCACCCGGCTGATAATAGGTAGTAACCAGTGAGAAGGAGTGGGTAAAGTGACATTACCATCACAGTAATGAGCTCCACAGCTGAAAAGTTTCATGGCCTAAAGGAGGAAGCTGGGACAGGATGCTGGGGTTCCATCTGTAGGGCCGCAGCAGACAGAGCAGTTTGTTTCTGGGTAGACTGGGGTCTTTAATGATCCTATCGGCCTTGGTGGCGCCTTCCACACCAGGCAACATTTCACAGCCTGTTCCAGAGTTGCTTTGTGAAGAATTCACCCAGCTCCTCTATCTTGCTAAATGCCGTTAAAATCATTGCACGTGAGATTATCATCCCAGAAATTAAAGCAAGGAAGTACCGCCAGCAATTTCTGTACCCAATTATCCCGAAAAGCTCTGTTTAGCCATTCTTCAACATGATGATGAGAAGTGTGTCGATACAAAGGCTCTCGTTATGGATGAGGCGGCCTTTGTGCAGCCTCTCTTCCACAGCGTGAAGCATCTCCTCAGCATAAATAAGTAAGAGACACCACCAACACACGAGAGCAGCACATATAGACTCCCACTTCGGCTTGCACGCATACAGTGAGCATGTTCAATGTTAAGAATGTAACTCACTGTGTTCATGAGTCGAGGAAACAATGCATCTTTCATCTGTTGAAAAGGTAGAGTTCCTTTTACTGTAAGATAAGAGCAGCAATCATGTTAAGTGACGGTAAAGTGAAGATCTTGATTGCAGCCAGGTCTTTTGTTGGTTGTTAAGGCAGTATGTCATATTTAAATTAGTTTAAAACATGGAGAAAACAAACATGCAGACCTGTAGGGGACTCTGTGTACTGAGGCAGCCTGCAACTACCCTAACACCAAGGAGATTGACACCTTAAGATGGTGAGGCTCTTGGGGACTGTTTTGAACAGTGGGGCCTAATCTCAAAGGTGTGTATAGTATGGCATTGTCCCTAAGCAACACCTGCCGTTCCTCAATGACACCTGCCAAACCCTCAGTGACAAATGCCAATGGCAACGTGGCACCTGCCAATTGCAGTGGCACTTGCCAAGCGCAGCAACACCTGCCAATCGTAGTGACACCTGACAGTTGCACAGTGACACCTGCCAATCTGTCAGTGACACATTCCAATCGCTTGGTGACACCTGCCAATTGCAGTGGCACTTGCCAATCCCAGTAACACCTGCCAATCGCACAGTGACACCTGCCAGTCCCACATTGACACCTGCCAGTTGCACAGTGGCACCTGCAAATCACAGAGTGACACCTGCCAATCTGTAAGTGACACCTGCCAGTCCCACAGTGACACCTGCCAGTCCCACAGTGACACCTGCCAATCGCACAGTGACACCTGCCAATCGCACAGTGACACATTCCAATCGCAGTGACACCTGCCAATGACACCTGCCAATCGCACAGTGACACCTGCCAATCACACAGTGACACCTGCCAATCGCAGTGACACCTGCCAATCGCACATTGACACCTGCCAATCGCAGTGACACCTGCCAATCGCACATTGACACCTGCCAGTCCCACAGTGACACCTGCCAATCACACAGTGACACCTGCCAATCGCAGTGACACCTTCCAATCGCACAGTGACACCTGCCAATCGCACATTGACACCTGCCAGTCCCACAGTGACACCTGCCAATCGCACAGTGACACCTGCCAATCGCACAGTGACACCTGCCAATCGCACAGCGACACCTGCCAGTCCCACAGTGACACCTGCCAATCGCACATTGACACCTGCCAATCGCACAGTGACACCTGCCAATCGCACAGTGACACCTGCCAATCACACAGTCTCTTTGGATCTCAGTGTCACTTGCTTTGAATGCACAGATTGGATTGCGCTGCAATGAAAAGATGAGACTAGCATGGACATTGACTGTCTTTATTTCATGCTATTTATGTGTGTTTGTGATTCTTATATTTCATCTGCCAGACACCTGAATTTCCCTTCAGAATTAAGTACATTCTTTTTCTCTTTCCCTCCTATAAGCTGACATCACAATAAGCAATGTACTCATGAAAGCAGCTGCAGACTCATTTCTGCTGCAGAGAACAGAGGGTTAAGGTAAAATCATCATGTCATGTATCCTCAGGTTCAAAGAATCCTGCTGGACTCCCCTTTTTGCACAAACATATAGCAGAGAGAGCTCATTGCACAGGAAGTGCAATAGCCGTACCAATTTTTCCACCAACAGCAGAGTCAATGGAACAGAATAATACCAGGGTTCCCATATGTCCCGAGTATTTCTCCAGTCATGGGAGAAATATCAAGGGAGATGAGAGAAAATTGGTATATCTCAGTGAAAAAAAAATTACACATTCTCATATTTTCCTTTCCCTTTTTTTTTGAGAGTGAAGCGTTTGATGTCCGCTCAACAGCTGGCAGCTGAAATTAAGGCTCTGTTCAGGGTTGGGGAAGTTCAAATGGAAAGTGGCTTCTTTCAGCGATGGTGGAACGCTGCAATGCCCCTAAAAGTTTGGGGTGGTTTAAATGTAGCCCGGGTCAGGCTGGAAAAGTTAGGAGAGAGTTCAGTGAAGCATCTGAGAAACACTCGAAACAAGAGTCGAGTCTAGATTGACTCATGCGATATCCACATACTGTATTCCCACAGAGAATTTAACGTCTGCCTGATGCAGATTGTACAAATAAAAAAAAAAAACATCCTTGAAAATATTACTTGAAAGCATGCAGCTGTAAAACATTCAGGGTACATGAATGCCTGCAGGTCACTCTGGGAAATGTAGGAAGTCACTGAGGTAGAAGTAGATATGGCAGCTTGAGGGGGAAGTGTCCGCTTTTATACGCTCAAACATTAACATGTACATGCTTTACACAGACATTTCCCTGCTTCTCGAGGTGACAAGATTCAGAGCGAGTGGAAACAGAACGTCGAGACTTCTCTTCCCGCCTCGGGAATCTCGTCCTCGATTGAAAAGACACCGAGACACCAAACGACCTTTGAAAGCTTATTGTTTTCTTCTTGATTCAATAGACACACTACTGAAACACACATCCAAATAAATGCAAAGAAAAGAAGTCTGAAACTTGAGACACGTCCGCCTCTGGAGGAATGCACGGAACAAAGAAATCTGTAAATGCGCTTGATCCCTGTGACCGGCGTCGGTTTGCATCAAAAAACCAGCTGGCTTGTGAGATTATCTGTGCATGGGGAGTCAGCAGAGGACAATTCTCATCTCATTCCCACCATAAACATACGATATTGGAAAGGTTCCTGGAGTTCTCGCTTATTGCTGCTATATGAGAAATCAACAAGTACAGTTTTTTTTTGCATCTAAATCCGATCTGGCTTGGGGAGATGTATGAGTAATACTTCGCAACTGTGTTGGCGCCCATCAGGCAAACACTGGCGAACCCCCTCACGCTTCATTACAGATGAACAGTGGCCAACAATGGAAATAAAAAGCTGGATTTACAGGGCAGTTTTAAGTGGTGAGTGAGTGCTAATGAATACGAAGCAGCGGGGTGTAAACAACAAACAAGCGTGACTGACTTGAGTCGTGCTCACTCGGATGGAGAAAATTACATTCTACTTTATTTACGCCTTCATTTCTGTACTCGGAGCTGTGTGTACGCTTCTTTTGAGATACTTTGGGACGGAAAACTTTACCTCTGAATCGATCAGATTCCCAACAGGCAGAAGAAGCAATAAGTTGCTGAAATGAGCAGCTCAAAGTTTTCCCCCTGCATCCCAAGTCATAATTTTATGCTACATTACCACAGCAAATGTACTGCGTCGGTATCAATAATAAGTGTCTCCTTAATAATTCATTCTTTCAATTATTGAATTTGGTTGGCTGAATATTACAAGAACATGTGCTGCTTCACACCCCGATGGATCATCTCAGCTGAGGAGCTGCAGCCGACATGTTTTCCTCTCGTTAAAAACGACCCTTTGGGTTGTAGGAATAAGATGACACCTCTCCTTCTGCTCCCCTGGGTCGCACCAAATACCAGACCCCCATTAAATACCCCGGATTAACAACACACGCATTGTGGCGTTTGCTTTGATTCAACCCACATGTGGCGTCTCAGCGTGTCAACATTTGGCGGCAAAAAAAAAAAAAAAAAAAAAAAGTCATGTCTAACGACGGCGTCAGTACAGTCGCAATATGTCTCGCTAATAGCACTTACGCATGAGCTTCTGTGCTGCCGTAAAAAATGAATTACTTTCATACACACATTGAACTATTCACGGGTAACAGCAGAGGAAGTATGCGTGTGTATGTGACATCAGTGTGGCCACATCATGTGCAGCAGTTGGCCTCGTGTGATGTGTTAAAGTGCATAATTGACTGTCAGAAATAGAAGTTTGGGTTGGCGGCTGGTGTTATGTGCCTTTGGAAAACAAGACGAGAAATTCTTCATTAATATTAATATCATTCAGTGTTTCACAGTTGGTGTGAAGCACTCTCAACGAGAATGAAAACTTTCATCAGCTCGATTTCCTTGAGCCTTTAGCACCTGTGTGATGTAAATAGGGTTGGTCTTATATAAGCGGAGGTCGTCTGCATATAAAGATAAATAAAGAGCAAAGGTCCTCTTCACTTGGTGATTTTTTGTATTCATTGATGAGAATCTGAATGTATCTCTTTACAACGGCACTTGTATTTGTGTGGGAATATTTTGTCCTTGAGGTCGACGTGTCAGAAGCATGATTAATAGGCAAGTGAAAGGACATGAGAGACTCTGGCGAGGGCCGTACTGTGAAGGCTGCACGACTGGATTCATTGATATGCACAGGGAATGTAGGCTGGCCCATGTGGGCTGAACCAAGAGAAGTGCTGAAGCCTGAGCTGCTGGTTCTGATAGAAAGGTGTACAGATGCATGAGGGTATAATAATGAGGCAATGAAGTTGGGACGCTGTGTAAAATGTAAACAAAAACAGAATACAATGATGTGCAAATCCTGTTTAACCTATATTCAACTGAATACACTACAAAAAATTTGATGTCTGCAACACATTCTTTAAAAGCCGGGACAGGTTCAAAAAAAGACTGGGAAAGTTGAGGAATACTCCAAAAACACCTGTTTGGAACATTCCACAGGTGAACAGGTTCATTGGGTGTAATAGGAGCATCCCGGAAAGGCTCAAACATTCATAAGCAAAGATGGGGAGAGTTTCACCACTTTGTGAACAACTGCGTGAGCAAATAGTCCAACAGTTTAAGAACAACATTTCTCTTTCTGGATTTGATCATCTACAGTCCATAATATCATCAAAAGATTCAGAGAATCTGGAGAAATCTCTGCACGTAAGCAGCAAGGCTGAAAACCAACATTGAATCACCGTGACCTTTGACCCCTCAGGCAGCACTGCATTAAAAACCAACATCATTGTGTAAAGGATATTACCACGTGGGCTCAGGAAGACTTCAGAAAACCATTGTCAGTTAACACAGTTCATCACTACATCTACAAGTGACAGTTCAAACTCTACCATGCAAAGACAAAGACATATCAACAACACCCAGAAAGGCCATATGGGTGTGTGTTAGTGCCCAAGGCATAGCTAACTTGACTGTTCATCAATCAAGAATGGTAAAGAATTCCACCTCTGAAGCTTCAACAATTAGTGTCCTCAGTTCACAAACACTTATTGAGTGTTGTTACAGGTAAGGTGATGGAACACAGCGGGAAACATGATCCTGTCCTAGCAGAAAATTGTGTGATTTTTTCACATTTCTAACTCTTTTACTTTTTGACATATTCAACTTTGTTAACATTTTTATCCCCTATTTAAACAAATGGAGATGTTCCATCATGATAGAAACCACACAGCTGTTTGCACCCCTAAACAGCTTTAAAAAAAATAAATAAATAAAAGAAGCATGATTGTGTTTTTCAGATTTCTAACTCTTTTACCTTTTGAAATATTCAACTTTGTTAACATTTTTTTCCCCATTAAAATGAATGGAGAATTGCTGCAAGGACATCATTTTTTCGAGTTTGCGACTCAGATCCCAAAAAAGTATCTACAAAGGATAGTGAGGAAGGCGCGAGTGAGCTTTTTTCCTTTTAAGCCATGTTATCAGGCGCTAAACATCAGGAGGTGTCGAGCTGTTTAAGATTCAGAGTTTCCATCAGCGCACAGAGCCGTCGGCGCCGTGGAGATATTTCCTCATCAATATTCCTCATGTATGAATTTAGCGATCTTTTCCCATAAAAGTGTCCAATAACACAACATCTCATGCAGCGAACTGAAGGTGCAGATGAGCATTTACCACCCGGTGTTTGATTTCACCATATGACAGCAACATAAACAATAATACGTTGACTGTTGAAATTCAGCGCAATCGATTATGTCGACTAACGGTTGCAAAACAGATCTCTACCAGCTTGGTGTTTTGAAGCAGACAATGTCTGGGCTCTTTTCCCACTGGAGCAACTTATGCTAAATATGAGCAGTATGTGTTAGTGATACATTACTTTGACTTAAATTACCTCCCCGACTCGCATACTTTTCTATTAAACCTCACTTACATTATCCTTCGGAGCCCACATTTACCGAAAATGCCATTTACCTCATGCCGGTTCGGGCGCTGGAAGTGAGAAAATGAAGTGATTTCACTGTTATAGGTTGGTTGGAATTAAAACAGCCAAAGCAGATGGGTTTCTTATGATTACAGCACACACAACAGATATTTTTTTTTTCTCCATTTAGAAGCAGTTGCAGAATCCGCCGACTTCCTTAAGAGGCTTTCTCCTACAAAGCCAAGCATTACCACATTGGCCTTAATATATTTCCTCTCATATTCCAGTGTCATTAGCTGGAGCCTTGGTAATAAGCCATGTGATAGATCCCCCTTAGTCGCAGACCTTGGCATGCAAATGAGAAGTGGCATTGGGGGTGGGGGTATTGTGCGTCTGAATTTATCCAAACTGATCAGAAACACAATTATGCCTTGCTCGCTCATAATAAACCACGGTTAAGTGGGTTGGAGAATTCATTTATTTACATTAACTCCGTCGCCGTTTGACAGTAATGGATGCCTTTCATTAATGAATGAAGGATTTCGTGTCGCTCAGGCTCTTTTTGTTCCAGAGCCATCAGGGGCTGGTTGGGTTTAAGGGAAGAGAAAACAATTGATAAATTAAAACTTTTAGAGAGATTGTATTGAGCGATTCGGAGGGTGCTGCCAAGAAACAAATTGGCGAATGGAATCCAAGGCTTTTCTCTCTCTCTTGGACACACACACACATACACACAGCTTTCATGTTCTGGCCCTTTTGTAGTCCATCTAATTGAGGCAGAAAAAGGTTTTTTCATTGATTTTTTTTCCCCTCCCTTGTTGATTTTAACAACATAAAAAATACAGCCCTCCCAGTGGTTTTCAAAATATTAATTTCTTAGGTAATGGGCTGTTTGTTTTTTTTTTTTGAAGATTCAAAAGGTGTCATATGTGTGCACATCAATGCATGCACACGCCTCAATGTCACCCACGGCTCGCTCTCTTGGCCTGGCGCTACTGACAGATGCCTTATCTCCCTTCCCGCCAACCCAACCACCACACAGCCTGCCCCTTACTCGGCACTAATCTCCGATTTAAATTAAAACATAATTGGGAATCATGAATCATTAATTTTGCTCGTGGACACCCTGTCAACTTGATGCACTGCCTGCCTTGTGTATTTATTAAAAGGCTCTCTTGGCGCTGGACGCAGCCTGTGATGTACATATGGCGGAGACAGAGTGGGTGGGCCCGGGCGCCGCATGCAATGTCTCAGTTAATGGTGATTCACGCGCCCTGGGGTAACAGCTACCTTGACATTGGCTTATAAAGAAGCACATGGCTGTCTCAGCTCCTGTAAGCATGTATTATATATGGATTATCCAAGGTGAATGGCCTTTCTGTGTGCTGAGGTATTAACACCAGGCTTTTCAAGTGCTCCTACTCCAGTCTTGAGGTAAAGAAAGGTGAGCAGACGAGGACAGGGGACTTAACCCTCTGGATCCCGGGTAGTTTCTACTTGTTTTTTTCCTCTGTCACATTTTCACTCACTGTGGTCTTATTTTTCTCTGCAAAGTGAAGTCCTGCACCTCTATAAATTCATTTAACATTTAAAAGATATAAATCATTAGAAAAAAAGGAAAGCAGAAATTGATTTTTTCTGATTAAATATTGAAAAATTAGGAACTTGCAAGGCAATTGCCAAATACTTTGAAAGGTACATTCGGTGGATTGTTTATTAAGATGTTTATTTACCATCTGATGACGTTTGAGGAGTTGATAACTTGTTTTTATACGAGTATGTCCGCTATGATATTCGCTAACTTTTTTAGCTGTGCATGTTAGCCCACCCACCTGGGTACAATCTGCTATTTATCGTCCTGTGAGTTTGATATGATGCTGTGTTTTTTTGAGCAGAAACCTTGTTTTAAGAGGGTTTAAGTAGTTGTGAAAGTGCAGCATTTTATTTTAAAAAGTGTACAAGTGTTGTTTTATGACTTATCCTGACGCTCAGCGTTTGTTTATGGTTTGAAAGGGTTTGAGAGGGAGCTGCTGGCATCGAAGCTCAATGAACGTCCGACTTGTCCCTCACCTTACACCCCAACAACAACAACAGAACTATTAACTCACTGTTAAACAGGTTTACTGTCTGCAAATTTTCAAAAAATTCTCCCGTCTTCTCCGCCCTGTTTAGACCAAGGGGCAACATCCGGTAGAGAAAAATGAAGCCTATGTGGAAGTGCTAAAAGTTGCTGTTCATGGAGAATCTGCTAGAGGCTGGCTGCAGAGAGACCAGAAGTCACGTACACATCAAGCCAAAGAACAGAATTTTACGGCACTAGAAAGCGTATTTTCAGCCTGGTTCAAAAGACGGCTTGAGTCTGAAAAGCTAATTTCGCTATCGGCACACACTGTACGGTGAGTGAATTTTTTTTTAACTCAGCAGTTTAGAAGATATTAGGATTACGAGTGTGTCCAATCAGAGGCTCAGCTCAGCTCACGTGGCTGACGGGCGCCCTATAGCTGTTAAAACGGATTGCACAGTGTCCAATGATTGGCCTCATTTGACTGTATCAGGAACAGACGGGTGACGTCAAAGAGTCTACGTGTCAGGGAAGGGGGAACGTTGGACACAATTGCGGACCACAAAGTGTGAGGGGGGAGGGGTTCTGAAAGTTACCCAAAAGGATAACCACTAAGATCGCAAAGGATCACGAGGGTAGGGAGAAAAAGAGAAACAAAACCAGCACTGCCAAACAGCTGAACAGAAACGAAACAGGAGACCCTCCTGATAAAGAAAAGACTTAAGAAGGCCAGTTAAGCCAAACACAAAGAGCTGGATGTAGACTTGGATCCAGAGAAATGCCGAAGTAGATGCCAAGCCAGATGCAGAACAGTTCACCAAAACACGCTAGAAACCCTGAGAATCAAAGAACAGCCTCTCACTACCTCTGAAGATGAGCTAATGAGTCAGCACCAGGAGCCGGAGCCAAGGCACCTATATAAGCTCCACACAGCTGCTCCAAATCAGGAGCAATCAGGCACACACACAAACACACACACACCTGAATCTACTCTGAAGGGATAGTCTACCAGACTCAGAGAAACCAAACTGAATTACCCTGGTTTTTTTTCAGTTTTTGGATTGGACAAACCGTTTGTAAATGTCAGTCATTTAAAGATAAGCGGTATTTTGATCCCACTGATGGGATTGGGATCCAAACTTGGGAAGGTTAAGTGTCCTTACAAGGTGTATCACCCTTTCCCGTGCTTCGACTCCGACCTCCTGAGTTGTGTTACTTGCTGCTAAAACAACCCATCCATCCTGGAAACTTCTCCCGTCGCCACTCCGTTTGTTTTTTCCCCACATAAAACATTACGACCCCTAGGAGTATAGATTCCTTGATTTCAAGGGCCACAAATCACCGTTAACAGCTCGTTCTGCGTTTGACATTTGAGGCTTTAAAGTGAAGATTAATGATGTGGTAAATGAGTAGAAAAGGCACACTCGTGTCACATACCCGAGCTTAATGTCAAGTTGTATCATTTCCATAATATTACAGCGACAATATGCTGTGAGGGCCCTCCAACCACTGATCTGTGTCACTGTTCGAGCTCGTCTTTGAGGTCTGAGGGCTGACTCACACAACTTTGCCTTTTCTTGGAGGGTGCTCTGACTTCAGTTTTCATGCAGCTTTTAAAAAGTATATGAAATATTTAATATACTCAAGCAATCCCTCGAATATTAAGGCTCTTTTAAAGTCAAATTATAAGGTTGCAACCATCATCTTGAATATCGTTGCTTTAATGGCACTAGAGCGAGCATTTAGCTCTTTTAAATCATCAGATTAGTGTTTTTAAATCTCCACACCAGTGGTTCACATGATGCTATTTGTAATGCTTGCCATCCAGCCGTCACCTTTAATTTACCTGTGTCTTTCCGTTATTATAAGACCCAGATACAATGCTTTTTTTCTTCCCTACGTCAGCTTGAGAACACATCGGTGCAATCATTGGCTGCGAGAGCGCGGGTGGGCGTGTGAAGAAAGCCACCTCTTAGTCAACACTGACTCATCTGCCCTGGAGAAAACAAGCCGCCCTGACTTCACTTCATGAAGTAGGGCACGGGCGCCTTGGTTCATGCAATGCAAATGATGTATTGGATATGCAATGAGAGCATGCACGGTGCAGATAACAAGGTGCCTCCACTCTCGGAAGCGAGAGTTTGTGTGTGTGTCTGTGTGTGTGTGTGTTTGCGAGGCTTTTATGATGTATTGGAAATGCAAATGAACACATGTCGGTTTCAGGTAAGCAGATGGTAAAGCAAAGAGGAGATGAACGCGTCGGGAGGAAGGGAAAACAAAAAAAAAAACATCTCCAGGAATCAGAGTGTGTTTTTTTTTTTTTTTTTGTGCTCTGAATATTTAACATCTATCTTTATTGGAGCCAAGGCGTAATAGCTCAATTCAAACTATGGCGGATTGCAAATTTATGCTGAAACAACTGGAAAGCAGAAGGCTCGCTGCGAGGAATCAAAGCCAGAGTTAAAATTTGATATGAAGAAAAGCTGAATGCAATTTGGAGCCGAGAAAAGAGAAAAGTATTAAAACCTAAGATGGTAAATGGAGTTGTTGTCTGACTTTAAAGAGGCTCTCTGTTCAGTTTTCTTTCATTGGTTGATCACAGGATTAGCGTCCAATGAACGCTACGTCTCCAGAATGTAAATCCCCCAATAATGAACTTTAATGAGGCCTTCATTTAGTTTCCCCACCGTTTATTGTGTCTCACCTTGGGGTCACTTTTTACAAGCTTCCACGAGCACGTCGCCGCTCCCCACCTGGACGTTTCAAAAGGCTGTTTTGTTTGGTGATTTCTCCACAGCGAGCATTTGGTTTGATTTTCTCCGGGAGGGATAATTGGTCCGAGTTCAATAGTAAATCCCCCCACAACACGATGCATGTGTTATCCATAATAGTTGGATTAATATTTATTAATCCAAATGGTGCTTTCCAAAATCCGGCGAGTAGAAAATCAAAGCTGTTTTTGTCTGGAAAAAAAAAAAGTGCTGAATAATAACAATAGACGAGGCAACAAACAGCTCATTTACTGGGAACACAGCAGGATTAGTTTGGAGCCGCCAGGAGAAAGTTAAAGTCAGTCCTCGCAGTTAAATCAAAGCGAGTTAAAACGCTCAGTAAATGAAACATCTGACGGAGTCCCTCTCATGCATTGGATTTATGAGCTAAAGCAGACAGCCTGCAACGCTTTGAGGCGCTAAAAGCTAAAGCTAAAGCAACTATGCATTTTGCAAATTGTGCACACGTGCTTTCAGAAGTTATTCCTAAGTTATCAGAGGAAAGCTCAGCATGCTGACTGTATGAATTATTAAATCATTCATATTTCTACTGTAAAGCAGTGCACCCTGGGAAAACGTGGGGAGGCTTTGAACTAGAGAGTCCCCAAACGAGGGGACTTTGGCGTCACTCTGCAAACACAGCGTGAAATAATGCACTAATCATGAAAGAATACAGTGATGCACATCAAATTAAACAGCAGACCCAAACACAACTCAAATAACAACGAAATGAATCAACACGTGTCAAACTCTGTACAAGCTCCACTGTCTCAACCCACCTGCGCCGCTACATGCTGAACAAAAGATCAGCACCTCAGATGAAAGCAGAGACTCCACAGATTCCTGTGATAAAACCAAAGCTCTCTACAGCAAAGAATCAGAGAGAGAGAGAGAGAGAGAGAGGCCAAAGAGTCACACACACAGAAAGCATTTCACAGATGAAGTCATAAGATTTGAGTTTATTTGTGTGAATTTTGAAAAATTTGTCTAAAGCTGGTGTATTTGGATGAACTGATCACCATAAACAAATGAAATATAAAGTTTTGTACATTAGAAAATTCTAACAACACTTGGGCTGCAACAATTAATCCAATAATCAATCATTAAATTGACTGTTTTGATAATTGAATCATCAGTTTAAGTAATTATTTCACAAAAAAAGGTCTAAATTCTCTGATTTCAGCTTCATAAATGGGAATATATTCCAGTTTCTTCCATGACAGTCTTGAATATCTTTGGATTGTGGAAAAAAAAGACATTTAGTGATGTCATTTGTTGACTTATTTTTCCACCATTTTTCTGGACCAAAAAAACTACTTTTTTAATCAAGAGATGTTCATATGTTGGACTATGGTCTGATAAAGATTTGGAGCTGCAGCTGCTTCATTTTTAGAGATATTCATCCTGAAATAATTACCATTTTAATTTACTCTTCATTTACAGCATATACTCATATTAACACGTCAACAAATCTCACAACTTTTCCCTTCAATATGACATCAAAATGATCCAAATAGACTTTGTGGTTGCAGAGATTCACACCATCTAATTATGTGTATGCAATTTTTGAGCAGAGACTTGAAAAATCAGGGTTATGTTGGAAATGGTCCCATTTCACCATCCTAAAAAATATCCATTTGTCTAAAATAAAGAATCTGACAACTAATTACCTTTTACCATTTCCTGCGTCAAACACATGATGTGGCTGGAACAATTAGAAGGAGACCGTCGAGTTCTCAGTCTATGCCAAATTTAATGATTACAATGGATCAAGAATGTGCGACAGAATTCTGGGTTCTTTACCTCTCCCTCACAGCCCTGATACAATTCTTGGAGCCTTCCTTCAGAGAAGAACCCAGCTGCTCCACCTATTCTAGACATTCAGTTCCTGATCTGAGACGTGTCCTCATTGGTGCAGGCTGGCTCTGCACGTTTCCCAAGTTTTAGTGCAACCTCAGACTTCTCACATGTTTATCCTTCCTTCTCCAAGAATGTAATCTGGTACCAGGCTCTTCCTGCTCCATGATTTAAAGACAGACGGTTTTATAACCTTCAGCTCCAGTCCTGCAGCTGCATTCCTTTGTACAAGTATCTCGGTATCTGGCTGGACGTCAGATCTTAACTTTAAACAGCATTTTGATTTGTTGTCAAAGAAACTTAAGTTTATTGTTGGTTTTCTTTACAGGTTCAAATCCTGTTTTTCTTTGCCGTCACGCAAGCGATTGGTGGTGAGCCTATTCTTATCACAGCTTGATTACGGTGATACTGTGTATAGATTTGCTTGTCCAGCTGTCTTGGCAAAACTTGACCCTCTCTATCATGCTGCGTTGAGATTCATTTCAAATTCTGCCTTTAGGACTCACCACTGTACGCTGTATACTCTTGTGGGCTGGTCCTCTCTACCTATGCGCAGGATGAGGCACTGGTATGTTTTGATTTATAAGGCCTTGTTGGGCACTTTGATTTGTTTGCTTTGTTTTAATCAAACGCTGCCGTCTTTTACTTCATTATGTTTTATGTGATCACTCTTTGTGCTCAGTGTTTTCTGTATTTGTTTTCTTTGTTGAACATTGATGTCTAACACTGCCTCTTGGCCAGGTCACTGTTGGAAAAGAGGTTTAATCTCAGTCGGTTTTACCTGGTTAAATAATGTTTAAATGATAAATAAAAATAAATTTGTCTCACATCTGTTGCCTTCCAGGAGCTTTCAACCTTCTGTAAATACACACATTAATTCAGGACCAAAATGAGCACAATTATTATTGACTAATGCACAAAAATATATTAACACAGCTTAATATTTCCTTCAGTTGACTGTATCAGAATTTGGACCCAAGGCCCAGCTCTCCTCTCATGTCTTCAGCTTCATAAAGGAGAATAAATTTCCTCTGATTACTGCTAAAAAAGATTCTCCATCACGAGTTTAGATCCTGCTGATTTCATTTCCCCGCCCTGTGTTTCAGTGGCGCTCAAAATGACCCCGCTCTCTTATCAGTTTCCCAGACAACAAAGCCCAAAAAACGCGGCCCAATATCACAGCAGAGCGGCTGCACATGCCGTTTTCTTAAAACACACACACGTTATTCCATTATGCTAATCTGCGTTCTATTATGCTAATCCCATTTCCCAAATTTAGTTGTAGTTGAACCCATGAGATAAGTGCCGAGACATGATTGCATTAGAGAGCAATTTATTACTTTTTTAACCATAATGAAAAAGTTTTTAATAACAGACCTACACATTCCCAGCCCGACAGAGTTCAGGCTTAGGTGATTCTATTTTTCTCCGTGTGGCTCTATAAATTCAGGGTAAATTGTCCTCTGGAATCAATAAGCAGAGAGAGAGTCTTAGTCAGAGGACACCAGGGCGGCGTGGAGCGAACATCAAACTCAGGGCTGGGAAAAAAAGAAGCCACGGGCGTGCTGTTGATGAAAACTTCTCCCTCTGAGGAGTCCCCCTTTCACTTTTAAATACTTCACTGTAACTTCAAGGTGCTTCAGGTACAAACACCACCAAGACGAGCCCATCTTCTCTAATACCTCTTTATTCTCTTAGGCGCTGCTCCACTTGTTCCTCTTCTTCCCCTCCTTTTCATCCCCGCGTCTTGTTTACATGCGAGTGCTTCAATGAAGAGCTGCCCATGGCCTGTTGGATTAAACTGCGAGAGGAAACCAAGCGTTTCGCTTCTTCTTCTTCTGTTTTGACACATTCGTTGTTTTGCTTCTCTAGCTTATGATCCCATGTGCTTGTAATCCTTGCAAAGTTTTCAATTACCAATCCTTAAAAAAAAAAAAAAAAGACAGAGAGAGACTTCACGAAAAGAAGCACGAGTCACTGGGTATTTGCTTGCAGGAGAAATAAAAGCGCCGCAGAACAAACAACTTTGATCTGTTTTCTTCCCTCAGAGTGAAAAACACCTGCACTGTGACTGATTTGTGGATGATTTCTTCAAGTGGCAGCATTCAGCTTTTAGCTCCAATTGGTTGTTTTTTTTTTCCCCCCTTAGACTCACATCCAGGAGAGGCTTACATGTCGGTGAAAATCTTTTTCGATTTATAGCACTCAGGTTAGCTCTGTTAGCGATGACAAGGCACGACGACATGAGCAAAATCTGGACTGTCACAATATATGTAGAACAGAATATAATAGAACGTACTTCAGATAAAATTTACAACTTCCAAAAAGCTGCGGACGCCTGCAACGGATTTACGCCACTGATTGCTTCACGCCATCAGAGATTATTTTGCGCCAGACGGACAGCCAAACGCCAGCGTGGGTTGTTGGTCAATAAGATCTGACATCCACGTTGTCATTGCAAAAGGAAGGCCTGTCAGAAGTGTCGCCTCGACAAGGGGTCAGGGAGAGATGGTGCTGGATTGTCGACGCAGTTCTTTCAATATGTATTGTACTTTTCAGTCCTCTCCACGGGAACATGAGTTTCCTGTCAAAACGGTCACGCTGGAGTGGGAATACACAAGATTTACACGACTGGATACATGTCCAGCAGAGGCGTGTGTGTGCGACTGCTACACGAGGTGGAAACGCTTCAAGACGGAGACAACTGCTACGACAATAGCTCACATCTTAAGTGCACTCTTTACTTCCACCTCTGCGTGCGGAGCCGGGTTCTGGGAACAAAGCCAAGCTGCTCCGGGCACTGAAAATGTGACACTTGTCTCACGTGAGTGATGTACAGTACAGCCAGATCTCCCCCTTATCGTCATGGCAACGCTGATGGATTCCGGCCAGTGTTTGAATACAACTTGCATCTAGGTCAGAGGCCTTGGGATCTTATTTCTTCCTCCTCCTCCTCCTTCTTCTACTTTTTTTTTTTTTTTCTGCATATCCATGCGGTGCAGATCAGGATTGGGGGAAATAAGATGTGACACCATGCAGCTTTTTGCTCTTCACACTCATTAGAAGCTATCAGATCCGTGCTGCACACGAGGGGGAGAGACGAAGTGGGACAACTCCAGCCGCAATGCTGCTGTCGACTTTGATGGAGGAAGATGACAGAGGCTTGTTTTTGGCCGGGCTTAGCGTCTCTTTAATCCTGGAAGATGTGCTTCAATTCATACACTCAGCTTTCGTGAACTTTAGATACTATAACCCCAATTCCAATAAAGTCTGGACGTTGTGTAAATCGTAAATAAAGACAGAATACAATGATTTACAAATCCTGTTTAACCAAAGACAAGATATTTATTGTTCAAACTGATAAACTTTATTGTTTTGGCAGCAACACTTTCCTAAAAAGCTGGGTCAGGATCACCATCTGTTTGTGAACTGGGGACACTAATTGTTGAAGCTTTTGGAGGTGGAATTCTTTACCATTCTTGATTGATGAACAACTTCAGTTGATCAACAGTCCGGGATCTCTGTTGTTGTATGTTGCACTTCATAATGCGCCATACATTTTCAATGGGAGACAGGTCTGGACTGCAGGCAGGCCAGTCTAGTACCTGCACTCTTTTACTACGAAGCCACGCTGTTGTAAAACGTGCAGAATGTGTCTTGTCATTGTCTTCTTCGCATGGTAGAGTTTGAACTGTCACTTGTAGATGTAGTGATGAACTGTGTTAACTGACAATGGTTTTCTGAAGTCGTCCTGAGCCCACGTGGTAATATCCTTTACACAATGATGTTGGTTTTTAATGCAGTGCTGCCTGAGGGGTCAAAGGTCACGGTCATTCAGTGTTGGTTTTCAGCCTTGCAGAGATTTCTCCAGATTCTCTGAATCTTTTGATGATATTATGGACTGTAGATGATCAAATCCATCAATTCTTTGACATTGTACGTTGAGAAACATTGTTCTTAAACTGTTGGACTATTTGCTCACGCAGTTGTATACGAAGTGGTGAATCTTGCCCCATCCTTGCTTGTGAATGACTGAGCCTGAAAGGCAACAGCCACACTGTTGTAACAGGTGCAGAATGTGTCTTGTCATTGTCTTGCTGAAATAAGCAGGGACGTCCCTGAAAAAGACGTGTCTTGGATGGCAGCATATGTTGCTCCAAAACCTGTATGTACCTTTCAGCATTAATGGAGCCTTCACAGATGGTCAAGTTAGCCATGCCATGGGCACTAACACACCCCCATACCATCACAGATGCTGGCTTTGAGACTTTGACCTGATAGCAATCCAGTTGGTCTTTTTCCTTTCCAATTTGAAATGTGGACTCGTCAGACCACAGCAGACTTTTCCACTTTGTGTCAGTCCATCTCAGATGAGCTCGGGTCCAGAGAAGCCGGCGGTGTTTCTGGGTGTTGTTAACCTGTTGGACTATTTGCTCACGCAGTTGTTCACAAAGTGGTGAAAGTGGTGAACCACAACTGAGCCTTTCAGGGATGCTC
Source organism: Labroides dimidiatus (assembly GCA_030710495.1). Lineage (NCBI taxonomy): Eukaryota > Metazoa > Chordata > Actinopteri > Labriformes > Labridae > Labroides > Labroides dimidiatus. Next base: position 7,509,643 of record CM061166.1, read on the forward strand.
CTTTTATACCCAATCATGACACTCACCTGTTTATAATGAACCTGTTCACCTGTGGAATGTTCCAAACAGGTGTTATTGGAGCATTCCTCAACTTTCCCAGTCTGTTGTTGACCCTGTCCCAGCTTTTTAGGGACATGTTGCAGCCATCAAATTCAAAATGAGTGAATATATTCAAAAAACAATAAAGTTTATCAGTTTGAACAATAAATATCTTGTCTTTGTCGTGTATTCAATTGAATAAAGGTTAAACAGGATTTGCTAATCATTGTATATTGTTTTTATTTATGTTTTACACAACATCCCAACTTCATTGGAATCAGGGTTGTATGTTAAGGTGATTTGTTTGCTTTGCATACAGAGCATGTCACTGCGAGTGAAATATCAGCTGCTTCTCAGCTTGCCAAAAGTCTGGGTTGTATTTCACAATAAGAATTTACAAGAGTTCAAGGCTCTTATTCTTTCTTTCAACAAGACGGGGGAGAAGTGGGGCTTAATTTCTGAACGGATGTGACTGAAATGGATGCAAAGCCGGGCTGTGAAATGTCAAATCAAAGACTACAGAGGCTAATCAACACTTTAACCCTTATTTATTCAGGCACTGTTAATACAAACAACTCCATAAGATTACTAACTTGACTCCAATAGAAAGAACCACTTTGCTTCCTGTTTGTGTCGTCTTTAGTTGGGTTGAATCACCCAACACTGATGGTGAGGCTCAGCTCATGTGACACTCCGGCTCCCTGCTGTTTTGGTTTCTCGGTATTCCCAAAAGGTCAGCGGCGTCACAGCAGTTTACAATGGCTCAACAAATCCAATTTAATTCAATATGCTTCATTTGCATGAGTGTAATGGAGAAAACACAGGCGGGGAGTCAAATGTTAATGGGATTTTGAAAGAAAGAAAAGTGAGAGGAAAGGGCGTGATTTAAAAAAAAAAAGAGACGAAAGCAGGAAAATCACAAACACTTGGATTATGTGCGTCTGTTTATGTAACCCTAAATTAATAATCCGACTCCAAACAGGGAATGTCTCAACATAATAAAGAAAGTCTCAGCCTGCTTATTGCTTCCTACCTCAATAACCTTTGGGTGCACCAAAAGCCCTAAATAATTGGCCAGAACTCCCAAGGGTGTTGTGGTCGTTGGACAAAAATGGATGAGGTCCCAAGTGTTTGAATTGGCTGACCATGGACGTACATTAATCACTCTCACTGATAAGCACATTTTCCCAACCGTTCTGTCAGAACATTATCATAAAACACAGGATATCGATTTTAGAAGCTGTGAGAGGAATGTGGAAATTCACCTGGAAATATACAACGTTGGTTAGCTTTCATGCTAATGCTTCTCCAAACAGAGCTCTCCAGTGTTTGACAGAAACTTCAACCTGAGACTGCTTTTCCTCCAACCTGCTTGCTGCTGTGTTCATTCGATGAATTTTTGAGCAGTTCTTTTGAACTTCGGAGCATTTAATCCTTTAGCGAAGTTCAGATGAGGGCCACATCCATTCACCCCACTGTGACTATATGGAAATGCAGCACTTTGACCCAACTTGTTAAGAACTGTTTATGAACCAGAAACGCAGAACTTTGTCTGCATGAGGAGACAGGTGTTGATGGCGGTGACTCATTCTCTGAGAGTCTGGTGTGATAAATAAATACAGTCAGGGCAAAGTGCAGTCTGGAGCTTGAATTCACTTGAAGATAAAGTTTTTCCTGTGGTCTTATTTGTGACAGGAGAAAAATAGTTCTGCAAGATTCTGGGAATATTCGGCTGTCGGCTAGTAAAGTCGTGATGTATGATTCCCAGATCTGCTTGGAATTGTTTGCACATGTGATTCATGGTACACAGTTGAATTTGCATTTAAGCATGTACATTTTAATTCAGGTAAAATTTAAGACTGTTGGTCTACCTTATGCTTATAGATATTATCTTATCAAAAATTTTCAATTCCACAATTACACAACTTGACAGACAACATATCTTCATCTTCCATCATACTAAACATTTCGTGGTCAGTTTTAGAGTTATTCTGTGGAATCACTATGTACATTTAAACGATTCATTGTTGTCATTATTCATATAAAAAAAAAAAAAAAAAAAAAAAAAAAAAAATGTAAAAAATTAAAAGATGTCAAATACAATTTTTTTTAAGTCTGTTGAAATTAAAATTTTACATTTTTTTTATATATATATACATGAATATTTTTAATTTGTACTTTTAATATTTTTTTTGTGATTTTTTTTGTTTTTTAATTTAAGTACATATTTTGTGTGGTCTTTCCTCCTTTTTCTCTTGTTTTATGTATGTGTAAATAAATAAATAAATAAATAAATAAATAAATTGTGGAAACCCCATTCATGTTGATACTGTAAAAAAAAGGAAAGAAATTTTCCAGAATTTTCCAGTGAAAATATCCCCTGAATTTTTTGAAAAATTCACTTACGTTTGTGGCTACAAAACCCTGAAAATTTCCAATATACCTGAGCTTAAATTTCCATGAAAACTCTCCTGAGTATTTCCTGGAAATTTTCCACCCCTTTGCAGTCCTACCTATGCATGAGCTGGAACTTGAGGAAGCATGGTGTTTGCTTAATTTGAATATTCTGGACAGAGTCACCTCAACAAAATCTCTAAATCTAAATGTGTAATCTCTCTGCCTTTATGTCCCTCTTTACTTCAAACAGCAGGGCTTCCCCCTTCTGTTCCCTTTAAACTCCACCCCCATGGCGCCAAACCTCCACAAATCGACTTCGTTGCCTCTCCCTGCTGGATACTTCCAATCCACATCGCTGGTGGTGGCCAACAACCCTGCCAGACATACTTACACTCCATCCTTCTGCCAAACACCCCTGTTCGTGCGCTCCATCTTCTTGCCCTGCAGCATCCACCTCTCCATGCGGCCTTGTTCTCTTTTCCTTCCTCACTCACTCACTGTGGATGGCAGCCATTGCTGAATTATAATCGTCGCTGGTCGGGGAATGAATCTCCATCCTCAAACTGAATCTTTCTATCATGTTGTTCTTCATTGAGTTTTTTCTCTCTCAGTGTGAACCTTTGTTCCAGCCTGATAAAGAGGACACACTGTTTTCTACTGTAGCTGGAGTAAACAGCGCCGACACAGAGCATGTGCTGTGCGTAGGGCCCCACGATCCATGGGGGGGCCCCATTTTGCGCAAGGGGGACGCAATTTGTGCAAATGCGCAAAGGATGCACACCACTGCTGAGAAACGCATCTGACCAATCAGCAGTCATATGCAGGTGAAGAAATGGCATCGAAGCGACAGTTTGAATCCGGAGCAAGCAAAAGGCACAAACACCCAGCTGCTAGCTGCTAATCATGAGTCAGAAGAGAGGATCTCTTTCTAGATGTGGACTGGAGATTGCATTTACCAGCGGCCATGATGTTCATCTAAAGTGGTTCATCTGAAGTGGTTAACTGACCTGTTGGTGGTCATATGTTGGCTAAAGTTTTTAGCCTATTAAACTATCAATTATTTAAGTTTTTGGCTATTTTATAAAATGTCACTATCTTTGGTGAATTTAATTCATAACAGTCAGAAGATAAGATCAAATAAAATAAGATAAAGATTTTTTTGACCCACATTAGAGAAATTTAAAATGTTGCAGCAGCAAACAGCAACGTAGGAATAGAACCTAAGTACAGTAAAAACAAGTATTAACATATTTAAATATAGAAATATGAATATTTTTTGTAATTAATGATTTTTTTTAATTGGGGGGGCTCAAAATAAAATTTCTGCTTAAGACCCCAATTTGGCCAGGGACGGCCCTGGGAGTAAAACTTTCCGGACGAGCCTCATTTGATCCCCTTTCTCTCTCCCTCACTGAACCCTCTCTTTGTAGGTACTGTCCACTTGAACGCTGATTGAATACAATTAATTACCGTTAATTCAGTGTCAAATTAATAAGCTTTTGTCTGCTTCCTGTTGTTTCTTAGAAAAAAAAAGTTTAAAAGTCGACCTCACACATTGCCTGGCTGTTGGTTTGAGGTGGAATCAATACCGGGTGACACATTGGAATGCCTGAATTTCCATCTTTGAATTTTTTAAGCCTTCCCTCGCTGTAATAAAGGTTAAGATGATTGATAGCCCACGCCGATCAATATCATGGAGTAGTTATAGCAGGTGGATATGATTGCGTATTGATTTATTTTCCACATTCTGACTGTTTTGTTTCTCATCAGAACACTGAGGTATTCACAGATCTGATAATGCCCACAGAAATGATGATGTTTCTCGTAACGACGTATCATAAAAAGCATTCTGCCTGCCCTCAAAACTTTGTTTCTCTCTGTTATTTCTGTCCATTATTCCATTTAACCTTGCTTTTCACAGCCTACCAATTCATAACCCCCATTCAGGTGGTTGAATGCACTCTAATAACCAGTAATCAAACCCTTTCATTGTGTCGCCACGCTCGCCACCACCACGCTCTCTGGGTCTGATTGTGAGAACGATTGCGCCATTCATAACAAAAGAGACATAATTTGGAATTAAGCAAAGCACATGCTTTGGTTTTTTTTTCTGTTTTCTAAGCTTTTTATATTGTTTGTGAATGGAGAAGAGTGACTCTGAGTTTTTACTTTGGAGATTTGGCCCAATGTCTTCTTATACTTGGAAAAACAGCAACGTAAAGCTCCGAATCCAAACTGGAAACCAAAGATGATCTGAGGAAGATGGAGTTTGACATGTTCCAGACTAACAAGATCACAATCTTGGCCTTATCTGATGCCAAGGCGGCTCAGGGGGCTTCAAACAGAGGCAGATCCCAACGCAAAGGGTGAGCTGGACTTGAGGGAAGGGGTGCAACATGTTGCCAATGATGAGGAGTGATAAAGAGAAGTGGAAAACTCATGCATGTGCGAGGTATCACTCTTAAATAATGTCAGCCACACAGCCTGGAAAACCACCATGGAGTGATCCCTCCTGGAAGTATCACAGCCATCCTCTTTGTGAGATAAGAAAACAGCTTCTTCTTTGTTGGTAGACACTGAAAAAGAAAAAAAAATACAGAGTTGACTTGGAGAAAATGTACAGTACAAATAGATAAGTGCACTGTGCACTCTATCTCCTCCTTTGTCTGCCTTTCACAGTGAAGTCTTTTCAAGGCTTTGGTGCCTCTGAGCTGCACACAGTGTGCTGTACACACTGTTCTGATGTTCCTCTCAAGGTATTACTGAAGAACAGTTAGGTGGAGGCTCAGGCTTTATTTGCAGTGTGATAGAAAATCCTTCCAAACTGAGAAATCTATCAGGAACAGGCCTGAATATGAAAGTTGAGATTAAGCACAACCAGCTGTGATCCTCTTTATGGAAAGCTGGGGATGATTGACTTAATTTGATTCTATTTTGATTTCACAGAGCTGTGATGATGTGATTTCAGAGATAGAGCTGGTGGATATATGTTGGAAAATTGGGAGGAGTTTTTAATCACAGAGTAAAACATGACTTCCTGTTGGAAGGTGAAAAAGAGCAAATAGATGCGTTCAGGCTGTGACACTAAATATGTGCGCATGTTTTGGTCGTGATCCAACATTGTAAATGAAAGCTATTAAGATTAGCATTTTGATGAAAAAATTCGTCAACTCTTGCTGTTGTCTGTAGCCACGCCCATTGAGTCACGAAAAATCATTTGATAGCTTTTAATCAAAAATGTGTCTAGTACAAACTTTTTTCTTTTTTTTTTAGGATGATCAGAAAAAAACATGGAAGAAATTCAATCAAATAATTTACCTTATAAATGGTCAAAAATCGGACTTCAACTCCAATTTCCGAACTTCCTGTTCGGAAGTCACTATGGTTGTAAGAGACTTTTTGGTATGTCTTGGTATGATAATTATGTACACCAAAAAAGAAGCCCAAAGCTCAAAGTATCCCAAGGGGCTGCGGCTTCAACTCATATGGGGGCGCTGTTGAACAGGTATCACAAAAACATTATAATTCTAATGTTTTTGTGAGTCCAGTGTGGGAATGTAATAAAGTATGTTAAATTTAGAAAAGACTGGACAATGTATATGAAAAATATTTCCATGCATTTCTAGAGGGTGGCGCTATTGAGCATATGGATGTGTTGGGAGATGGACCTCGATCATGTGTGTGGAATCTGAGGCAGGTTGGATCTTACTGTATATGAAAGAGCTACAATGACTTCCTGGTTCATGGCGAGACATCAGATTTTGATGCATTGCCATGGACACACCCTTTACCTACAGGACATGACCTGATCAATGATGCTCTATAAAGGTGTGAAAGAGGTTTTAGAGCTAGATATCGATCCGTTGAGGCTGTGACACTGGATATGTGTGAGGGAAGGGCTGTGTTTTCTTACCTAGGAGGCGCTCTGGAGCACGAGTCGGCATGAAAACACTGGATTCATGCAGTTTTCGCCATGACTGAATTTTGAGGCATGTTTCGTTACGAATTTAAGCACGTTGAAGGCACATAATTTGGAGTTAAATTTGCAGAAAGCAGAAATATCCTCAGGATTTTAAGAGGGCCTTCATTGCACCAGCGGATGGCGGACTTGGGCCCTGATGATTGTTTTCAAGGAGAATAGAATTCATTGTTTGAAAAATACATAATTGGTTCCAACCTCAAGTACAGTATTTGAACAGAAGTGTTGAAGCGTCAGGTTTTGTTTATTCCATGATTGGAAACGTGTTTACTTCCTGTCTGAGCACACTGAAACCTTGTTGCTCCTTGTTGCAACCACTCACGTGCATACCCGCTCCATTTCCCTCCTGATTTATGATCACCTGTATGAATAAGTATTTCATCAGGAACTTTTTTTTTTCCTCTGGTCATCAGGGCTTGGGAAGGCCTTGATTTGTGAGGGGCTGCAATGTAATGACACCAGCAGAAGATGAAGTCACATTATGGCTGTCAGCGGCCGTCATTTTTCACTGGAATGGCTCCATTAACCAAATCTGGGCAGGTATCAGTCACCTGGCTTGGGCGCTTTTAGCGGGCGCTGTGACATGAGTGTGTAATGTATGAGCGTTTCAAAGCTAGATCCAGCTTGTCAGAGTGGATATTTGGTGTGTTTGATGTAGTTCACATGCAGTCACAGGACATTTAAGAGGTAATAACTCCATGAAAGGGACAGAAATCCCTGCTCAGGAAATGTCTTTATATTTTAGTCCCAAGAAAAAAAACACACACTGTTCTTATCATTAATTAAAGTCCCCTGAGTCTGAACTGCTGTCCTTTCAAAAAGTATCAATCCAGCGGTGACCGACTTGAAACGCTGTGCATCTCTGAATAAATCATGCAAGGAAGCACTACTTGTTGTTCTTCATTTTATCTTGTGTGACTAACAAGACCTTGGCACCTGCAGGAATTATTCATGCAGCTGAGTGCACTGTGTCTTCCCCTGCCACCGCGAGGGAGCGGGGCAGGTATCACTCACTGGCTCGTGGCATTTTCATCTTCTCCGTGACATTACATTGTGCGGCTGTGACACCGCACTGATGTATCGGGGGTGATTGCAGCTGGGCTTTAAATGCTCTCAAGTCTGTTTCAAAAAGCAATCGTTCTTCCCTGAGGTGGACTTTTCCTGGAATTATATCAGCTTTAAAAAAAAAAAACAAGAAAAAAAAAACAAGGTTATGTTGCCTTCAGGAGTGTTAGCCCTTTAAAATCTACCTACAGCAGAGGTGTGTTTGGTGAAATTAGAACAGACAGCTTTTTCTCACATTGCTTGTGTTCCGTTTTAAATAAAAGGAGAGATGCCAAGGGTCTCACCAAAACAAGAAATAAAAGTGAAGCAGGAAACGCAGCCGACAGCGAACTGTAGATGATAAAGGTCTCCAGACACGTCAATATTCAAGAGCGATGTAATTGGTGCTAACAACTAAATGTCAGATTTAATGCATTGCTCAGTGCAGACAGAACAAGAGGTTGTGTCAGGGAGTTAAAACATGATTTTATATTGTTACTCTGGTGCAAAGTGTTTATAAAAGTTGGATGCATATGTTTGAGATTCTATAAGGGGCTTGAAGGCACAATGCCGTAAATGGAGCTTCCGCTCCTGTCAAATGATGACTGTCTCCTGTTTAACGCCTCGTGTTAGTGAGTCGCAAAAACAGGGTTTACAAGTGTACACAAAACTGTGCTTTGACATTAATTACAACTTGCATGACTGTCATGATACAGGAACTCAACTTGGGGGAAAAAAAAAGCCCAACAACCCACCTACACCCATTGCGCTGCCGCACAGAAAGGGTGTGGGCGAACCGACTGACAAGCCGCGTCTCCGGCGCCCGCTCTGAGACACAGAACACCCCCACACCTATGGGGCTTCACCGGGGTCCTTGTGATGCTGGAGGAAGCGTCCTGTCACAGGGCCTCACCCATCAGGGAAGCACATCCTACAGAGTGCAGGAAGGAACGGAGGGAGGGGGCGACCGAACTAACCACACTCTATCTTAATCCCTCATCATGCATGTCGCTGAATACCAACACGTCCTTGCTCTAAGCCTTACCTCTCTTTTTTCCCTCCAGAAGCTTTCATATCATGAACACAAAAGGTCAGAATCACTTGATAAAATTCAAAGTCTTTTTCCGGCACAGCGGCGCTCTCTAAACAGAACAAGTGGTTATGTAATTTCCTCATGAATATTGTTTATATGCCCTAAAATCTTTGCCTCTGCAGATTTTTTTTAAAAACCAGGCCCTGTTGACAAAGCGACAGATAAAAGCAGCTCCCCACAGTGTTTACTTCTCTGACGAGACTTCTTTTACAGGTAGACCCACTCTGAGGTTTGATGCTGCAGTTCAAGTGTGAAGAACAAGCCTCTCAGGACTGTTTAAAGGAAATGAGGTTCGCCGTTTCCCGCATTGTGATGGAATATGACTTCCCGTTTTAAGAGCTGGGAGATGATTCCACTGACAAAGTCTTACTTGAGTCAGCTCTTTACAGCTCTGTTTTAACGGCTACATAATGAAACCTCAGCACAAATGTAAACGGGCCACATGGGCTGAAGGGAAGAACTTGGCAGCTATAACAGTTTAATATTTTGTCAATGAGAACATTTTGTGCATTTTTCAGCTTTCCTGCTGCCTTTCAGCCCTGAAGTAAAAGAGCATCAAAATACTCCAAAACATGAAGTACAGCTTCGCTTTGAGCATGGTGTCTTTATTTGGAATTAAAAAAGTTCCACATTATTAAAAGTTGAGCCAACTTTTCTTCCAGGTCTGGTGGGAAATACCACCCTGTTGTACATTGTTGTTGGTAGATTGCCTATAAATCATTTGGTGTCGCAAGTGGACCTCAGTATTCTACTTCGTCTGCTTCTTTTTCTCTTCCCTTTCTGTTATGTAACTGGAGATAACCTGAAGCCACCTGCTGAGGACAGCCTGATGTGCCTGGTGTGTGTCCTATCTTTCATGTCCCTGATTCCACAAGTCATACGCCCATTTCTGACCAGCTCCCTGGGGGGCTACACAGCCTTTCTTGCTCTGTGGAGAGAATCTCGTCTTGTTCTAAAAATGGTCCAAGATCTGAACTCATTTTACACTTTATTTCTTTGATGTCAAATATATTTATACCAAAAATTCAGTGCTTGAATTGTTCTGCACAACATTATGTCACAAATACCACAATTGGTATTTGACTCATCATTTGCACATAATTAGCAGTCAGTGTGTTAGGATGGCACTTCTGAGTATTATGCTCCCTGACACAATTTCTGTTACAACTCCAATTCCAATGAAGTTGGGACGTTGTGTAAAACTTACTTAAAAACAGAATACAATGATTTGCAAATCCTGTTTAATCTATATTCAGCTGAATACACTACAAAGACCATTACCATTCTTGATTGATGAGCAACTTCAGTTGATCAACAATCCGGGGTCTCTGTTATGGTATTTTGTGCTTCATAATGCTCCATACATTTTCAGTGCGAGACAGGTCTGGACAACGGGCAGGCCAGTTTAGTACCTGCACTCTTTTACTACGAAGCTACACTGTTGTAAAACGTGCAGAATGTGTCTTGGTATTGTCTTGCTGAAATAAGCAGGGACGTCTTTGTCTTTGCATGATAGAGTTTGAACTTGCACTTGTAGATGTAGTGATGAACTGTGTTAACTGACAATGGTTTTCTGAAGTCTTCCTGAGCCCACGTGGTAATATCCTTTACACAGTGATGTTGGTTTTTAATGCAGTGCTGCCTGAGGGGTCAAAGGTCACGGTCATTCAGTGTTGGTTTTCAGCCTTGCTGCTTACGTGCAGAGATTTCTCCAGATTCGCTGAATCTTTTGATGATATTATGGACTGTAGACGGTGAAATCGATCAATTCTTTGACATTGTATGTTGAGAAAAGTTCTTAAACTGTTGGACTATTTGCTCACGCAGTTGTTCACAAAGTGGTGAACCTCGCCCCATCCTTGCTTGTGAACAACTGAGCCTTTCAGGGATGCTCCTTTTATACCCAATCATGACACTCACCTGTTTCCAATGAACCTGTTCACCTGTGGAATGTTCCAAACAGGTGTTTTTGGAGCATTAATTAACTTTCCCAGTCTTTTGTTGACCCTGTCCCAGCTTTTTAGGAACGTGTTGCAGCCATCAAATTCAAAATGAGACAATATTTGCAGATAAAACAATAAAGTTTATCAGTTTGAACAATAAATATCTTGTCTTTGAAGTGTTAAGTTGAATATAGGTTAAACAGGATTTGAAAATCACTGTATTGTGTTTTTATTTACACTTTACACAACGTCCCATCTTCACTGGAATCGGGGTTGTGAATCATCTAACTCATTTCAGCAAAAATGCTCGAAAGGCTGAAGTAATTGTTTTTGAATTTATACACAAATACTGTGGAATTGATGGCAGTTGGACAAGCTTGGCATGAGCAGCCTTGCTCTGTCTCTTGAGTTTTTCAATCTCCCAACAAGACCTGTCGTAGGAGGCTTGAGATTCAACATGCTCAGTGTGCACACAGTGCTCCTCCAATTGGCTTCCTCACGTGGCAGCGAGACAAACTTTTGGAGCCATACACCTACTGTCAGTGCTGTTGCTGATTCCACCACCTAACAAGGACTGCCACAGTGTGTCCATCACTTTTAAAGAATACTGATCAAGTTGAAAGGACTTGACTACCACTAAGGACAGATGGTTCAACTCAAATCACCCCATCTAGCACTGGCACAGTCTGTCGAACAGTCTCAGAAATGTGCAGAAGAGGAGTTTCAAACATCCAACAGTAAGGCAGGTGGGCTTGACCCCTCTGATGTGTTCAGGTACTCGGGCAGGTGTATCTCAGCAGATGAAATGTCTTGCTCAGATGTTTCTGCAGGACAAAAAGCTGGCAGGAGGTGTTTCTGCTGGTCGCGTTTGAGCTGAAATGGGCTTTGAACAAAAGTTACTCATTTGAGAGCACTCGAATACTTTTCTCTGCTTCTTATCAGGGTCATACTCTTGAGGTTGGATGTCTTTTGATTTTCTCTACCTATGGTCTTGTGAGTAGGCTTTTATGTTGTGCATTGATCAAGAGACAAAAAAGCAGACCAGTTAAGTACAGAGAATAAAAATAAAGATGGGGCGGACAATATAAGTTTTGGAAACGTGAATGCTCAGACTTCTCTTTGACTGAGAAATTCAAGCTGCGATCGAAATCAGCAGTCATCAACTGATAAGATTTAAACACATTTTTGCAGAAGAATTTTATGAAAGAGAAGTTTCACAGCCGACTCGGAGGATAAAGTTTCAAGGTAACAAAAGTTTAAGTGCCTTCCTACAACACACCAACAGGTCTTCCAAGGCTGATTCACTCAGAATATCTTGATTTCACCATTGCTGATGTCCTAATACTCCATGTGAGCACAATGGGTGGATCTTATACGACTATTGAGAACAGAGGATTTAAGCCTTACTGTGGTTGCTAAGTGATTTTTCTTCACACATGCAGAACACATCTTTACAATGCTCTGTCACTTCACATGGATTACTGTAAGTCTCTCCTGTTTCTTCCTCAGGCTTCCCCTAAAAAAGGCCCACTGCTTGGGGGAGATAGCGCGCTCATTGGCTGCGTGCCCTCATCCATCTACCTTGCTGCTTTCTGTTATTACCTTTCTTCTCGTCCTCCATTGGTGTCGCCTTACTGTCACTTTCTTTGTGAAACATTTTGCTGTCCAAGCTCCCAAAGACGGGAGCCAACAATGTGTTAGTCTGTCTGTAAACGCCGCCTGACTTCCCTGCTCTGCACAGATTGAAAAGATTTTATTTCCAAAACTGGAATAAAATGTTTCCCCATCTTCCACTTAGTTGAGACTCTGACTGTCCTTGGTGTGGGTCTTACGCACCAGTCCATCACCAGACTTACAAAAAATAACGGGGTTTCCTTTCCCAGTGTTATTATAAGCCTGCAAGGAAAAGTACAAGCCTTTCAGTGAGCACATGTGAGATCAAACTCCTGTGGTTGATGGGCTCACCCGCCGATTGCAAGATTGGAGGTGATAAGTCAAAAATGCAAACGGCCTTTTTTATCGTGGGTGTACAAAAGGAATGGGGGTCACAGCAATCATTGGTGTGCATCTGGAAGTGGAAATTGCTATTTCACCCTCGGAAAGCCACTGATTCACACTGCTAAAGAGCAGGGCAGGGTGGAAAATACAGGCAGACTGTATCTCGGCCGTACATCTGAGAATTCTGCGAAACAAGTGTTGGACTTAAGATTGGTGCAAAGGAAATGTTGTTGAAAGCCTGGCGACTGACAATTACCTCATAGAACCCCACTTCAAACAATGCTGATGACACTTCTCATTGGACGATCTATAGCTTCCTATAGATGCTGCAAAACAAGCTACCCGACAATTCCCCCCCAAAAAGCCAACCTTTAACTGTCACAGCGTCACGGCAGCTGGCGGCGTACAATGCCCCTAAAGGAAAATTGGATTAACTCTAGACATGCTGACATTGGAGGTGAACAAGCCCTCTACATGATAAACCAAGCCTGACTGAAGGGACTGAAGGACACGAGTGTGATTATCTTGTTTTGCATGCTTGGCAGTGTTATCACTTATGCTGCCAGTGAAGTTCTTCTTATGCGCTCACGTGATCATATGTCCTGGAACCATCTGCCATTTGGCGGCAGGGAAAAGGGAGTTCATCTATTTGCAGCTTGGAGTGGGTTCTGCATCCAGACATTCATCATACACTGGGTTTATGTCTGTGTGTGTGTGTGTGTGTGTGCGCGCGCTGTCTTATCATCCCCCAACATCATAATATGGGCCAAGGCACATCAGCGAGTGTAATTGCACTTCCATCCCACTCCCCCAAAACCTCTCCTCCCCCTTTCACTGCTTACCCACAAGCCCGTAGAGAGCTCTGTGTGTGTGTGTGTGTGCGTGTGTGTGTGTGTGTGTGTGTGTGTGTGTGTATGCATGAAACCACAGCAGTTACTTTTTTATGATGATATCACAACTGCGTCTGACATCTGTGTAATGGCGGTGTCCAGGTTGCCGGGGAAAGAGAGCGAGGTGCCGGGTGACATAGTGTCAGATGTTTTATGGAGAGATCCCCACATACAAAGAGGGAGAGAGGGAGGGAGAGCGAGGACGGGACTGAGTGGGGAATCAATGAGCGAGAGAGAGAGGGAGATAACATCCTCTCACTTTATGGCTTGATTGGCAGATACATGGCAGCTTTTCTACCTGCCGGTCCGCTCGACCATCTTGTTCATGCCATCAAACGGAGCCACAGTGGGACGGTGAGAGTGATGGCGGCGCTTTATGGAGATTCCTCCCACATTATCATTATTGGAATGCACAATTGGACCATTGGTGCGGTAATTATATCGTCGTTGGGTATGCATGTTGCATTTGTTCAAGTAGACCAGCTGCGATTTCCAGAGTGGGAGTTTCATTTGTCGTAGAATTCACAAAGATAAACAACACAGGCCAGAATACAAGTCACAATGATGAGTTAGAGCCTTAAAACTTGTAATGAACCACAGTGCTCCATGGTACACAGTGTCCAGAGAGTGAAGGCAGTGTACGTGCATGTATAAAACATCAACACAGTCAACCAGGGGCAAGAAAGTTGCAGCAGCAACAAGTTTTTTGGGGGTTTTTTCAGGACTTATTTCTGAAATAAAAACCCAGATGCGGCTTCGGCTTCTTAACAAGCTGCTGAATGTGAAGCTTCAAAGACAGCCTATCATCAATCACGAAACCTAGATATTTATACGATGAGTTACTAAACATCATAACTTTTGTTTTTCTCAGGGTTTAAGAACAGTTTTAAATCCCTAAAGGTATTGAAAGCATCCTGTAAATGACACAGAGCCTGATGCTGCGTTGAAGTAGAGCAATACACAACAGTATCATCTGCATAGAACTGAAAGTTCGCATTTGGAACATCGTGCCCGATATTATCGATATAAATGGTGAACAATAACGGTCCCAGAATTAAATCAACCCTGCTGGCCAGGAGGTTGATGCTGCTCAGATGGAAACACCAATACACATGGATAAAAATCTGTCTAAAGGCTCATTTCTTCTCCCTTTACGTACGAAAATGTATACGTACATTTCAAACGATGTTACTGCTCACATACTTCCATGCTTCCTTTTAGCTTGTGTTAACCAATACATCCACCTGGGGGGGGCAGCACAGATTCAAACATTTATGACAACAACTAACTCAAAAACAAACATGGCGACTGTGGGGGAGGTGTTGCTTGCTGATGTACCTCTTGCATAAAAGACAAAAACGGAGAATAAGTTCCTAACCAACTAGCTAATATTTTTCTTATTTCTTCTTTTTGTCTCACTAGAGATACGTATCGGGGGTCACAGCAATACAAGCACCACGGTTTCTGGTGGTACTGCTCCCTTTGGTTTGTATCTGTAAGCTTTATGGAAACATGCGGAAATACAGACGAAATATACGCAGAACACGGACTGAAGGCTCCGTCCGTATCCGTATTTAACGTTGAGCATAAATGGGCCTTTAACCTGTTAAGACTTGAAAGGACCTTTGACAAAAACTTGGAAGCTGTTTGTAATTGTGTAACTGGTCCATTGTAATTGTTTATTTTATTTTATTTAGGAAAAAAAAAACATTTTGTGCAGTCATTTCTGAATTTCTATTATTAATTACCGCAAATGATATACAATTTAAAGAAATCCCCAAAAAGCAGTCCCATTTTTTTTTTTTAACTGGAAAAACCTCAAACACCAAATCAAGAGCCGCATTTTCTTCAAGAGTAAAACCAAAAATCAGCACAGCTGAAACATACTTATTATCCCTAATACCCCTCAATATTCACAGCCGGGCCCAATCCCAATGCCCTGCCAAGGCCTTTCGCCCTCGACTCTTGACTCACATGGCGCCGCTTTGGAAGAGCTTGGCTGAGAGTGGAAGTGCTTTAAATGTTTGATAGCCTTCGCCTGGAATGAATGGAGAGCAAATTGCATCAGTAAGCAAAAATTATGAGGAATACTTTATGCATCAAGTAGATTTGGAAAAAGCCTGTGCATGCATTTTTTGGACTTCTTAGTCACTTTTCAACCACATTAATGAAGATACTGGATTATTTCCAATTTTATTTTAGCACACTAAATATACCAAACTTATCACCCATAGGCTTGTTTTTCTAGTGTTTATTCTCACATTGCTTTGAATTGTTGCCTACGACACCTTGATGTCGGATGCACAAACTGCATTATAGAAATTGTATCACATAAACGTGTAAACATGATAAAGTGAGCCGAGCCCATTGCCAAATTGTCCACGTAATAATTCCCGGGGATGTTTTATTATAGGTTATTATTCATAGATCTGTTCCTCTGGTTCAGAAACGGGTCGGTTGGTTTTCCTCGAGGTTCTGGCCGGGGCCGGTGCTGCATGAGAACTCATCACTCATGGCCCAGATCTCCATTTCCTCATGAATAACATTGACAGATGGAGGACGACTGTGTTGTTGCATTGCATGGCAAGGAGTGTGTAAGCATGCGTGTGTGTGTGTGTGTGTGTGTGTGTGTGTGTGTGTGTGTGTGTGTGTGTGTGAGAGATAGGGAGGAGATAGAGAATGCTGTAAGCATGTCTGTATACAGTCTTGACATGTCTCTATGCATGCATCTGTGTGTAAGTGATGTGTGTGTGTGTGTGTGTAATCTCTGCCCACATGTATGCATTTTGCATATACAATCCTTAAAGATGTCTGTGCATGCGACGTGTGAGTGTGTGTGTGTAAACATGTGATGGATGCTTCCCTGGTACTCGCCACTCCGGGAAAGCATGCCGCCCTCCACTTGTCTTCAATGCAATTAGGTTAAATAATGATCCCACATAAATCCCCACAGCAGGGGGAAAAAAGCCTCCCCTGCCCTTGTCGCCCTCTGAAATATGGCTGAATCCTCCGTGAGTGGAGGTTGAGTGGAGGTGTGAGTGTTTGCATGTGTGCGCATTTACATATACGCTGAAATTCCGGCTGCCGTGTGACGAGGGAGACGAGAGGAGCGTGTGAAGTTTTTGTAGGGATTAGTGTAGTGCAGCTGGTTTTGATTCGACTAAAGAGTAAGAGACATAAGATCATACATAAGACATTTAAAGAAGAGAGAGAGGGGAGAGATGGTGGACGAGACGGCAAAGAAAAGAGGAGAGAGAGAGAGAGAGATGCTGTGATGAGGCTGGTCGCCATGGCAACTAGTGCAGCAGGGCTCGGCTGGGCTCTGATATATATTGTTCCCCTTGAGAGGGAGAGGGAGAGGGAGAGGCGAGCAGGAGATGGAGGGGAAGGGGGAGTTAGCAAGACGGGGAAGAAAAAAAGTTGAAGGGAAAAAAGAGAGAGGGGAGAAAAAAGGAGGGAGAAAACAAGACATAAAAGGAGACAGAGAGGGATTGCCATTAGTGGGACAGTGTGGGGGGAAAAACAGGCAGATAAAAGAAGTCAGAGTCTCTCAGGTACTTTATTATTTCCTGGACCTCGGCTGGCCACTCTTGTAATATGGGCCCAGCTGCCCGGCTCGACACTATTATGACAAATCTGTCTCGTTTTGGCGTTATGAGGATAGCGACTAGCTTAGCGGGACAACATGAATCAGCCCTCAGGTTAATGCCCTTGCTTTGTTCAAACACACGTGCTCGCAAACACAAGCGTGCGCGCCAGGGCGCTCTAAACCCTTCCGCGCGGGCTCGTGGATAAAGTCATGCTGGCGGGGACAGACAAATCCTAATTAAGGGTCCGTCTCGGAGCAGTATTAAACCGTATTAAAGGCAGGCGCAGGGACACCTTGCGCTAAATTTAGCCGCAGACAAAAAGCAATATCAGAGTCCAAACGGTTCCGGATAATGGCCACACACTTCATATGGAGGAGAACACATGTGGACAGCACACACACACACACACACACACACATCCTGCTATCATATTACACCCAATTGACCCGTCGGCTCTGAGCTGTTTGCTCTGTCTGTCAGAGGATTATTTACATTACTCCTTCCCTTCACGGCCTCTTCAGCTCGAATTAGAAGATAAGGAGGGCGGGGATGCTTTTATTCCCACAACCTCGACCTAACTGCGTCCTGTCTGATGCATTATGGGTGACATCTACAGAGGACGAGCTGACGGTGAATTTCATTTAACCAAGTCTGTGACTCGCGTGTTTGTGGACGTGTGTGGATCATTTGAAGGTTGTTGTTCGTCAAGTGACCGAGTAGAAGCTGCGGTATTTAACGTTCGGCTCAGTGAAGCAAGAGATCAAGAGGTGAACATGCAAAAGAAGTCAGAGGGAAGAGAGCAGAGCTGCACTCTGGGGATTTAGCATCAGTCAGCACACATGCCAGGATGTAAAAAAAAATGGCGTCGACACATTTGCACAAGCGCACTTTGAATGACCGTTATTCCTAAACCGTTCGCACAACTGGAAAAATTCCAACGGTTCTTGAAAGCAGAGATGTTGCTCTTTCAGCCAATTTGTGGCTATTACGGTAATTTCACTCAGGTGTTTAAGGAAAGTGCAAATACACACAGAGCACAGAGCAGATGGATGACAGTCCTTCCGCTGAGTTCTTCTAAAGATTTTTGGGGTGCAGATTCTATTTAAATTCTGATTCTTTAATAGTGGCAATTTTACTTCCCTAATTTAACACCAGCTCATCTGAAACAGTTGAATGATGATGAAGTCTACAGACCATATCAGGAGCCATGTTTTCCCAAAAATGAACATCATGTGAGTCAGTTTTTAAGAGCACGGTGAAGCTGGCCAAACATTCGGTGCTGAACTTCAGGCATGATTGCCCCCCGACCCCCTGGGGGGGGGGGGCAATCGTTGGACAAAAACAATGTTCATTTGTTTTTGTCCAACGCAGCTTGTTCACGCCGGTGTGATTGATCAGAATAACTGTCAAGATGAGCGGTTGTGGAGATCGTGTCCACGTGCTTGTGCATGAAGTGTACCGTACCCAAGCATGGAACGCTTGTGGTCACATTGGCTAAACGAACTGGGCTTTAGGGCTAAATCGTGCTTGGGCACGTAAAGTTTGGCCAATGTGACTGAGCCCTAAGACGCATTCAGGGGATCTGACACCATGTCAAGCGGGGTACACACACAACCAAAGATAGCAAACACCTGATAATTGACTTTGAAATGGGTCAGGGTGGACAATCATGGACCTCAGAAATGGAGGACCAACTCGTTGAGCTGTGGGAAGCCTGAGAATCTCTTTTCAATGTCTCTGTACCACAACCGAAACGACAAGGACAAGAGTTGGCGAGAAATTAGAGAATAAGAGACAAAGGCTCATAAATGTCAATGTACGTTTTTTAATGTTTTAAGTTCATCCTGTAAAATTTGTTGCCAATGTTTGATTGTTTTTTTTCTATCACTAAACCTCTAAAATCCAATTTTAAACTGTTTTACTCTCATATAACATGCAAAGTTCCAAGTATCCCAGAAAAACAGGCTGAAGCTTCTACTAACAGGACGTTTTTGACCTTTTTTTAGTCAAAATTAGGGAAAAAATAAATTGAGGCAGGGTTAAAAAGCAGCCTGCAGGAATCAGGACGATGGGGCGTTGCTTCGTCATTTTTGGAAAGCATGGCACGTGATGATAAAAATGTATCAGACGTCAAGCAACAGTTTTTATTGAGGTGTGGCTCATTTGCCTCTTCGTTTCTTCTCCGCCACCAGCTATCGATATCATTACTCTTCCAATCCGTCACCCAAGGCCTCAGAAGATACGCGCCCCGTTGCTTCACAGCTCGGGGCGACAAAAAGCCTCAAAAAGCGCGACTAAAAATGGCGTTTGCAACCTTCACGTCAACCCCATCCTTCCGAACACTTCTGAGCACATCACGGAAACGTTACAAACACGTACTCGCTTGTCACTTTTTTTTTTTTTTTTTTTTTTTTCTCCCCCATGAGCGCTGAAGATGAGCGCACGTGACACATCAAGAGGGGTGAGTGTCAACTTTAATCTGCGCTCAAAACTGTCGTTACCATGTAAACACTGTTGCAGGATTATTTTGTTTTGACACTTTTTTCCTGCTTTCCAATCAAGTGTGTGTGTGTGTGTGTGTGACTGTGACATTCCTGTCTCATTTCATCGCTCTCATCGCCTCCTCTGCTCCCATCATTTATGCCTTTCTCTTCCCCGCTGGCCCTCAGGTGCAATTTCCACCTCCGCCTCAGAGGTCAGGACCCCTCCAGCTCCTGGAGGATCATAGCATAGAATTATAAAGACAGAATCACAGCCTTTCCCAGTGCCGGGGCATCCACCAGTGGGAGGGGTATTAACAGGATGACCTCAAACAGAACGCTGCTTGCCCTCAGCAGCTGAGTAAACGGGTAATATCTTCCATTTAAGCAGCACATGCTAGGAAAAACCTCCCCGTCCCTCCTGGACTCTTTAAACACATCTCGTTGGTGATTGCTTGATGCAAATGCAGCTCCCCGTGCTGGTTTGGCTCCGGCTTCCATTACACTGTGCAAAGATTGGTCGGCTTGTCAGAATGGGGAATCGGCCTTTAATCATTTATGATGGCCATGTCTAAGTTGGGTATGCCCCGAAGTGCTCCGTTTGCTTCCTCTCTCCGATGCTATGTTTCTCCTCTCCGTCTCACCTCTTCTGTCTCTGTCTCATCCTTTCCACAGTTTGCTCAGCTCCCCCGGGGACGGGAGTGATTCCTGTTTGCACCCCCCCTTCTCCCTGAACTGCCGCACACCGGCGTGCTAACACGATGGCTATTTGTAAACGCTTAAAACTTCTTGATTCTTTTCAACACACCTGTGAACTTGAGCGTTTTTTTTTTTTTTTAAAGGAAGAAGGGGAAGAAGTATCAGGGTGATTTCACTTTGTTTCCTGCACGGTGGATGCTGTCCTCATTCAGCGAGAGGCTCTTTGCTTCCCTCTCGAGCGGAAATCAAAGCAGGAGCAGAACAGGTGGGCAAGCTGGGATTGCGTGTGGAGCCTTTCAGATAGCGCGTGGTGCCACCTTTCTTTATGTCGCCTTTGACAAAAGGCCACGAAAGCAAACTCGCTCCAGCTCTCCTTCTATCTCCCATACACACGCGCAGACACTCAGGTAGCGACGGAAACAGCCCCCATCAATGACATTGCTTTGCATGCCATTTGAGTTTGTTTTCCCCCTCTGCCGAGTCAGAATAGTGTTTGACAATTTTCCATTTCCACATTGTTTTGCCGCCTCAATATTGACTTTTGTTTGGTTTTCTTGCAGAGGAAGGAGTCCCGGCTTATGAAACAGGACGGCGTTTACATTACTGTGCTTTATCATCTGTTGTCAGGAGTGCCAGAGCCGAGGCCAAAGCCATTTTGCTCACAAGGATCTGAATAATGGTGGATTTTCTCAGGAAGGGTTTGCCAGGTCTTAAGTGTTTCTTATAATCAATTACAGGTGCTGATGGAACACATAGGAGGAGTGTGCAGTGGTTAGAAATGTTAAAGGTAGGCCCAGCATTCGTCGTCTTCAGTGCCCGTGTTTTGACACCAGAGCTCCCATTGCTCTACCGCGACCTGCCAAGACTTCCCCACACGGGGCGTTCTCTTCATCCCTCCATCTGTAAATGATCCCTAATAATTTAGAGTTCACAGTGGCTTTTTGCTGAGCACAGTCCACTTTCTGAAGGCGCCTTGGACCTCGGTGGTTTGGCTGGGTGAGCAGAAGGACGTATAAAAAAAGGGGCCAGATATGAGAATAAATGGGACAAATTAGGGATAGTGATGGGGGATAGGGAGAATCAGAACTGCAAGCGGGGCACGTTTCAGCTGCTGCATGTGCAGATCTTGAGTGCAGAGTAGAAATGTAATCTTTAATCACAAAGTAAAAAAAATAAAGACTTTCTGTTCACTGTAGGGGGCGCTGTAGTATATGATAGAAAAAACAAAGTATATAGATGCACTCAGGCTGTGACACTGAAAATGTATGTGAGTTTTGGTCCAGATCCAATATTGTATATGAAAGCTGTTAACATTAGCATTGAGCCGAAAAAAATCGTCAGTTTTGGTTGTTGTTTGTGGCCACGCCCATTGAGTTACGAAAAATCCTTTGGTAACTTTTAATCATCAGTATTTGCAGTACACACACACCAAAAAAAATAAATAAATAAAGATGATCTGATAAAAAAAAAAAAAAAAAACGTGGGACTTGTTCGATCAAATACACTATAAATCGTCAAAATCGTATGTTTAACTAATTTCCGAACTTCCTGTTCGGAATTCAGAATAATCGTAAAAGACTTTTTTTGTAGGTCTTGGCATCAGGCCTGGAGCTCAAAGTAGCTCAAGAAGCTGCAGTTTTAATTCACTAAGGGATGTTGTCGAGCACGTATCAGCACGAAAACACGGGATTCATAAATTTTTCGCTGTGACTGAATTTTGTGGCTAGGTGTTTTCGGGTATAACTCAAGCTGAAGGCATGCGGTTGTGGGTAAAAGTGGCATAAGAAGAGAAGAGAGAATAATCCTAAGGGTTTCAAAAAGGCCTTTGCCGCACCTTCGGTTGGCGAGTTTGGTTCTATTAAAGTGACCGAGCAGGCGAGACAGCGCCAAGAGAAGCAAGTGCTCTGTTTAGGAAGGAGGCTAAGGTCAATAAAGTGCAGTCTGGTTTGAGAGACAGAGTCCTACTGCAGTTTTTATGAGCTAGGCCTTCCTCCTTGTTCATGTGGGGTGGCCTCTCATAGCAGAAGGAAAACAACTAATCAATAATTGAGGAGAGCTGTAAACACTGTGTGCACAGGGGCTCTCTGGGGGGATTCCTTTCCTGGTGAATACGTGTTTGTCTTGTGTGTGTGTTGGCCTGTGTGTGCATGCTTGAAGAAGGATACCTTCAAGTCAACCTGCAGACTTTATTTTTCAATCATTTAACAGAATGTTACCCATCTTCTTATTTGGGAATCGATGAAAAGAGGGCCAGGTCAAGGCAAGAGTGATACCTTTAAAGAGACAAGCCCTTCTCTACTGGTGGGAGTTTGTTTGGGAAGTCCAAACTTGGACAGTTAATCTCCACAGTCAAGGTCATGAAAAGTAACTTGTCTTCTTCAGTTCCAGGATTTCAAATTGCCTTGATGGGTGACACAGCCATCTATCTTGTTGCCAAGGCGCTGGACACATACACCCGAGGCTCTCTGTAAGACTTAACCACATATGGGCTTTGGAATATCTTTAAACGTCCACTAACCTCTTTTGGTCCCATTTGGTTATGCAATCACATTCGAGTAAAGATGTTTCCCAAGAATGTTTCTGCATTAAGATTACCATCCAGGCTGGAAATCAAATGCATGAAAAGAAATTCAATTTCCACCATTCTTCGCCACCTTAGGGAAGAACGTAATAGTATTTTAGCCCTCCACGGAGGAGGAATTCCATCCACCGGTGTGTAAAAGCACTATTAGAGCGCTGATGACTTAGAGGGGACTGCACAAGCTAATTTGGTCAGGTATAATGCTCCCTGAATGAGGAGGAGAGTGAGGTGTAAGAGAGACAGTGACGGGGAAGGAAAGAGAGACGAGTGAGGCTGTAGGCTGTTGCGATAATCCGAGCAGACGAATTCCACTGCGGCTGAGCCTTTGTGCCGCCAGGACCCGATGTGGTTGCCATTGCGGGAATGACAGCCAGCTAGCTCAAGGTGAAAAGAAGAGGCTGAATTGGCTTTGGGAATCTAAATGTGTGGGAAAAGGTTCCACTCGTCCTGATATAGATCGACTGTATGAAAGATTCATAATCATGAACGACGACCACAGGCTACTGTTAAGGATAAGTTATTACTGGAGCTCTTTCTGGCTCCACTTTTAGACTCTGAACTGAGCAAGATCTTCCTCCGTCCTCTACACCGAATCATGCTAAGAAAGTAGATCTTTACAGCCTTGGTGCATGGTGTGAAAAAGCACGTGTTGAAATGTAAATTTAACGTGTCAGTTTGTAGCAGCTCTGTTTTCCTGGATCCAACACACGCTTCACTGCTTAGTGAGAAAAACCACAACTTTCTGTCTGTTTCTGCGAAAGCCGCTTGTGGGTTGCAAGTGTGTAAGTCCACACACCGTTGCATATGGATTTAGTTGTCTGCGGCATGTGTCTGAGTGGCGAACGTCGCAGACAGACAGGCAGACAGACAGTCGGCTTCAGGTCAGCTGAGCTTTGTGTGGGGATTAGTTGCCGGTTGGCAAAGTCGGAGCCGCAGAATCACTTTCCCCTCAGGCGCTTTGTCACTCCGCCACAAACCGAGAGACAGACACAGCAACAAGCAGACGGCGGGCTCATTTTGTTCAGGGCCATTTCCTTCTCTTCTTCCTTTTCGACTCAATAATACTTAGTCACTGCTGCTGCTGCTGCTGCTGCATGAAAAGCTCCTGATACCAAAGTTTTTACAAATTGGAGGTTTTAGGAGCTCAAGATTCATGGCGGAGGTTGGAGCTAAAATATTTTAGTTATCTCTGCTTAACTGGAGGAATACAACTTACCGTATTGACCTGAATATGGGTCAATCAAGCTCAGCTATTGATAGTTTTCGTTACGTTTCTCAGTAACAAACTCACACTCTTCTGTCAGTGTCTTGGAAACAGCCCCTTTGAGGTCTATGATCAGTTTTTCTTTCACAGTTAACATTTTTCTATTGGGCTATATGGATGCACCATCTTTGGACATTTCACCTTGTAACTCTATATTTTTTTGGCTGCCTGGCGGTTGTGTAATGTCTCTGCTGCATTGAACATCATTATTTTAAAAATTAACATCAAAACTTAGCCTCAGTTTTCGGTTAACTTGCCCGATCTACTTTGTTCTTTGGACGATCCACCGCTCTGCTGTTTGGTCGTGTACTTGACAACTATCAACATGTGTAAATGGTTAGACCCTGATTATAAGACGACCCTACTTTTTCACAGTATTTTCCGAAAAAATAAAACAAAACAAAACAAAAATATGTCTTATATTCGTATCAATACGGTATATCGACAGATTTCAACTGGGAAAAAAAATATCTTGACTTCCTGGTTTGCTCTGGGTTAGCCCAGGACTTGACAAAGCTTATAATTGAAAAGTAACATGAAAGAAAAACCTCTGATGTGTGGTCTTGGTGCACATGCTGCGCATTTCAACTTCAACTAATTTATTATCACTGATTTTCATGGTTCAAATTGTAAAATGTTCAGTGTGTCCAGGAGAATTGTGCATGTATTATTCAAATGTCTAACCCCAATACTTTTTAAAATATTCAGCATTTTCCAATATTTTTTGGTCCATTAAAATGAATGGAAATAATCTGTTACCATGGAAACCACACAGCTGATTATGTCATAAAGGACAGAGGTGGTGATGTCATAAGGGACAGAGGGAAACCTGCTAGTAGGAATAGTTAAAGTTCACTGATGATGTCATAAGGGGTTAGGGTTAGGGCTCAGCATTTCAATATCCAGCTTTTTCTGCTAAGATATGCTGAATGTT